>CM077109.1:703443-735887 GCA_039619505.1 Cimex hemipterus
CTCTCTCTCTCTCTCTCTCTCTCTCTCTCTCTCTCTCTCTCTCTCTCTCTGTGTGTGTGTGTGTGTGTGTGTGTGTGTGTGCGCGTGCGTGCGTGCGTGTGTGAAAATTCAGTAGAAGGTGCACCCAATCTATCTATAACCACGAAAGCTTCGGTTGACAATGGTGAAACAATTTCTAAATCTACAGCTTTGAAAGGCACAACACGCCTGTATGCAACTAAGCCGTGCGTATTATTATTTTTTAAAACTAGCTTAATATTGTTATACATAGACTGTAACTACACTCAAATTTTAAAAAAAGTATTAAAAGAAAAATAACCTTTTAAATATAATTATTTGGACGTCATGAGATGCGCGGTCTGGTGTGATGTGGTTTTAGAAAAATATTGTCTTTATCGTTTCCACGTTTCGATCTTTATTGAGATCATCTTCAGGGAAGTGTTTGGTTTTCCGTGTAGATATGTCATACGCCCAACACACGAGGTATTCTCAACACCGCAGACAGAAATGACACATCCGCACGCTAAAAAAATAGCCCTGAAGATGACCTCATTAAATGTGTGTATGAAAGTTTTCTTTGTCATAATAAGTAAGTTGTCATATTTATCTTATGATTTTTACTTCTTGAAGGTGGGATAATAGGTCATTTTTGTTAACATATTATCCCACCTTCAAGAAGGACAAATCGTAAGTTATACTGTTGAGGGCGAAATATATGAAAATATAGTTTTATTTATCTTAATAGTCGAATAAATATTTGTTTTTGCTTTATATTTCGCCTTTGCCATAATGATAAAATCTATATTGAAAAATGGCAAAAAGGAGGGAAAATTTAAAAGATGCGGTTGAGATGGAAATTTAGTAGGGGATCGAAGTCACGATAGCTCAAGTGGCAGAATAGCGGCGTATGAAGCCGATGGTCGTGAGTTCGGATCCCGCTCGTGACACTGACTTTTTATCTCAATTAAAAAAATTAATTGTTTGATTGAAACATTGGCACGATAAAGAAACAGGTTTTCTAAAATCTACGTCTCACCCAACCGCATCTCACGACCCCCAAATAATCATCAACTAACGGTCACTAAACGCCACACACTTTTAAAGATAATTAAAAAATTAAAAGAAAGCCGGATTGACACCAACTTTGGTATTTTTGAAATTTTCTCTATTTCTTTCAACCAGGGCCGAATCTTGAAAAATGTCTCGCACCAATTTTATTCCTAATTAAAAAAGTTTTTTAATGAGAGCTTCTAAGTGAGTTATAAAGGCGTTTCTTTTATTAAATCCTTTTGAAGTCACAACTAAGACCCTTCAAACTGTCTTATTAATACATAAAGGAACGTTTATTTGCACACGGAGAAAATTACCTTGACGACAAAACGGCATATTGTCCAGGCAATCTTTACTTTTCTTAGATAACAACGGTGATTCATGGTCGCCATTGCAAACATTTCATAACTTATGTGTCAGGTTGAATAAGTAATTAATGTTTATTCTCAGAGCCTGCTGATAAGGGTTGCCCTAGGGATTCTTGGACGACCAACGTTGAAACTTGTGTCTGCAAGGACGGAGTGACGACATGCCGTAAAACATGTACGTTTACGTTCGTAAAACCTACTGTTCAGACCAATCGGAAATTATATTTTGTATTACGTTTCAGCCGAGATGTACACTCCGCCGGAACCCTTCGTGAGATTTTTATACCAACCGGCGTACGTGCTATACCCATACCCAGTCGGCTACCCGGCATACAACCCGACCTACTCCAACTTGCGTCCTAGCAATTACACAGGTTACCGACCAGGACACTCAGGATACTACCCGTTTCGGCTTAACTACACCAAGCCACACACTCCGTCTTATTACAATCCATATCCATACTATTAGATAAATCTAGAAAGAATGTAATAGTTCTGATAAAATTAAAAGTTTTCAAAATTATTTGTATTAACTTTTTTTGTATAAATCCTTCCTTGTGACCTTCAGAAAATAAAAACCTTGTGCCCTGAAAATGATGTTAATAATGAGCGAACGTTGGCAGGTAAAGAAAATGTTTTTCTAAAACCTACGTCACACCAGTGCATCTCACTCTCCTCAAATAATCATTAAGTAACATACACTAGAAGAACGAGGAACATGGTAATCTATGAACAGATTTCAACCACGTGTGGACACGAAGCAAAGCATATTCCGAAGGATATCGCCAGACATGAGAAGAACTTGCATCGGCTTTCATTCAGATAAATCTTTCGAGAAAAACAACTTTAACTTCACAAATGTCACACTAACACAACCAAGGAGGGACCGCTGTAGCCGCGTGGTTAAGGCGTCAGACTCTCGGCTAGTAGACCCCGTAGTCATGGGTTCGATCCCCACCGTCGCCTCTGGAATTTTTCTGACGCCTAAGGGGACCGGTGGCCGCAATTAAAACAAATTGACACGACACCCCCTTCAAAAATGAGTTTCTTCGGCGGAAGAACACTGGTACAACGGGGGCTCAAGTTCACTTTGTGTTGTGAGCCTCGCCCAAAAATGGAGCCAGAGCCAACAATAAGCCGTACAGCTGCAGTGCTCAGGAGGGAACTCCTCCAGTCCCTGGTATCCATCCATCCATCCAACACAACCAAGCACCAGAATTGACGACATACGTAAGACAACATTACATTTCAACCCGACACTCAAGAATCGAAACGGAAAGAACACTTTGAGCCCTGAAGATGATCTGAATAAAGTTCGAAACGGTGGCACGATAAAGAAAATGTTTTTCTAAAACCTACTTCACGCCAGACGGCAGCCCACGATCTTCAAATAATCATTGGCCAACGGTCACTAATCACCACACAGTTGTGAAAAAAGTAACAGCTTGCATAAAAGGCCTTCCTCCTGCATTCCAGTTCCATTAGTCTTTGAAGAATTGTCCAGAACTTTGGTACTCTACAATTTTCATACCTGCAATATAAAATATCTTGTCTCTTAATCCCAAGTGACAAAAATATAAAAAAATATATAAACGCTGAATTAATTATTTAAAATAAGAAACTGTTTCGTTTGATCAATTTTATTTGTTATAGTGATGTGCAAAGTGGCAAGGGGTCCGGCGTTGGACCAACAGCGAGGACGGGTGGACCAGAAATGCTCCTTTTTTTCATTTAAACTGGACTAGACGTTTATTCTTGTACAAAACACGTGTTTTTAAAAAACAACATAATACTGATAGATTTTCTTAAATATTTCGACGGAAATTGTATACTCTAACGCCCTATGGCTAGGAAAAGAAAAAAGGCATAATGGTTAGCGAGGGTAAATTTATGATAAAAACCTCCCATTAAACAATAAGAAACAAATCAAATAAGATATCAAAATTGCTCTGGGTAATAACTTATTTTTTTCTTTAAGATATTACATATAATTTGGTACCAATATTTGTAAATACGTCCCAACGACTCTATTTAAATTGCCCAAATCCGATGGAAAATAGAAAAGCTATTTCCACATTGATTTTACGCAAGAGCTGGTCGTAAATTAATTTACGACGACCTCGCTTTGCGGTAGTTTCCGGACATAAGACCCCAACTGCTGCGGGTAATGCGAATAGGAAGCAAAACGGACCAACAAGTAGTAATTCACACTCCATATTAATTCTGCCCTTCCATTCTCACCCAGGGTGGGCTCCAACTTGAATACTGATGCCCTGAAAGTACCAGTCCCTCCTTACTGAATTTAAGATTTGTTGGAAATTTGTCATAGGCCGATACGAGCTTACTTCCTGAGTATTTATGACGTCGAGATTCAATCAAACTTCCGATTAAAAGACAATTCAAGTATGTGGGGTCAAGGGCCCTGGCAGCTCACATTGTTGATCTTGGCTGCCAAATAACATTTTTTTCAATTTGATATTCATTAAGTTTTATTGTTCGTTGGTTCATAACGAGTCTTAGTGAAAATTTCTTTTCTACAATCCATTATTATTAACAAACAACAAAACGCTCAATAACGTTCTCTAAATACTATAAAGTTTCAAATAAAAAAATGAAAATTCGAGGAGAACCATATATTGTTACTACGTTCTTATGGCAATTGATGATTGAAAATAACGGTAACGAGAGAAAGACTGCGTTCAGAAATAAATAAATGATTAAACAATTGAGTCAACATCAATCAATCAAGGGACAATAAAGAAAGCAGTTGGGACCAAATGCAAATAACAATGGCTAAGTCATTACAGACTGGCCTCCCATCAAAATCAACTTATTGGAATCAGTATGAACATTTAAAACTTATGTTATCCAGGCTATGGAAATCTTTGGATCTCTATGCCGAAGAACAATGGTGACTGCATTCTAGTCAGAAATCTGATCCAAATTGAAGGTATAAGATCGTTTTATTGAGAAGCGTTTTGTGAAGCAGACTAAAAATAGTTGGATCAAGGAACAAAGCGTAACATCATGCCATAGGAATTTGACAAGACATAAAGATGAACAAGTGAAACTATTGGTACAGCTGATCGATATCCAACGCAAAACGTGACGTCATTGTTGACACGGGTTTGTTAAAAATCACAAAATAAGGCGACGTCATGAATATAGCCCGTTCCTAAACATAACCCTTCATGACCTATCTTTAACCCAACTTAGCCTGCCCCTAAATTTAACCATACTTGACCTACCTTAATCCTAACCATAACACTACCAAATCTATCTTAATATGTCACTAACCACCATCCGGCATACTCTAACCTGACCTGACCCTAACCGCAATCCTACTTATTCTAACCTAACCCGCTCTCAAACCTAACCTAACTAGAAAATACATGTGTGACATCTCTTACAAACAGATGTCCCAATAAATAAATAGATTAAATTAAATTAGATAAAAGTAATTAAAATTAAATCAATAATGTAAAATAAAATTAAGAAAAATAATAACAAATGAATTAATAAGAAATAGAAAAGGTTGGTGCTAATGTAAACAAAATGAAAGATAAAGATAGAGAAGCTCAAGGGGACAGAGAAGAAAACACTCTCTCTCCTGAACCCGAGCAGTATCAACCTGATTGAAAAAACATAAGGTATTTAATTAAGATCATTTCCTTTAGTCCATCAAGTCCTTTAGTAGTTAGATTTCCATTGAGCGATTGTCAATTAAATTTATTTTTGTTAATTTCAATTTATTTCATTTTATAAAAAAAAGTGTATTTTATTTTCGAGTTTATTAAGGATCAGGAAAAATATAATTTATTTTATTTTATAAAAAAGATGTATTTTGTTTTGAGTTTATTAAAGAAAATTAATAAATATTATTTTATTTCTAGAAAGAATTTATATTTTATTGAATAATAAGACCATAAAAAAATAATAAACTATAAAATTCATCCTTTAAAAATACCTCTGGGGCAAGTAAAACTAACTTGTTGGGCCTAAGCTTAAAAGAAGGAATTTTAAATTTCATTTATCCACGGTTAGATGACACATGGGTCAAATTCTCAGAACCAATTTTCCAATGTTCCAAAATTGGGTCTGTTTTGTGTGCCAGCATCTCCTTGATTGTGGTAGACCGGTAGACCATATATTTCCTCTTTTTCTGCTTTTAAAACTATCGTTTTTATCTTATCAAATCCGGGGAGTAGTTGCATTTAGATCAGATTGTGGAGGGTTGAGTTCAGGTAAACTGACTTTATGATGTCTTTCCCATTTCCTTTTAAGTGACGATGTCAATATTCTTAATGACTCATATTTTATCACTGGATTGTACGGAGGATTGTAATAATAATCTAATTATAATTGTTGTACCTACTCACGCTCTGTTACCACTTTGTTGGGAAGTGATTGAGAAACGAACAACGATCAATTCGCACAGTTTACAGAAAAGTTAAATAAGATTCACTGAGTCCAACTTAAGTATAGCACTGGTGGGGAAAACAGTGATTCCATTCACTATAGATTCACTATTAACAACGAGGAAAATTTTTTCTCGCATCACTGTCAATTTATATTTGCTTCATGTGTCAAGAATTATTTAATTAGTCTGTGTAATTATAAAAGCTAATCTTAAGAAATCAACAACCTTCATTACAATTAGAGTTTATGCCTGTAAAACTGTAAAAAAGAATCACCTTGCATGCGGAATATAAATAGGCAGGTCGTCTCCTTCAGGACAGTTTTTATCCTGAGATCATTTAAGCTTGATAAAGCCGAGGGAAAAGAGATCGACAACGCGGAAGGCCCTTGTCTGAACAAGTTTTATCTCGGATTAAGACGTGAATGCCAAGTCGGCCCCTTTGACGTCCCCCGTGCCGCCGTTTGTCGGCGAAATCGCAATGGCCTGAGCACATCCCGGTACACAAAGCCCACCGGGAGACAAAGCTCTTGTAAATATTAGCGCAACGGATTAGCCCGTTATTAACCTTGTAGTCCCCTGGAGGTAATTAGGAAGATGAATGGTCGGAAAGCGGAAAGCGTATTTTTTAACCCTCCTGGCTCCCTGCAACAACGGTTTAGCAGTTGTGCTAGTCAAAACGACGTTCATTCTGATTTATAACCGACGCTAGCAGGACCACTTATAGTTTTAATTTTTCTCGCGATAAAACAGAGGTATCATCGCCATTGTGGCGTTTATTCAACCTCTCAGGTACACAGGTATAAATTATTCTCATAAATCAGTAATAAACTGCTAGTTTTTCTTTTAAATCAAATTTAAACGAATAAATTTTTTGGAGATCGTGGGATGCGGTGTGATCGGCCGTAGGTTTTAGAAAAACATTGCCCATCGGCACTCTCAACACGACACACAAGAATGGTACAATTACACAGAAAACAACTACTTTGGGATTTAAGAAGAGTCCTCGAGCACGGTAGCGAGTTTCTGAGTTCCTTGTTCAGCTTTCTAGGGGAAATTGGAATTTTTTTATTGTATATAGTATGTCTTATGTGTTATGTGTCTTTGTGTTTTGCCTGTGTACATGTATTTATTAGCGTGAATGGCGAGGGATGAGGGTGAATATAACGTCATCATCGCCCTTCGAACGATGAAAGCGAGTGAGTGTGTGTTCGGGGTCGATGGCGGAATATTAATAATAGTACCTCATCGACCCCCAATATAGTTTAGTTTAAGTGTAGGTCGGTGGAGGAATATCAAGTATTCCATCGACAAACGGAATGAATGTACTGTATCGATGTATTTATTTGTATGATTGTAGTGTTTGAACGGATATAGAATATAAAATATAGATTTATTAGTGGGCTGAAATGATCGAGATGTAAGGAGCCCCAGAAAAAAAACAACAACACTGAGCTCTGAAGACGATCTCAATAAAGATCGAAACGTTGGCACGATAATGAAAATATATTTCTGAAGCCTAAATCATACCAGGCCGCAACTCACGATTTATGAATAACTATCAATTAACGGTCACTAATCACCCCACATTTTAATCTGAATATATTCCCGGAGTCGTAAGAAATGGGTTTTTCGCCTACAGATGGGTCAGCATATTACCTCGACCTACTTACACTCCTGAACATTATTGCATTGTTTCCAGTCGTCATGATCTACCTACCAAACGATTAATTAAGAGAAACACGTCTATCTGATTTGGCTGCGATACTGGGTAGTCCAAAATGATCGATAAGAACTATGGCACTAGAATATCTTTACATATTAAGGATCATGCAGTAATTTGTTAAGTGCATTACTTTAATCGATCGAAAACCAGTATATTGGATAGCGTCAGGGTTTTAAGTAAGGAAACGTTTGACAGCGCATATAGGCAGAGTATTTCTGTCTGATCTCATGATGGCTTTTTGTCAGTGTAACCACTATTATAACTTTCTGTTTTACACGCATTAATAGCATGTACATCAGCCTGATTTTACTTTAAAGAGGTTGATTGTTCATATTTGGGATATGCATGGCATTTCTCTGGTTTTGGAACATTGTCTGGATCCAGATGGATTTCTTCTTGTCTTTAATTCTGATTGTCTGATTTTGTCCGTTATTGTGGTACGACAGAAATGTTCGTTCTTTTCTCTGTTGATTTGGTTCCGAAGCCTACTAAGGTTTTCTTAGCTACACCTTAGATATTTGCTTTCAATGGAGATGGTATGGTATGGTATGGTGGAAAAGGATACTAGGATGCGGGGTTTGTGTACCCCAGGCATTGCAGCGTTCTGGCTTATTGTACCTTCCTAGTTCCTTGGTTTAGTCAATAGACTTGATCCTTTTTCTCAGAAGTATCAAGTCATTGCTTCAATGTGGTTCTTTGAGTCGTTTTTATACGTTAGATTGAACCTCCATTGAGCCGTTGCTTCGCATTCGAAGATGATATAAGTGGCTATTTCCTCCTCCTCATTACACAGTCTGCAAATGGGATCATCATTGTATATCCCCATGTTATAGATGTTTTCTCAGATGCCAGTGGCCGGTTAGTAGTCCTACCACTCCTCTGAGATTTGCCCTCCCCAATTGTGGATGGATGGATACCAGGGACTGAGCACTGCAGCTGTACAGCTTATTGTACTATACCCTGGCTCCATTTTTGGGGGAGGGCTCACAACACAAAGTGAACTTGAGCCCCCGTTGTACCAATGTTCTTCCATCGAAGAAACTCATTTTTGAAGGGGGTTGGGACCAGGTTCAGGGTCGCTGAGATCCGGTCCCGCCCCTTCCCATTGATGAGTGCCGTGTCAATTTGTTTTAATTGCGGCCACCGGTCCCCTTAGGCGTCAGAAAAATTCCAGAGGCGACGGTGGGGATCGAACCCACGACCGCGGGGTCTACTAGCCGAGAGTCTGACGCCTTAACCGCTCGGCTACCGCGCCCCCCCCCAATTGTAGTAGTGTTTTTGCTAGTTTTGCTGAGGGTTGCTTTATCATTAAGTTTACTGTGCCTAGCGCTGCTAGAGTTTATCCACTTTTCTCTTTGTTTTGTTTGCATCCATTCTGCGATGGAAGATTCTATGTTTGTTTGTGATATCCCAAGGATAGGTTCGGGGCCTATGTATGGTCTTGCGGATCCACCTCTGGCTAGTCTGTCTGCTTCTTCATTACCCAAAATTCCCCTGTGCCCTGGCACCCAGGATACCGTTAGGTTGTTGTGTTCCCCCAGGTTTTGGATGCATTCACTAAATTTGATGTAATTCTTGTGCATGCTCGTGCTTTAATAGCTGCTTGGCTGTCTGATCTTATGAGGAATTTTTTATCAGTGTAACCTCTTTTAAGATTTTCCAGGGCACAAGCATTGATAGCATGTATTTCTGCTTGAAAGACCGAGGTGTACTTCTCTATTGAGTTTGATTGCTCATATTTTGGGCTTGTACAGAAAACACATTTCAATGGAGATAGTTTTAATAGAGCTTTTAAAAAAAACTACGAAATGCTAATCATTCTTTCCATCTGCTCCTGCCAATAACTGTATTTTGCCTTGCTTTGAGTAATTAGTTTTAATTGAACGTGTAACAGACTAGGTCATAAGTCATATTTCTGCCGTGTTTAGCCAATAAACCACTGTTGATTTCAGTCCCCAAGGCCATTAAAGATATTAAATTTTTGGTTAAATTTTCTAAGGAAATCGTTCAAGTTATTTTCTTGTCTTTAATCATTTTTAGATATACATAATTTTTGAACTGCAGCGTTTCATTGTAAAGACAAGGACCAACGGTTCTTTTCTTGGCGAATAAAATAAGCGTGTTTTTGGTGAGTTTGAAGCCCAGTTGATTGATTGCCTTGATTAATATGAAAAAATATAAAGTCATTCGCTACCAAATTTCACATTTCAGGTGAAACCTTAAAACCTTGGCACCCCTCAATTATTGCTTAATTTTTTTGAGTCAAACATCGAGGTCTGTACTTGCTGTTCATTAGCTAAAGTTTGATGTGGATTGGTCAGGAGTGTGTTGCCTGTCATTATGCGTCTTTATTGATTCGTTTTCCGAGGGGAAAACACCTAGAATGGATGTCAAATTTATTTGTCTTTTTGGTTAACAACTTTGATATTATTTAAACTTCAATGAAACTTGTTGCGAATTGTCAAGCCACCCCTGGGAAAAATTATTTTTTGTGACAAAAAATAAAATTATTTAAGGGGCGTAGAATTTTAAAATATTACTTTTTCTAATTACAAAAATTGAAAAGGGGCTCTTAATGGATTAAAACGAAAAGGAAAAGAAGTCAACTGTATGGATTTAATAACAATAAAGAAAAAGGTGGATAAAAATAAAACTCGAGTTTCTTTCATTCAGAGGGTCGAGTTTTATTTTTCTTTTCACTTTCTCCCCCAGAGCTTTTAATACTTAATGAGTTCAAAATTATTATTTCAAAAGGGTTTAAATAATACAATACATCTTTTGTTTAAGGTATAAAGTTCCAAGTTGAAAGCGTTTATTTTTTGAAATTTAGCTTCTAGACATTAAACATAAAACATTGATTATATCTTCGTTGTAAATGTTTCTGTATTCAGATTAGATTTATGCTGGCTATTCATAATAAACCTGGAGTCATATTTGTGTGGCTTGACGATGACAATGGTCGGAAAAGTTTGGTTTATGTCGACATAATAATACTGGTATAATTAAAGCATGCCGAGAGATTTAGCAAAAGTCAATGTAAAATGTGACAAAAGGTTTAGAATAAAATACCACGAATTAAATGAAATACTTTTTCCTTTATTGAGAAAGGATTAATCAACATTTTGACAATGAATTTCCTTGGATTAAGATGTTTTATACGCCAGAGGTGTTGTCAATTGAAAAACAGCAGGTGGACAAAAATACATTTCAAGAATAAAATAAATGTTTCAAAGTCGGATTGTAGTGTTTTGAAAGAGGTTAATTGAGGATGGCTGGGGGTGGAGGGCAGGAATTTGTCCCTTTTTCAGAGAAGAACGCGAGCTTGTGAAATGAATGAATGGCCGCCTGATTCGTTATGAAGTCACCGTCGGCACCTATTCATCCTTCAGAAGGGGGACATTCAAAGGGGTTTCAAAGGGCGATTTCCACAGAAAAATGGTCCATTGTGCCCAGAGAAAAATCCACGTTGAATCGTCAAATCAAACCGGGCGGAAAGCGCGCTGTAATTTTACCGGTGTATTTTCGGTTAAAGGGAAAGACCGAATGGGTGGGGAGGAAGTCGACGAGAGGACCTCAATCACCGAGCTATTTAATTAGAGACTATTTCTGTCCATTCACTATCTTCAATGCACCGTGTGGCATCTGATTCTGGACCCGGACCAAATGTGTGTGTCTTTGGTAAGGATTCAACCGATAAAACAAGAATAGAATGAATGGTACCAAGAACATACCCCAGTGATTTTACAGCTTTCTAAAAGTGGTACCATATGGGTTAGTTTAAGTAAATAATGTTCTAAAAGTTAATCAGGTGACAAACACTAAAAAAGTTGGAGATCTTGGACGCGTCAGTGTGACTATATTGTAAGATTTCCTCTTGAGATCAACGGGATTATGCAGTTTAACGAATTGCAAAAAATTTTGGATTTTCGCCATCTTTAGTGATTGGTCTGACCATATAAGACCGAAACTAAAGTTTGACTGAATCATTGTTCCGAAATAAAAACGATTGTAAACTATAGCATGGCATCAAGGATATAAGCAGGGACAGGCAAAACACCTACTCGTTCCATATATTGGTTTTGTCACAAAAACCAAACTGTCAATATATTTTCATAGTTTTCGATCACGTTGGTTTGTCATTCTTCGTGACTTTAGTCTGCTAGGCTATTTATACCAGCATTCCCGTTAAAAAAAAGTGCCTTTGTCAGACCTAATCAGCGATATAATAGGTAGACCTAAAACAACCAAACTACGAAAATGACTGTACTACTGGAGAGAGAGAGAGAGAGAGTGTGTGTGTGTGTGTGTGTGTAAGAGCAAATCGGTAAGTTGAAAAACTAGCTTGTGTTATTTCCGGAGTGTCGTTTAAACCATATGCTTTTAGGATGTTCCAGGTGACAAGAATCGACTCAACAGGTCGCTAAAGTGAAAAGCGTATGAAGTATGTAATACCCTCTTTATTTGAGGACAAGGAGTTGAGCAAGTGAATGAATGAAAAACTGTTTTGCGTACAATGTAAACGAAAATACAACAGAGAGAAGAACAACACACTAGTAAATAGACAATTGGTTGAAAAATCCGTTTTTGTATGCATTTAAAAAATAATGGGAAAGATAAGTATATATATTTCTTCTTTTTTTTAATAAGAGTAGTTATGCATATATGTAGTGTGGTGTCCGTCAGGGTTGCTTGTTGAGCCCGATATTTTTTGCTTATATATACACACATACACATAGAGTCAGGGGAAGGTCATCCAAGAACAAAGCAAACAATATCGGGCTCAACAAGCAACCCTGACGGACACCACACTACACCTCGAAATAATCACATATTCCCTCTTTGCCACGAACGGTTGCCTTAATGTTTTTGAAAGAAAATAAACTTTTCACATCTGCAGAATTGTACTTTCGAAAGAGATTCAGCAGGAAGAAGGAGTTTTACACTCATGCGAACAATCATAGTCGAAGTAAGCAATTCTTCGAACCTTACTGCAGGACAAGCTGCCTTGAGGTAAGTAACTAAAGTAACTAAGTCAGCTACTTCCTCACCATGTGTAAAATCATAATATTTTACCTTTAAATGGTTTACAATAGGGGATTCAAACTCGACTAGGAAATCCACATCATTATCGTATGAAATTGACCCGCAGATATAGGAGTTAGCGTATTTTGTTAAGTTACAAAAAATTTTCGGCAATGTACGACATTGAACTGTGGGGGTTCAACCGAACATTTTCATTATCCCAGATTTCCCAATCCAGATTCATCCGCAAAATAGCACCCCTTCTACGTATCTAACCACACAATCCACATTGAACTTAAAATTCCTTTTGTCAAAGACGTCTTAAAATCCCGAAACATAAAATTCCATAACTGCCTTTCATCGCACCGAAATACGTTAGTTTTAAATCTGTCATCACCAACTATCCGCGATAATCGCCAAGTAGATTTACGCTGCAGTGGCCTCGCGATCTGTTGAGCAGTGAGTCATAGCGCTTAGACCCTAGTGGACGTGTCACCACTGAGTGATTCTATACATCCTAGTTTTTATTTCAATTTGCACATGTCAACCATTTTACCTATAGTCTAAAAATAAATACCGCTGTAAAAGAAAAAAAACCTTTACACAATAAAAGTAAAAATGGAGTACGTTTTGAAACAAATTACACAAAAAACAAAACAATAATTACTTGAATGGAAAACCATCTCATGGCTCGGGCAAGATTATAGAGGAGATATACGGTTGACAGACCAAAACAGCGCGAATAGACAGAATAGAAAACGAGCAAATTATTTTCTGAATAAGTAATTATACCAAATATATTTTAGGTAGTTCCGGATGACTATCAATTGACCAAACCGATTGCTAGGATGGAATTTGATACGTAATACACTCTGATCAAGCAAAATGTTATCAGACATCACAGCAATAAAAGCAGTAATGATTATACCCAGAAATTTACCCTTCATCCATACAACCCTAGCGTTATGGCAACACAAAGAAAAATGACATCATTTGGCCCTAATAAAACACAGCACACTGGCACATCGTTCTTGTTTTCAGGTATGGAGCACATCCAATATATAGTGCCTACAAAGAATTCAAAATAAGTTTTTAAGGTTAATAACACCTAATAAAAATTTATAGTTGAGATAAAAAAGTCAATGGCACGAACGGGATTCGAACCCACGATCTTCGGCTTCTCTACCAATTGAGCTGTCGTGACCTCGGACATCAACTCCCCATCTCAACTGCACCTTTCCAATTTTCCCTCCTTTTTGCCATTTTTCAAATTTCATGTAATCGGATGATGAAATGAACAGATTTAATTAATTTGTTCTTTGTTTTGAATTTTTTTTTCTCGAAATTATGCATTAATACTTTAGCACTAAGTGCGGGTAATGGAACCTTTTTATTTCGTAAAATTTATTATAGAATTTACAATAATTAGATAGTAAGCATATATTTAAGAAGTCTATTATATCATTTTTTACAAATTCGTTAATAGAATTCTCGGTAAGTTTTTGCTTTATGACGTCTTACCTCTTAAAAGGGTTACCAAAGGAGTCGCCATTATCCCCACTTTGTGCTGAAATATTCATGGATAATTTCGAAAAAAACTTTTTTCAAATCAAAGAACAAATTAATTAAATCTGTTCATTTCTGGAAACGCTATGTAGACGATATTTTATACATATGGTCGGGAACTATAGAGGATGTTAAAGAATTTCTCCAAAGACTTAATTCTCTACACCTAATATAAATTTTACAGTGGAAATTGGCAAAGATGGATGTTTGAACTTTTTAGCCCTAAAACTGTCCATAATAAACCATCTAATGAAAATAGGCATATATATATAGAAAACCCACTACAGACACTATAATACCAGCGGATTCTTCCTTCCACCCATGGCCCCAAAAGGCTGCTGGATTCATTTGGCTCATAGACCGGATGTTAAAACTTCCGCTAACACCTGATAACTATAAAAAAGAATTAAAAACTATTAAAACCTTAGCAAAAAACAACGGGTATCATGAAAAGTTTATTGATAAGTTGCCAGTTAAAAGAATACAGAAATTAACTTTCAACGAATCAGCATTGGGACTCAGCCACCCCACCACATATGAATCATTATGTTTCCGTTGTATGCTGTACATTGGTGAATTATCGGAAAAAGTTGTAAAATTTTCAAATAAGAATGTTTTAAAATAGCTTTTAGAAGTACTGGTTAAATTAAAAACATGCTCGCAAAACCTAAAGACAAAGTAGACAAATTGGCAAAAATCGGGGTTTACCAACTCAACCAAGAGTGTTACTTAGTTTCAACAAAGGGAAAGGACTAGATTGGTTTGAGAAATTTGAAATTAAAAAATGTCAAATTGAACATGGTAATATATGCATTAATAATATAACAGATTTTGATCTACCTCCCATTTTAAATATGTACATAAAATAATATCAAACATCCAAACTAATTATTTTAATTGTTATTATTTTTTTAGTATTTAATAACATTATTATTTACTTTATAATATTTATTTGTGTTAAAATTTGCGCGTTTCGCACGTTCATATTGAGCGCCATTAAAACAAAATCAGCTGTTAATTGGAACGTAATGTTGGCGGAAGTGTCGGGGGGTTCACTTTAGCAATTCATGTCGATAGGCGTGGTTGTAGACGTCCTTCAACCTGATGATGTGCTGAAGGGCTCGAAATCCGGATCTTTGCAAAACAGCTTACTGTGAGTAGGAGCTGTCTTTCAAAAATACTAAATTCAAATTCCTGTAATCGGTTTTTTATGACACTGGCTAAACCTACAGAAATGGAAGAAGTTTGGTGTCTTGCCTCGACCTGCTTATAACCCTCCTATTGTTGCACTACTATATTGCTGCCCACAAACGCTTTGAACAGGACAGCACAACGCTCGTGTAAATCGTTCTTGCCTGCAATTGGCCCTCAGAGAGGGAATGGGTTATTGTATTTTCATGACCTGAATATTGCCCTCATATCTCGCTCTTTAATCATTGTATTTTTTGAGGGGGGTATTGACAAATTTTGGATAGGATGGCAGTTTAGTAATTTTTGTTTTGAAACCTAATTAATTTGCTCAAATTTTAAGTTATGTAGTTCATTTTGTTTTGAGATAGAATTTTTTCATGGTCAAAAAGCAACGTATTTAGCTTGTTAAAATCTAATTTAATCTTTTAATAAGGGTACGTTCATCTATTTTTTTTTCTTTTTTGGTTGTCCGTCAGGGTTGAAGTCATAAATAGCTGAAACAGTATGTAATGGGCAGGGAGAAACCGCGGCGTTGTCCTGTAGCAGGCGGTTAAAAAGTTGTACGGAAATTGCTGCTGAACCGGCAAATAGACACGGCGCTAAATTGGTATTAATCGAGAGGTGTGCACAGGACAGGGCTTGTCCTCGTTTCCCCAGACCGCACGTCGGACTTTCTGCGAATTACTGCTAAAGTTCCACCGCAAGCATTAGTTGTCCTTAAAGCAACATCGGAGAGAGTGCTCAGATTGCCATTACGACTGTTCGCCAAACTTTTCCGAAAGCGGAGTTTTAATTTGTTGAAACAACCGCGCTAATATTTATCTAATAGCCAAAACATTAGGAATGTTAAATTAATTAACTGTTAACTTAACTGTTTAATATTATCCGTCTCACTTTAACTTTTCCGGTTATCTATAAAGATGGAAATCAATCAAATATAGTAAATAAAATAAATATATTTATACATTATTATCCATATTGAATAAATATTAAACATAAAAATCCACAACAGCATTTTTGGTTATATTGCTTTTTAACATAACTTCTAAGGACTTTCCAGCTCCAGATAGGGATCTTCGCTTTTTACCTGTCCTCCGTATATAATTGAAAATATTTTACATAACATTATGGGTAGTTATCAATTTATAACAATAGTAATAACACAATTTATAACTAGGAAGTTTGTTTAGTGTATCGTAAATGACCATTTTGGTTACGTTTTCCCGTTTTGGACTGTGAGACGGCGAGCTGTCCGCCAGGTTTATGTCAAAAACATAGGGATGGAAAAAATAGGCGCTTTGCCTTTCCCAATTTCGTAATATCACCGCCGAAGCGAGGGCATACATGGGCATATACAACGAAGATCCTTTGTGCAGATTATGTAACGAGGAGGAGAAAACAGCCGCCCATATCATCTTCGAATCCGAAGCAATAGCTCAATGTAGATTTCTCCTAGCATTGGGAAATGAAATTGTAGCAACAACAGTCATGACTTAATACTTCCGGGAAGAAGTATTTAGTCGATTGCACTGAAATAGGGAACTAGGAAAGGCAACAGGCTGCAGTGCATGAGGAGCACATGTGTTATAACCACTTCCTGGTAACTTCATCATCATCAGGGGTGGAAGAGAAAATTTAAAATTGTGGATGGATTGGCGAAGACAAGTGTCGGCTGCATTCTTATTATCATACCACACCATACCATTGCCATTTCCCACTTATGACCCTAACCTGACCATAACACTTTGGTTCCCAATCAAGTTGAAAGCCCAACTTTGAAAGCCAGTAGATAATTCTTTTGCACAAATTTTTCTTCGTTCCTTTCGATCGATTACTCGTCGTGCTTGTATATATCAGACGCATTTCGGCATTACGCCATCCTCAGATTTGTCAAAAACATACAAATGAAACGAGTGTTTAGACTTTGTCTATATATAAAATCTTATAACCGTGACTCCTTGCCATGAGATAGTTCTCAATCCATGGTTCATTGGTTTTAAGTACTGTACATCTAAAACGTACCGTTTAATATGTAAAAACATTTGTACTTAACTTACAGCAAAATTAGGGTTATAAGTACGTAGTGGACAATAATGGCTCCTCTCATTATTGTGTGCTTAGCCAGAGTCACAGTGTTTCTATCAGGCCAAATTACGGCCATTTTGTTTTGTCGTAATATAACTTCAGGGTTATAAGGACGGAGAGGCTACCTTCATTACAGCTTGTATTCCTATTGTGGTGATTTTAAAGAATTCGTTATGTCACATGACAATCTGTTTGATCATAAGACGGTACTTTAATGAGGAAGTTTAATTCTAAAGAAATATTGGTATAATAAAGAAATATATTTCATGTTATTTCTACATAAAAAATATAAAAAAAATAATAGATTGAAAAAACAAAAAATATTCACCACATCCAATTTCAATTACACCCTGGAGCGGAGGGTGGCTCGTTCGCTCGCCCAAGCGCCCTCGCCCCTTCGAACTTTTCACCTAGATAATAAACACTCACGGCCAACTTTGTCTCCTTCAATTACATAAAATGGAATCGATGAAACTTTCTCAGAAACGCCACGAAGAAAAATTTCATGAAGTTAATGAGAAAATAAAGTAAAGTTAATTAAAATTTCTCGGTTTTGACATTCTACTAAAGGACGAGCAGTGGGATGGGGATTTGTTTTACACATTTACTTGACATTAAATCAAAATAAATATCTTTCTCGTTTCTAATGAATAAACGACTTTTCAATGCTCCTTCGCCAATATTCCTGGACGTAAAAGAACAAAAGTAATCAAATTAAAAGGATTGTATTATATTACTGTAAGGAACAGTGGATGTCAGCTTGGTTTTTTGTTCTATTTAGATTTTCTCAAAAAATACTATTATAAAAAAACTCCCTTCATCAAAACTATTCAGACTAAGTATATTTAAAGACAAGTTGAAATATAAAGTTATAAGGTATAAATATCATAAAAGAACTTTTTTCCTTTAAGCTGTATAGACTAATTATATAGAGTTATGTTTAATTAAAATAACTAGCTTTTAATTAAGAAAAAATACCTTTCTCATTAAAATTCGTTCAATAATTATCATGCATGTTTTGGTTGCCCTGACTGGAAAATTTGTTTGTCAAGTTCTACCAAGGAATAAACCGTGAAGTTGTTTTTTTTTCGAAGTCTTCAATAGGAAAGAATAATCTGTTTCCATTTAACACGTCCAGATCAATTGTAATCATATCTCAAATCACTACGATTTTTGTGTTCTAACGAAAAAGTAAGAAAATCCCATAAAAATGAGGACATTTCACTTAGTACAATTTAATGAATAATGCTTATTTGCTTGTTTAAAGTCTGAATATAGTTGTTTTTAATTACATTATGCGTACTACTTTCAATTAATTATTCTCTTTATATAATGGTATTAGGTAAGATAAAAAAGAGTCAGTGTCGCGAGCGGGATTCGAACCCACAACCTTCGGCGATAGGTCAAGGGTTAGAACAGCGTAATCAGCCCAAGATCGTGGGTTCGAATCCCGCTCGTGTCACTGACTTTTTCATTTCAACCAATACCTTACATAAAAATAATAATTAATTGAAATATTGCTTTATTTAGAAAACATTGCTGGTTAGAACTACCCACAGTTACTCTACCTCGTGCAAACCCACAATCATTGTAGAAAAAGTGTTTACGCTAATGAAAAGCGGGAAAATTACGGCATATTTTATTTGAAGGAAAGTGCAGTGATTGTATATTTTCCGTTCTAATCGGTCGGTTAGAAAAAATGTAATAAATTATCTCGTTTAAACTACCCAACCAATTATATTCAGTGGTTCGTACCTCTTTCTATATTAATTAATTAAGCCTGGATTTCGAACTGAAATATTAATATTTTGAAGAAAAAAATTGGATGGTGTAGAAAAATATAAAATCATGAGCTATTTTGACGGTTTTGTTTTGAATAATTTATTAATAAAAATAGATTTGATTTGATTTAATTAATTATTTCAATTATTTTATTAAATATTATTTTTCAATAGATGTCAAGGTTTTTCAATCATGATTACTGTTTAATTCATTACATCCATCGTAAATTAATACAGTTTGTCATTCTTTTTGTATAGGAAAACATGTATATAAAAATGAATCATTCAGTATGGAATTATAAAATACCATTTTCAGAGTGTTGAATATTTCTAAGGAGGCTGCCGTTTTAGAAAATAACCCACAATCTGGAGAGATTACTTTGTGAAGGCATTCTCTTAAGAAAAGGGAGTCGTAATTTAGTCTCTGAAAAACCATTAAATGGTAGGAAAAAAATTACAAAATTACATAATTTACCTCTAGCCTGCGGAGTAAGGAGCAATCAGCTACCAGTTCCTGCCGCTCCGGTATAATTACAGGACGTGTTTACTCATAGTCTCAAAGCGTTTAACGGTTATCGATTTTTATAATTAAAGAATGGAATAATCCGGGTTAATCGTACTGATTCGAAAAGAGCTAATCGCCTCCCTTATTTACATAGAAAGAGTGAGAGGGAGACGTGGACGAGGTGAAGCATTAAGTTAATGGCTAAGCCGCGCCCCCGGCATTACAGCCATCTTTAGGCGGAGGAGCAAAAATGAGATAACGCCTTGAGTTATAACAGGCCCATTACTGCTGTGAAACTTTTAATGGAGGCACTGTGTATAATTGGACACGTGGGCCACGCCATTGTGCACCGGGCGTTTTTGCAAGGCTCCACATCCTCCGTAACTCCCGTTACCAGAGGGCCAATTGAGTTAAGTAGTCGTTACCGCAAACTTCCAAACTTGAATCAAAACTGATTGCTAATGTCAGAACCTCTTGTCGTCAGTTAAGCTGTTACTTACGCACTCAGTGGTTAAACGGTATCCCATTCGGCTATAAAAACCACTCGCGGAGTTATAACCGTCATCAAGGGAATGTTACGCTCACTCATTAAAACTCGCTTCTAGTTTATTAGCAAATATAGAAATTTAGCTAAAGAAGCTAAGCTAAGCTAAAAAAAAAAACAGCTACCTTAACTTGCTCAAGTTAATTGCCTTTCCACCTTTATTAGAAGATTGTAGTTCTTGCTTAAAACCAAAAAGTTTCAGCTAATATTAAGGTCATTACATTTCGTGGTCCGATTGATCAAATAACTTTTTACAAATAATTAATCTTTATGAAAAGTATTGGTTCAGATAACAAAAAAGGCCAGTGTGACTAAAAATGGCAAATAGACGGGAAAATCGAAAGGTGAGAAAGTTGGTCATTGAAGTCACGATAGCTCCAGTAGTAGAGCAGCTGCGTATTTAGCCGAAGGTCCGATGTTCGAATCCCGCTCGTGACATTGACTTTTTATCTCAACCAATACCTTGCATAAAAATGAATTATATGGGGGGGGGGTTACGCACTCTACGAGCCACTTTCGTAATTATACGTCTTACATTTAAACCGCACACTCTACAATAATTAAACCCAAACTTTACCCCTTCATGCCATTAGACGTAATAATCATAATTCAAGAGAGTACTTCAGCGCAGTAGAACTTAATAAATTTGTTTAAAAAGTGACACTTTAATTAAGATCTGTAAGCAAGGCGTCAAGACGATACCCGTTTTTTAATTAATATAGCGTGATGAGAGTATTTAATTAATTAAAAAACAGAGAATATCCCAATTACAAAAAATCAAACAATAAACGTCTTACCCATTAAGTAAAACGATTTACATAAAAATAAATTTTTGTATACATAAAAAATTAAATAAAGGTTGTTTATAAATTATTAACAGGTATAATAAGAAATCATGTACAAGTATAGTTTTAGAATGTAGTTATTGCACGCTTATTAGTTGTAAACAATTATGCATAATAGAAAAAATTGATTAGGTTAAGTAAAGAAGGCTTGTCAATGAAAATAGTGAGTAAACGTATATCTCTAGAGTAGGTCAATAGACACAGTTTTGGTAAAGGTGGTATTTTACAACGCTTGTAAATATAGCAATGTTTTTCATTTGTTTCTTTTTAAATATGATTTGCCCCTTTTCCCAATGGGAAGTTTTTGCTTTTTAAGTACCTTTTCTATTTGCCTTTTTTGAACCGTATTAGTTGCCTCCTTTAATTACCAATGATTCATGTTCTTTTTTTTTTTTTTTTTGTTTTATGCTTTTCGACCTATGAGTTTTTCCAAGACTCATTTTTTAACAAGTATGCCATGGAAACCTAGACCCTTAGTATGACCTCTTTTATGATGAAATTTAGTTTTATTTGCCATATTAAACTTTTCTTGTCCGCTGCGCTAAGTTCAGACCGTGCTTCAGTAATATTGAGTTGTTTTATTTCCTATCTTAGTTTGGTTTTTGGCTGAGTTACTTCAAATGAAGATGAAGTTTTAGCTGAATGGTTTGTTGAAGGTGAGATAAATGTTTTTCCTCATCTATTTTTTCAATTTTTATTTACTCTGGAATGTCAAGACGATATCTTTACTTCGAGAGAGGATAGGCGTAGGGGATGCGGGAAAAGAGATCACCTCGATCCGAATAGATCTATTGTGCCCCCTGTTTTGTATAACTCACTGGCTGGCTTCAGGTTGTTAATCAGCCTCCATAGCTTGCCAGTGGCTCCTTACGGTTTATCTTGTTCTAGTTGCAACATCCTGCACCTACAAGACCGTCACAGAAACATAGAATGTGTTCTGCGGTCTCCCCCTCTTCCTGGTAGTACCTGCAATGTTTGATCTGTCTCTACACCTTCCGATGATGTTTTGTCAGGAGACCAATCAGAATCCTGGCTCGGTTGCGATTGCTTTCCAGTACTTATTTGGTCAGTTTTGCGGATCTATTCGCCGGCCTTACACCCGCGGTATTGCTCCACCAGGTTTTGGACTCATTAAGGTTCTATTTTAAGATGCAACCTCTTTACTGGCAAGATGCTAAGCCACAGTAAGGACCTAGAAAGCCCAAGTCAACCTTTTCACCTTTTCGTTGCTTCTATGCCACCCATTCCAGGCTCATTAGTTACACTTCACGCCTTCCGTGGATTCCAAATACTCTTTGATGCACCTCGCTTGTGGCATTAGGCCCTGTGCTTCTTGACTCTCAGAGGAAAGATGGCTATCTTCCGGGAATTTATTTCTAGCCATTTTATCTCTTTGGCGCAGGGGTCTATCGCTATGATTTCAGGTCGGAAAACTAGCATATTTGCCTTCAGTTCGGACTTTGGGTTCATCCCATGCCCTTGCTGGTTTTGGAGCCGTCAGTGTACCAGTAGGTGTGTTTCCCTTTAGCAGTGTTCCTTTGGCCCATTCTTCTCGTTTTGATACCTTGTACTTTTTAGTAAACGTGTATTTTGGAGTAGTGGCATCGAATGGCATGCCTAATATGGCTACCTGAATCTTCTCCCCCAATTTTCATTGTTTATTACATGTCTTTCCTTTGCACATAGTTGTCCATTTATGAGACATGTGTCCATGATGATTCCATGAGAAATTTTGGTCCTCTGTTGTTTTAGGGCCTTTGAAATGAATGAAAAATGTACTTCATCCTTGGATTTAAAGTCCCTTAAATAATTAATTAACAATGCAATGTATGTACAAAGATTCAGGAATGATAACGCTATAAAAAACGTATATCTGTAAAAGTGTATACATGATCCATGTAGGGGCATATAATATTTTTGGTAACAAGAGGTACATAAGAGACTGGTTTAAAGGAGGAAAAGGATGGAGCTCTGTAGTTAAAACGAAGAAGGTAATTCTACAGGTTGGAAGTAGGGACACAAATCGATATATAGTAATGATATTTACGATCGTTAAAGTGTGGATAGGGTACTATCGATTCGCTTCATAATCGTACCATAAAATATCAATGCTTTGCAAATATTGCCTCGATTTTTTCTTATTATTTTTGTTTTTTACCGTACACTTCATTGATTTTCCATGCTATTTGAGCTCAAACGCAAGTATATTTGAAGGTGTTTTGCCAAGTTGGTAGTATTAGTATATTCAGTATCTTGGAGAATTGCTCACACTTATTTGTTAGCCGAATTTCGATATAGACGAGTAAAATGCAACTTGCCTTTGGTGGCGACTTAATTTTTCATGAAATCACAATTTTAATTTGGGATTAATTTCATTGACGTATGATGAAAGCAACTCACAAGTGCGCAATAGGCAATAGACCAAATAAATATGGGTTAAAAACTTGGCTTTGGATTGGTCGTGGGTCCCGGTTATGAAGAGGGCTAGTGGCGGGAAGGAGGAAGAAGTTTCGTAGTATACGAAAGGTAATTCTTGAGCAATTAAATTTCATAATTTATTATAAAATATTTAATAACTCATTTTTCACTTTGATAAATTGAATTCGATGCTGAAGATTTAAAAGCGATACTCAAAGGTATCAGTAAAAATATTTCGATACCAAGTATCAGTCTTGGTGCCGAAAAAGTATCTATGCTTAGATAATATGAAGGTATCGTTTTCGTTCCTAGTTGAAAGGATCCGTCCTGAGGAAGGAACGACTGAGTGAACGAACTGTGTTTAGGTGGATAGAAGTCAGAAAGGGAAGAGCTAGTTTGACGGAAATGTACAGAGGATTTTAACATGAGAAGATCGCATACAAAGTCTGTGTACAGGTTAGTCACGTGGGACCTCCTGGGGCAGATTAAACAGACAGAATAATTCATTAGGCGTTTAAGCTTAACTTTAACTTCTCTAGTGATTCCTTCATACACAACACACCCTTAATCAAAGTGGAGGAGAATTAGAAAGAAAACTAACATTTTACGGGTATTAAGGGGGAAAAGAAGGTGGCTGACACGACAGACCTGACGGAGGGTGGAAAAGCAGCGATGCGACATCTGGGATCTATGGGTCTTCTAGAATCTGATTAAGAACAATAACAAGGTTCTTGACATTGAAAAGTCACACACCCAAATCCAATTGGGCCGAAAACTATAAATCGGACATGCTAGACGAAATTCCTAAAGAAAGAAATCCCTATGACCACAAATGACAGAACAGAACGCTATATTATTTAGATAAAACATATTATGATGTTTTAGTTATCAATATTTGCAAGAAATTAATGAATTATTTAAGGTGGGGTCAAATCTAGATGATAACATCAAACAACCTTTTAACTCCAAGAAAGCATCTATTCAATATACATTCAGTAGTTTATAATGATCTTGTGACTTTTCATATTAGGCAGGGATCATCTCGATAATGATATCGATTTATATTTTATGAGGGAAGGGGAAGCGAGAAAGAAAATTCCAGGGGTGATGGTGAGAAACGAACCCACGACAGAGGGGTCCCCAATATAACAATCTCTCCCTACGAGCAACATAATTACCACATTTCAACTGCATACAACACTACCCTGTTTTAAAAAGAAAATAATCTTTCGAATAAAGGAACATACAAGAAATATAACAATAGTTTTAATAAATACACAAACATTCTTTCTGTGCTGATTAAACTACATATATCATAGAATTCGATTTGTGCCGATGCAATTTCAGCAGGTGGGAGTTGTTGGTCAACTTTAAACACACTATTGGCTTTAGGCCATGAGTTTGTGTTTCAGTGGTTTCCACTCAGCAGAATCAAAACGTTGCCAGAACACTTTACAGAAGTCGGAAATCGTATTTAAACTGAAAACACATCGATGGAAAATTGTTTATACGTACGGACGATCCGAACCGCTCCGGGGCGTTTCGTAAGCCCTTCGCTTAGCCTTTGTTATTGTTGGGCAAATTAAGCAAAAGTTTAGTTGCCTGGAGGATAATGGATATGCTTTTAGTTTCTCTACCCTATGTAATTCCCATGAGTCATGAAGTCAAAAATAAAAATGGAACATAATATATTATTTACAGTAAATACGACAGTCGTTTGACAAGACAATGTTTTTATAAAACTTAATGGGACTTTTCTGTGACTATAAGTTGTATCGGCATTGGGTCACTTACTGGGTCCTGGAGGGCAGGGGCAACGTCGATGTTTTTGAACCAGTGGCAGGGTTTCCATCTTGAAAAAGTCTGGTAATAACAATTCTGACTTCTTTAATTCACTATTTTCGTGGTCCGCTCGACCAATTAATATATGATAATTAATTACGGTTTTTAGTTGACATGAAAAAAAAATTAATGGAACGAGAGGGATTCGAACCCACGACCTTCGGCTAGATACGCCGCTGCTCTACCACCTGAGCTATCGTGACCTTAACTGTTTTTTCATCTCAACTAAAAACCGTAATTAATAATCATATATTAATTGGTCGAGCGGACCACGAAAATAGTGAATTAATGATTTAAAAATGAAGTACACTTCACTAAAGCTCTCCATTTCAATTGTCGTCGAGAATCCAAACCGATTTACACGACATTTGAAATATGGCAAAAGGAGGGAAAACTCGTAAGGTTAGGTTGAGATGGGAAGTTGATGTCCGAGTGGATCGAAGTCACGATAGCTCAGGTGGTAGAGCAGCGGCGTATCTAGCGATGGTCGTGGGTTCGAAACCCTCTCGTGCCATTAATATTTTTTCATTTCTACTAAAAACCGTAATTAATTGTGATTCTGACTTCTGTTGTCCATCTTAACGGCTGTATATGAACTTAAAAGCTCGTCTTTCCGAGATGTGGAATGATGGTGACATGAATACTGTCTTTTTATGTATCCTCTAGTTTCTTAATGCTGATGGAAAACCGTTTGGAATTGGTCTTGATTGAGGTTAAGCATCCAGGCCGCAAATGGTTGACTTGGTGTTGAAAGATGATCCTACTCATAAAATAAGAAATGTAAAATGTTTCAATGGACTGTTTCACTTTTATTATAAAGCGTCATCATGTTATTTACTCCTGTACAATCATTGGCACACATATACAAATATAGGTTATAAATTTATCTTTTTACAAGTATATTTTTTGTTTGGCCAAGCCGAAAGGCAACAGCAAGAAGGTAACTTAATAGTTTTTACAAAATGGTGCTTTCTCTTGCTACGTCATTGATAGTATTTATGATAAAATGTGACATGGTTAGAGGGCAAGATTAATTCAACAAGTTCAACAAAAGCAGTGTTCCCTTTGGTATTTCACTACCTACATGATTTCAAATTATTCCAACCGTTTCACAGATTTTCCCTTTTCACAGAGTGTAGAAACTCTGATTCATATACAATGCTTAATTTGGTTCAAATTAGAGATTTTTGAGTTCTGAATATTTACTGGCGGATGTTCTCCCAATCTTTTTTAAACTTTCTGCTCGTTTGGCCAATGTGTCATGAGTTTTAGCATTTATATTTTAATTTGTACACTCCATGAAACTGTTTTATCTTTAACATAAGATAACATTTTCCTAATATTGTGTAAGCTTTTGAAAATAAAGTGGAAGTTTTTTTTAAGGTTTTCAGTTTTTACCTATTTGTCGTAGGAACAACATATTTAGATTTTAAGGAAAGTGGAGTTAATTTGGAGGGTTTGTTCAATGTAAGCCTCTTTTTTACTAGGTTGTTAATTGTCCAATATGTTTAGGGGTATAGTTGACTTTTTCAATTAATTATTCTTTTTATGTAAGGTCTTGGTTGAAATGACAAAGTTGTCACGAGCGGGATTCGAACACACGACCTTCGGCTTGTCGTCAATTATGTTTGGAGTGAAAACATTTGTAGCTGGTAAGCGTTTGATGGTGCTTATTTTTTATTAATTTTTTTTTTATAATCTAAAGGGCGTTTTGGAGGCAGGTTTTATTAACCAGATTCATTAGGAAGTGCGCTGGTGGTTGCGGGTTTGTAAATCCCAGGCCGTGAAGATGATCTCAATAAAGATCGAAGCGTTGGCACGATAAAGAAAATGTTTTTCTGAAACACCAGACCCCATCTCACGATTTTTGGATTTTTGAATAATTTAACGATAAGATGATTTTATTGCTTTAAACCTAGTCAGTTTATTGTCAAATAAATTCTTTCAGGTTAACATTTATGTTTCAAATCATCATTTAAAAAGTTTATAGTTTCAAAAATAGCCCATCGTTCGAACGCAATACAGTACAAACATTACAACGGAAAATATTAAATGATCGTTGATTTAGTATTATAAGTTAAAATTTAATTTTTGTTAATATTGTAAAAGGGATGCTCAACCAGTCTGACCACTGTCACAATATGCGTTCACACTAATAAATACTTTTATTTGCTACAGACAGTCTTGAGTGAGGGTTCTGCGTCAGTTTGCTATGTAGATATAGTCGTAAATGTTTGACTTGTATCGGGGCCGGCATCGGTTTGATGTTGATGAAGGTGATTTTTTTTTAATGTGAACGTACAATGAATACTGTCTTGTCTTACACTTTTTTCGCGTCTTCGATAAGGTGAAGTCCTTCCGTTGGAAGTAAATTGTAGATAGGATTCGAGTTACATATCAAATCGTATAGTTTTCGCAGGGTGTATAGGTAGGCCATCATTGTAAATGATATAAAAGATAGGATTAAGAATGCTCCCTTGTGATACGTCGGCTTTTGACTTCCTGGAACTCGTTGTTGCACCTCCCTCTGAAGCAGGGTCGTTGGATAGGATTTTAGGATTTCAGAGCAAGGTAATAATGAGTGAGTAGGAAACACACGCACACGCGTATATATTGTATAAGCTAAAGCATCGAAAATTGTAACTTTGAACTTTTTTTATAAACTAAAAAATGGATTAACATTTATTATTTATTGTATTATTCTTTATTTATTTACAAAATTAGATAATATCTGAACATTGAGGGTATTTCAGTATGCGTCAGAACCTGTTGCATATTTGGCACTGGTATCCTCCGGTAAACCAAATATTGGTCTTTTGTTATTTTATTATCGTTTAGCTTGCAGGTGGTTTAAAAGCAAACGAAGTGCAAAGCGCGAAACAGAAATTACTTTTTCAACCTCTACTGTAATCTGAAAAACGAGGCAATTTTGTAAGACTGAATCTCGAGTCAGATAGGCAATAAAAAACCAAAAGTTTGATAAACCAGTCGTAAAGAAGTATTATAAGCATCAGTGCCGGAAGAGAAGGTGTAATTGCCATTTGCAATAATATTAAAAAAAAAAAAAAATCAGCTGTCTTTTACAACGTAATAGGGTCGGGTGTAATAAAACAGCCCTTGTTATTGCCTTGAAGAGATTGCTATTTGCTTCCCTCCGGTTTACAATGGCTAACAAGTTTGAACAAATAAAAAAAAAAAAAAAAGTATCATTGCCATGTTTACGATTCAATTGCTGGAACGAGGAGTTGCCATGCAAATTGCCCGAGACCGTCGAGCGGTTTTTTTAAAATAAATCGAATCAAATCATAACTTCCCATAAATTTTCAAAGTCCCGTACCATCGCCTTTTTATTTGCTCATGTTACCTCATGGAAATAATATACAAAAATTATTTCCCTTTTTCCGTTTTAATAGAATTGTCTGTATATCGTTCCGATCATTGTTCTTCTGTATAGGACGTTATAAACAAAACTTAAAAGCTCGCTGTTGGACAGCTTTAAACAGATGAGATTAAATTGAATATATTACAAGCTTTGAACTTGTTGACCTAGATATTTACCCTCGTTGGAATTACAGTCGAGTGCAGGCGGATTTAAATTCAAAATACCAGTTTTACAGCTGCGTTTGTTACAAACAGATTCTTTAATGTTTTTGACATTTTGCAAAGGGTACGGTTACGCTTTTGCAATATGAGCTTTGTATTGTTCATTACGTTTTGATTCAATTAGCAAGTTTGGAAAAACAGCGACGTCAAAGGGTTTTTCATAAAACAAACAGTAATTAGTAGCAGTATTTATAGGTGGAAAAACACAGGCTCGAACGTTTTAACGCGTTTTACATTTTCTGTTTTTCTTTGTTATTTATTTTTTCGCAAAACCTGCCCTCTTTGAGCCATCGCTCGTCTCGTACCCCCGGGGTTGTTTGTTATGGAAAATTGTTATTGACAATGAAGATCGTTTTCCGTCGAGTTTGTATTCCGTCGGATAGATAAATAGCAATCATCCCCCTCGGAAATCGAGGATTCGGACAGGGGTTGTAATTGTTCTGGCAATCGGGGGAGGGGCAAGGCGTTCTCACCTCTACGTAATCGAATGACATTGCCGGAGAGCACCCTGCCACTCCAGATTTACCCATCAGATTGAAATCCTTCCATTTAAATACCATTTTAACTTAAAAGTTTATTTTAACCTTATTGCTTTAGACATAGCCTTTTTATTGCTCAAGAGCTTCTTTCTTGTTAACATTGATATACTGTTTATGTTCAAATCATCATTTGGACAGCTTATAGTTCCAAAAATATGCCATGGTGCATTAAATTATTGATAAGTTAAAACTTAACTTTTGTAAATGATGTAAGAGGGATGCTTAACATTCGCCGCCGGCTTTCTCGCATTCACGGCAATTAATACTTTTATCTGCATGGGACATTTATAACACTCAAACATTGCGAGATTTAACAGATATTCTCACGGTCAAATGATAAAAAAAATCAATAATAATATACAGTATACAGTAAAATAAATAAAGTCCTTTTACAGGGTGGTGTGGCGACTAGCTCTGTATGTGGACCCAAGGCATGCCAGTCTTCAACGAAGGACGAAGCCAGGATTTTTTTTGTAAATTTAATTGTCGTTAATATACAATTATTTTTTGGTTATGAGATTTTATAGGAAACTGAGGGTTAATGCAGTACTCAACCCATTTACGTTTTAGTGGTCAAATGTCCAAGTTACTTCTTTCAATTAATTGTCCTTTCCATGTAAAGTCTTGGTTGGGATAAAACAAAAATTCAGTGTCACGAGTGGGATTCGAACCTAAGACTTTCGGCTAAATACGCCGCTGCTCTGCCATTTGAGGTATCGTGACTTCGATCCTCTCCGACACGCTTTACAACACTAGTACTCAAAATTACACCGGTCGGAACAAGACTAACATTGAAATAAATACTGTTAGTCAAATAGATAACCGATATTTGGATATCGTCGTCGCGTCGAAAATGCAGGACACACGGTATTAACATATCTTACACAGAAAACACTTTGTCCGTTAAGATGATCTCAGTAAAGATCGAAACATTGGCAAGATAAAGAAAACGTTTTTTTTATACCTACCTCATACCAGGCGAATCTCACGATCTCCAAATAATCATTAAATTAACAGTCAAATAAACACCACATATAAGCCATATTCTTCATCTGGAACAACTATATGAAGTATCAGAACCGAATCTCTTCCAAACTCAGAAACTTGCTGCATTGTCCAAATAAAATCACGTCGGGTGGAATGCCTACTTACTATATGGGGCCAAGGGATGATCGTTAAATTTTAAAGTACATATAAAGCCAGTTTTTTTGTCAAATTTTAAATTATCATTGCTTAAGTTTATGGTTTAAATTTATTTGTAGTTACTAGGTTTTTGGTATAGTAAGGATCAATGGGGATCAAGTGAATAAATCAAGGTTCATCACCCCGCAGCCCACAATAAACATTCGAAATATATCCATTTATTATTTTAAATATTTAGAAATAGTGTTGATTCTATTTGTTGCTTGTAAAATAAATTGAATTCTCTATAAGTACGTTATTTCTGTGAACGGATCTGGAGAAAGAATATTGATGAAAATATTTGAATTTGGACGGATATCAAAGAATTTTAAGCCGTTAATGGTACAAAATGATCTTAATTGTTAAGGTTTATCGCTTCGATCGATGTATCATAGGTAGCACGCCTTGGGATTTTAAATCCGGCCAAGTTGGGGAGCAGGAGAAACTCATAAGTAGGCGACAGTTGGGACTCTTTCCCTCCCAGCTCTCACGTCGTCTCCGTTAGAAATGGAAATCATACGTCGGTATATTCAAATCGGGTTGCCAGATGTCACCATCGCGGAAAGGGGCGGCAGAGGCGAGAGGACAAGTTTGTTTTTGGCTTTTTAGACCCGATATCCAGCATACTCCCTCCTCTGAATTAGACAACTGTTCCCCTCGTCCGATGGGCATATTTTATTTTGACAGGCCTCCTTCCGACTCATTTATTTTTTCCTCTTTGCTCTTCTTCTTTCTAAATCTCAAAAGGCTAATTTTAAAAAATGCCCCTTCATGATTTATGAGACATAAATAAGACATGGACAGGACAGGTGTTTATTAAATTGTGTCCCATGTCTTCGGTTACTACACGACTTTCAAAATTCTTTTATTCTAGTAAATAACATTTTCAAGCCTGTTTCAGATAACTGTTGCTTATTAAAAACTTACCCGAGGCTTACGAACTCAGACTAATGCATCATGCACACATGATATTGCACTATATCTAATTAATTATTCTTTTTATGTAAGGTCTTGGTTGAGATTTAAAAAAAATCAGTGTCATGAGCGGGATTCGAGCCCACGACATTTAGCTAAATATGCCGCTGCTCTAACACTTTGAGCTATAGTGATTTTGTTCCTCTCGGACACCAACTCTCCATTTCAAACTACAACCGTTCGAATCTTCCCTCTTTTGGCCATTTTCAAATGTTAATTCCAGTTCAAAATCGAATCATGTTTGGATTCTCAGCGATTTAAGAAGAGGCCATGGAGAGCTCTTAGTGAAGTGATACCTCTTTTAATTATTAAATATTAATCCATTTATGCTTTAGTGGCCAATTGATCAAGAATTTATTTCAATTAATTATACTTTTTATGTAAGGTCTTTATTGAGATGTGTAGTTAATGTATCTTTTTTATCTCAACAGACACCTTACATAAAAATAATAATTAATTGAAAGAAGTAACTTGCTCAATTGACCACTAAAACACAAATGGACTATATCTAATGATTGTCCTTTCAGATCTTAAACACAAAAAAAAAATCTTAGTAGAATATATATTAACTTATAATACAGTGAAGGAAAGATTTATGAGAAATTTAACCCATTCAGAGTAGGGCAATCGCAGGAACTTATGCATAAAGCACAGGAAGTTGAAGGTTTAATGCCATTCAATGTGAGAGCATTAGTCGAGTGTACAATCTAATCCGATTGCCAAATTCAACAGTAACCACCGCACCATGATATATATATATATATATATATATATATATATATATA
>CM077109.1:750887-770265 GCA_039619505.1 Cimex hemipterus
TAAACTTTGTATATATATTAAACAATAAAGACTTATAGTAGTAGTAGATCATTATGGACAAACGAATGTAGTTAATAAGGTAAGCAGAAATTTTTTCGTGCTGTTCCATTTGTTATTGTTGTCATGTCAATACTTAGAGTTTTTATTTACATTGGAGGATTAGATGTAAATGTAAGGTAATATCACAAGGGTTATGAGTCAGTTCGTAAAGAAAAAGTGGGTTCAAATCTTATAATTCCTGCTTGCTTATCGTACGAATTTTAGATCGGTACTATGACGGCCGAGGCAGCTCGTTATGTTTGCAATCTATTTGGTGGTGATTTAGCGCACTGCCCAGTGGTACAAAATGTTTGCAACTGGTAGTAAGGGAGTTGAAGATGAACCGCGGTTTTATAGACCTTTGTCTCCCAAGGCGAAATACTTAACTTCATTCGGGTCAAACAGTTCGGGGAATCGGTGGCCGCACTGTAAGGTGAAGGTCCCGGGTTCGAATCCACCACCTTGCATTCAAAATTGAGAGGCTAGCCAAACGTCTAAACATTCGTTGCTTTCACATCACAGAGTAGGTACTTTTCGACCCGAATGACACATCTAACGAAAAATCTATCAAACACACGGAAACAAGGAGGTTGGACCGTTGGCTGTCACCAATTGACCTGCTCTATTGCCGAGGAAACACAATATTCACTAACGAAAGATGGTGCTTTGTCTTTTGTAGACTATGCACTTCTGCCACGTGGCTAACCATCATCCCAGAAATCTACTCAAACCAACCCCAACAAGTATGCTCCTGCCCTAGCCCGGAAACAACTTGGTGAAATTATTCAAAAATTGTATTTTTTCACCAGGATGAAACGACACTTTACTTTCGACACTCTTCAGACCTGACCCCATCTGAAATTCACCTTTTGTTAGCAATGGTCAATTATATAAACAATCATGACTTCGATAATCCTCAACAGCTGGAAAACGAGCTAAATTCATTTTTTCGTCGCAGGACTGAAGCTTTAGATTCCGATGGAGACTATTTTCCCGAATAAAATATTTCTAAACCGAATTAAATTGTGGCAATTATTGAACCTTTTCAACCAATACGAACTTTCAACGGCATACATGACCATCCATTTTACAATTATGATGGACGATGGATCCAACTGCAGCATGCAAAGTTCGTCGGGATTTTCCTGTTTTTATCATAATATATTTGAGGACCACGAATTATGTTGTCTATGACATCTTTTCTAATATGCTACAAATAAATACTGTTTCTATTAGGTTGTATGGTCGTGTTTATTTTCTTCCTCGTTCAACTGCAGGATCTAAAGATCTTTGAATTTTAGATTGTTTTTCTCCGTGCATATTAGGTACGTTGTTTCCTTCTTTATGATTATTTTCTGTTCTGAACTATCTATGAACATTCTTTATCGTACAATCTGCATTATTTGGTGTATTTTCGTTTTTTTTTTAAATGAGTGAGCTATCGTTTTAACCTTTTTCGTCAAATTTGTAACTTGCCTTTCAATTCTTTTTGCCATCTGTATTTTTATTTCATGTATAACCAACCAATTTATCTTAAATTTTTGTACATATTTGTAATAAGAAACGGCGTTTATTGATGAATTGTGTTGTAAAGTGGTATAATGTTACGCTGTCTTACGTTTTGAAATTTTGTAAATATTTTTTTGTAGAGAAACTACTTTTAATTTCGTAATAAGAGAGTAAATCATTCACGTCAAAGAAATTATTGGATAAGCTGTACTAGCAGTATATTTTAAATTTTAATCTTTGATATTTCCCTTTATTGTTTTAGTTACCGGTTCGTTATATATAGGGTACCATTCTTATGGACGTAAATCCTCCTGAAATCCCATTAAACTGGATTTACTTTATTTTAAATGTGACCATCGAAATCATGATAATTCAGCCAACAGTTTTGAACGAGAAATATTTCAAAATGGGTCTGGTTATAATACGTTCTAGTTGATTACTATAGCTTCAGTTTGAAAGGGGGCCACTATTAAGAGGCTTCCTTCTTCTATTTTCTTTCGCCGACTTTGTTACACAATTCGTCAAATGAAATTACAATTTAATGGAATTGGTTACGCAAATGTAATTTTCAAGACTTCCATATAGAGATTTATGAACAGGAGGAAAACAATAAATATAATTTTCATTTTTATATATTTGGCATAAAAGATCGTGTTGGATCGCAATGAAAATTAAAAATAAATTCATGTGTTTATAATAATTCATTATTCTTCCTTCCAAGAAAAATGAAAGGTGTCAAAAACGCTCGAAGCTGGACAATGTTACTGTTTTCTACAGATGTATATACATATACAGATATACAGAGTACTGAAAACGTCAAAAATTAAAATAAGGAACAATGCTCGATAAAAGCACAAAGAATCAGCTGAAAATGAACTCAATTCTCACTCGCTTACTCTCGCTCTCTCTCATACACACATACATACATTCTGTTTCTATCTATTCGAAATTAAAACGTGTGCCTGTGTGAGTACAATTTTTAAAAATCTTTGTTAACAGCCCATGCCCAAGAAAGAAATTTTGGTAGCAAAAGTTGTCCACGAATATAAATGCTTAATTATCGTATTTAAACTGCCTGTCTTTGTAAAAGGGAAATATCTAAAAAGCCTTCGAAATTTTTATCCATGTAAACCAAGAAAAAAAAACAGTCCAAACATAATCAATGTGGTACATATTGACCTTATTTATGTATGTTTTCCGAGTGATTTGATAATTGATTCAATAAGTCTTCTATATGCAGCCCAGTATATTTATTAAACTTTTGTGTTAAAATATAAATTGTTAACCTAATTATTTTGTATATAAGTCACTCACGTCCATTGTACATACAGTTCAACTATGCCAGTAAGCCATATGTTCAGTCAATGAAAATTGTTAGGTTTTTTTCTCGGTCCGCCCACTATCGCTTGTGAATGGGTTATTCTCTGTGATTTATTTTTTAACTTTAAGTGAGTTGTGTGTTTTCAAATATTCCTGGGGGACGGTAATTTAATTATTATGTAACGCGTTATTTCATTCAGTAATTTTATTTATGATTGTTTAATTATAAGTTTGTGTAAATATTGTTAATTTCACTTAAATATCGAGATGAAAGGCACGTGGGTAGAACTCTGGTGGTCGATTAACCAGACGACGCCACTCCCTCCCTGGAAACAATGGATAACTGCGGTTTCAAGCGTTGAAGACAAAATGCTTTGACGAGGGCTTCATCTGCCCCCGCTTCGGATATAATTTCCGGCTTAATCCCAGTATGCAACACCGGTTAACACGCATTCATAATTTTACCCGGCCAGGTTGCATAACTCGGAGCGGATTGCCAGGATTCCGGAGATTCCGCAAAAACGGCGGCGCCCCGTTTTCACAAAATACCTCTGCAACAATGCTTTTGCCAGTTACTGTTAGGTTGTCCAAAAAAGAGTTGCAGTGTGCTGTTTGTTTATTTGTTAGTAAAATGTATGTCTGGAGAAAAATATACGCCAATTTTTCGGTTTCAAAAAAAGTACAACAATGGCTATACAATAACATTGGAAATTTTTTTTACAATATAAAACATTACACCAAAAGAAAATATTATCCAAAACAAAAAATTGCAAAAAAAGTTTTGTTCAATACATTTGCACGAAATAAAATTATGTCAGGGGGTCGTGTGATTTCCCAGAATTCAGTCCTGGCATATTTCTCCTAAAAAGAGTAGAATTATTTAAAAATTTAAGCCCATTTGTCTAGATCATTTTTACATAAAAATATCACAAACATAACTTTTGCTTTTTTTTTATAAACCCTTCCTTTATTCCTTGTCTGATGAAGATCGTTATTCCGTCGTTATAAATAAGAAATGAGGCTTTTAACTAAAAAAAATAAGAAATGTAAGGGAAAAGTAATATAAAGTAGGTAGAAAAGAAAGTATAACAATGTAATTTATAATAAAAAGGAAGAGATATTTTTTCAGATATTTAATAATCTTAGAATCTGTATTAAAATAATAAATAGAATCCTTTTATAATTAGATGCTATTTCTTATAATAAATCAATTTTAATGTTTTCCACTCCACGGCCAATTTTGTTTGCCACGACTTGCTTATTCGTTGGACAGAAGTCGGAGTAGATTAAAAATTAAAAATTGTAATTGTTCTTGTATGTCCTTCAGTGGAAGGTTTCTTTCTAAAGAGTACATTATTTACATTTTCAATGAAGTTATAATCTTTTCGTGTAGGAATGTGTGGAGAATAGTGACCGTTAATCGATAATTATTCAGATATCGTGAGATGCGGTCTGGTGTGATGTGGGTTTCAGAAGGAAATTTTCTTTATCGTGCCAACGTTTCGATCTTTATTGAGATCATCTTCAGAGCTCAAAGTGTTTTTCTTCTGGGTACCTGTGCCATTCTTGCGTTTTTCATGACTCTCAACATGACACACAAGAATGGCACAGTTACACAGAAGACAAACACTTTGAGCCCTGAAGATGATCTCAATAAAGATCGAAACGTTGGTGCGATAAAGAAAATTTCCTTCTGAAACCTACAGCACACCAGACCGCATTTCACGATATCTGAATAGTAATAATCTTTTAAAATTTCTTTCCTGATGTTTTTCAAAGCATTATTTTAATAGCTAATTTTCTTATACTTGGTCTTCCAAATCTTTGGGTTGGTTTAGAGCTTCGTTTACTCCTACATTTCAATTGGTTGTGTTGGTTTGTTCGTTTATGTTTGTGTTTTATTTATTCAATTTCGTTATTATAATTATTTGGCAGGCGTATTTTATAGAAAGATTGAAATTAGGAAATATTTGATTTTTTTTATTTACACTTTTTAATACTCCAGTGCCGAATATTATGCCTAAATAAAACAATGATTACAAATGAAATGTTTTTTTTAATTAATAAAAGAAATAGTTGGTTTGCGGAATGAAATCCAGACAATTTTTTAAGTATCAGAAAAAGAAAAAAGGAAATTGGGAGAAATCAACTCGGTTGAACTACTGATCTGTGGGTATACTGACGCACCTAGAAGAAAGGAAGGTACGAGGGCAGGAGTATTCGGCCCTGGAATTAAATACTCAGCGCCCGAGGGACAATACTCCAGTATTTTCCAGGCTGAATTCCATGTAATCAAGAGATGTACCCAGTTCAATCTTAACAAAGAGTTCGATAGCTGATCCTAACGATCAAGATGGTGCTGTATTGGGGGAAAAAACTGTTTAGGAATGTAGAATAAATTCACCCAATGCAGAGTCCCAGGACATGTGTAGCAACTAGAGAACGGATTGAAAGGAAGCAAGAAAAGGGGTTGTTATATTGCTGATAGGTCATCAGTTCCCTTAGCCCTTCTGGCGTAGGGATTCACAGTATAAATGCGTACCTTAAACAAAAGGACAATATAGAAATCACGAAACCGTGACATTCACTCATTATACATAAAAAATCCAAGAATCTTCTAGCCAACATTGCAAGGAATGTAGGAAAAACTACTACAAGTTTCTTATCAGGACACTGCAAGCTGAATGTGCACAGCAGAAAAATTGGTGTTTTTGATTCCCGCGTACTCGCTCGTCCTTAAACAGACAATGAGGATCTTTAACGTCAGCACCAGGCACATGGTTTGTCGGACGTTTTGATTCTCCAGATGAGAGCTGACGCACCTCCGCATAAGAGAGATGTGTTACTGCCGCAGCGTCGCTGTAGTGGTCGCCCCAGCCCCGAGGGGTCATGATGAACCTCGCTCTCCGCTTCACCATTCCGAGTGGTCGGGTCCGCATTGTGCCTCAAACCGTTTGTCGCGCGTAAAGGGCTACCTAGGCCGAAATACATCCGCCCGATTGGAGAAAGATTCCTATAACACAAAAAGATTTTGCAAAGCAGCAGTACAAGAACAATACATCCACTAGAAAACTATGACACCACATTTTCCCGCAGGAGGAATTGTTTTGGGATGTACAACAAAGCCATAGAAGAAATTGAAATGTGGCTAGAACAATTGAACAATTGAAAACTATTAATCAAATTCCTGATGAACTAGGACTCATCGATGTGCTATAAGCATAAAGCACCCTGAGTGATAATGTTCATTTACATCTTTCAACAAATTTAAGGTAGAAGTAAAATATAATAATATTTTAGAATTCGTTATAAATGCAAAAATCTGTTTGCAAGGGGCGAAAGGAGCACATCGGCCTACAAATTATTTCACCAAAGGAAAAAAAACCGAGTAGAGCAGGGTTTGATTTAAAAGAGGCGCATTTGAATTCGAAAAGACCCTTTGGGAGAATAAGACGGACAAAAGTACAATCAAACCTTGGGCCGAATCTAATTTACTTTAAGGTGAAGTACATAAAAGTGGAGCCTGGATGTTCGAGGGCCGCCCAAAGAAGTCCTAGATCCATGGAAATGCACCGGCTAATAGACTCTGGGAAAAAGGGGGCGGATTCCGTTGAATAGGGGAGGAAGCGGAACCCATATAAAGCAGCAACCGCTGCGCTCTGCCTACCCTGCACACGTCTTTTACCAAGGGGAAAATATTAGCCTGTCGTCGGTGGTAAACATATAAATAAGTTAACGATAACGGGACCTTTTCGGAATACTAAAGGGTAGGGGTTGAGAAAAATACCTACGAAGGAAAACAATATTGAAAGGGAAGAGTCCAAACGTTTTTTTGTTTAACGCTTTTCCATGAGGGAATCAACTTTAACGAGTTACTTGTCCTATTTTTCAGGTTTACATTGCAAAGTTTGAACTTGTCGACTTGAAAGGAATAAGGAAAAAGGCGAAAGTTTGCTGCCTCCGTTATACATATGTTGTCTTAAGTGAATTGTTTAAAAAAATACATAAAGGAAAAACAAAATACATACTAAATACAGTCAATTTTTACATATATAAAGCTATTTATATTTTCCCCTTTAATTTACAAGTATTCAGTTCACAAATGGCCACCTTGGCAGACTGTCCATTTTTTAAATTTCATGTTACGATTGTAACACGAAAAACTATAATTTCTCTATTACGTAGGGATAAAAAATACTAAATAAAACACAGTTATTTTTTTTAACATACATTTATTTTGAAGATATTTTGATATGAATTAACCTCTCATGCGTTAGTTTAATAATAAGGAGGCCTGAAACAATAAAATCATACTTCAACGAGACGCTAAAGTTGTCAGGGAGTGAAAGACTTACGGATAATCTGGAGGTGGTGGACCGTATCCTGGGGGAGGGAAGCCAGGACCAAAACCAGGGGGAACGAAGCCAGGCGGACCATAACCTGCAGGGCCGTAACCTGGCGGTCCGTATCCGGGTTTGAATCCATCTATAAGCCACAAGTATTAAGAGGTGAACAACATTTTGAATTAAAAACTCACTGTTCGTTTTGAAGCATCTCAGCTCTGTTCCTCTGCATATGCATCGTTCTCCTATCAGAGGGACATCGAAGTACGGCAACAGACAGAAGAACGCTTCTGCACCTGTTAATATAAAAAATGTTTATTTACACGTGAGCCAATTGCTACATTTGTTGTCAGTTTGTACATTGAAACATGTCTCATTTATTGACATATCTCACTAGATTCTTTTGAAGCGCGAATACAACATGACTTATTAGTTTTAGTCAAAATTATTAATGATGATGACGACTGTTCCTCCCTGCGAGAAATTACTAACGATTTAGCTCCACATGTAATAACTAGATCGTATAGAATTTATTGCACATAATTAAACTGAGTCCTAAAATATTCCTCGTCTTAGAATAATGAACATGGCCAATAAACTCGGTAACTGAATTTTTTCTGTTTACTTATTCAATTCGCTACTTCTATAAAATTTTTTGTTTGTTTACAGACGGCAAACTACATTGATCATCGTCACTTAACTCTTTCTGCTTATATTTTCCTGCCTTTCTCAATGTTTTAACCCTACACATTTGGTTTCCTGTTTTTTTTAAACCAAGTTTTCATTATCCTCTTGCTAGCCTCTCCACTCACGCTAATAAATAATGTACACCCCAGACTTCCTTCATACTAGCCCCGAGGAGTGGCTATTCCTAGGATATCCTAGGATGTTAATAGGGGATAGGCCACCACTATCTACAACATACATTACATTCATATACTACAATTTATACACACTACTAAAGAATACGAGATATTTCTCGTAATGATTAATGATAAGCCTTGTTCATTCGCGCTAATAAATTAGATTCATACGTACCACGCCTGTGTACATTAACTTTCAGTTAGGGGGAAGCTACAGTAATTTACTTCAGAATTCATCCGCACTACCTTAGAATGCTCGATATCTGTCAAAGTAATTAGGGAGAAACGCCTCCGTTCCCTATAACAAATTAGATTCTTGCACACTCTAACCAAGAGTACTTGCTATTTCTCGGGGTATTTGGGGATAAGCCAAGCCCATTCACGCTAATAAATTAGATTCGTACTTATTTCTAGGAGGAATTAGGGAGAAGCAACTGAATTCGTGCTGATAATTTACTCCAGACTTCAGCCTCACTGTCATAGACTATTCGATATCTTAGTTATCTTAGTTTTTAGGGTGAAGCACCTCCATTCACGCTAATAATACTTTTTTTGGTTTCGGAGTTTATAACAAGGGTAAATTTGTTCTTTTTGTGATAATTCATTTGTACTTTCATTTTATTTACAGCCCAACTTTATTTACAATAATAGATAAGGTTTATGTAATTTTTGTTTTTCTGTTTCGTTAGTCTTTTACATCTTTTTTATGAGCTATATTTTATATTTTATATATTAAATTATGTTTGTAAATTGGAGTTATTCCTTAACATATGTTATTATTATTTACGTAGATCTTGTTTGTACCTTTAGAAAGGTGGAAAGTTTTTGTTCCAGTAAAATATGGCACTGTTTGGAGAAGTTAACGGTGCCTTTAATGAGGGTACGTGTACATTTTAAAATTATAAATCAGATATGATACGATGCTAATTTTTCAATGAAAAATATAAAAAAAATCAACAAAACATTTATAAGAAAAAGTCTGAGTTATATTCAGTATAGAAAATCAAATTTAAAAGTTATATTTCAGTTTGACCGTAGGTAGGTATAGGTTCTAACCTTTTTGAAAAAGTATTCCCGCGGTGAGCAGAATGACGAACAACTTCATATTTCCAGATTCAAGGCACGACTCGCACAAAGCACGAAGCACCATGTAAAAAACTTTAAATAGACACCGGCTGTATCTTATCTTCGTTCGGGCCGATCCCACTCGGCTTGGGTTCCTTTGAAATTTTTAATAAAAAAAAGGGTAAACTTTCCTATCTAAGTGGGCCGTAAATATTACCGTAAACCGTAGACGATTGCACAATTCCTTGACTTTGAGTGGCAATGGATAATCCACATAACGTGCCGGTGTTGAAAATTTGACCGTTTTGATTCATTTGGAGGAAAGTAAATCAGAATTTTAAAACAAAAAATCACGATTTGTTAGTATTTTTTTTCTAAAATCTTTGTTTTCATTAAGGGGTTTTTCAACGTATTCTTTCTAATAATAAAAACATCGTAATTTAAGTCTGGACTTATTGCGTCTGATTACATGGCTCGTATAATGTCGCTGGCTTTTGTGATGGTCTTTTTTCCATTATTTTTTAATTGTTTCTCTTACGTGTTGCACTGGAGATAGTAGTGCGAATGCTTTGGGTACTATATAAACATTTAAATTTTATATCAACGAGCAGCGAAAATAGACGGACCCAAAACTGATCAGTTCAATACGAGCACATGTACTTTCAGATTAACCAACACTGCTTAAGTTAAAAAGAGATTTTTTTTAAATCTTGCTACTTAGGCTATTTTATGATGCAATATTGTTAAACGAATTTTGTCTACGTAATAATCTGTCGCAGAGTTTTGGTATAAAAAAAAAATCAAAAACCATTGTTTATGGTTTATTTACGAACAAGGGTCCGCTTTTATGCGCAAGCCGTGTATGTACCGAAGGCCCTTTGACGTTTATCCTCCATCGTAGATTTCCTAAATCAATGGTGACACGACGGGGGGTCTTCACGATTCGAAATGCTTTCATTATTTTTTACGACGGGCCTGCAGGTGAGCTAATGACGGGCAAATAAGACCTGTTTTTTTTCGGGGAGGACTTAAATAATACCAATCATGTGGACGGTAAACAACTAAAAATAGAAAACGAAACGAGTGACGGTTTTTAACATTAGATTTATGCCCAATAACTTTCGAGTGATTAATTATACATTATAATTATAGCGTTAAAGGAAAGCTAGTAAATACAAAAAATGTAGTAAAGGTAAGCAATTAAAAATTAGTGTAAGCAGATGTTAACTGTAACTCAGTATATTGCCCGTCCCTGCTGATTGAATTCTGATGAAATAAACTATTTAGTTTCTTTGTTTTCTTAATTGCAATTTTTAAACTTAAAAATGTCACTTAGTGCCGAGGATGATGCTAGTGGTGGGACTTTTATTGATGATAGACTGCGAGACACCGTCAGACGTTTTCCAGAAACTGGGTCCTACCGTAAAAAGATGCCCTAGGGTAACAGGATGACCGTTTTTTGATTTTGAGAATTTTGAGAAACCAGCACCGTACTGATATTCAAGCGATACCTAAGCTCCAGAAAGTGCGAGGTGTTCAAATTTCTAAACGCATTGCTTGAAGAAGATTAAACCATGCGTCCCAGTAGGAGGACCAGAATTGACTAGAATTGCACGGCATTTGCTCGAGAACACAACCATTGGGCTTTGGACGGTTGGTCTACTGTACCTTTTACAGATGAGTTTAGATTTGCTCTAAGATTTCCAGATGGGCGTGAAAGAGTGTGGAGAAGGCGAAATGAACGATAACAAGACAGTAATTTTTCCTACAGCCAACCTTTTAAACGTAGCAGAGTGATGGTGTGGGCGGAAGTTTCGATGGAGAGTCGCACAGAGTTGTTTGTTGTTCCTGGAGGGTCTTTGAAAGACTGAAAGACTGAATCTTCGACTGCCAATCGCTGTGAGGATGAAATATTGAAACGTCATGCGTTGCTATCCTCCATGAAATCAGCGACAATCCTATTCTGTTGTATATTAATGCCTGTTGATTTGTCGCTCTCATAGTACAAACGTACCTTTCAACAGCATAACATCAGTTTCTTACCCTAGCTAGTTCTCCAGGCTTGAACCCCGCCGAACATTTATGGGATAACCTCAAAAGAAGACAGGACGTCCATCACTTCACTCGAAGAAATTTAAATCAGTATGGACGGTTGGCTTTCGCCCCTTGAGAAGATCCAAAATTGACCAGAACACACATAGTTGCACGGCTCGCATTTGCTCGAGAACACAACCATTGATGTTTGGACGATAGGTCTGTAGTACTTTTTACAGATAGTGCGGTTTCGCTCTATCATCTCTATATGAGCGTGAAAGAGTGTGGAGAATGCGAAATGAACCAGTAATTTTTCCCAGCACCAACCTTTTAAACGTGTGGTCGGGAGTTTCGATGGAAAGTCGCACGGAGTTGTTTGTTGTTCGTGGAGGGTCTTTGACTGCCAATCGCTATGAGGATGAAATATTGAAATATCATACGATGCCTGTCCTCCATGAAATCAGCAACAACCCTATTTTATTGTTCGATCATACCTGTGGGCCGGCTAGTTCTCCAGACTTGAACCCCGCCGAACATTTATGGGATAACCTCAAAAGAAGAGAGGACGTCCATCACTTCATGATACATTCCACGACTTTGAAAGTATGCCCATGCGTCTTTGAGATGTTAACGCAAGAGGTGAAAATATGCGATATAGAAACGTTAATTAAAAATTTAAAACAAAATTACAGAAACTTTTTTCTGTCTTTTTTCTTTTTTAAATTTTTCATCTTCCTCATCAATTTACATTTTTTAAACTTTTTAAACTTTGATTTATATAAAAAAATATATGTACAACTCAAATTATATTATAAGTGGGGGGAGTTTTTTTGTCTCTCAGTGCATTATGAATAATGAATTTGGATAATAATATTTAAAAATTGGCAAAAAGGCGGGAAAATTCGAAAGGTTGGGTTGAGATGGTCAGTTAGTATCCGAGTGGAAGTCAGGATAACTCGAGTGGTAGAGCAGCGGCCGAAGGTTATTTAGCCGAAGGTCGTGGGTTCGAATCCCGCTCGTGACACTGATTTTTTAATCTCAACTAATACCTTACATAAAGATTAATTAATTGAATAAAATCGCATGGATGAGAAATGGCATCGTATGAACTATTTAAAAGGATAATTTATTTTGAATTCGGAAATAATGGAATCTCATTAAATAACTATACCATAACTGTCTGTAAAATAACTTTAGAATAATATTTTCTAAAATGAATACAAGTTTTAAACAATGTTTAATAATGTTTTGCTATGTATGCCGATGGTGATTTATTTTTCTTCGAAATAATCTACCATTTTAACAAAGTTTGCTGGGTGGTCTGCAAGCTGATGAACCTTTGTCAAAATGTCATTAATGACCGCATCAGGCACGTCCTTAGCACTAGTGACCTTCAACAGATTTGTAGTTGCGTCTGTTGAAGGTTTTTATTGAGTATTTCTTGTCTTATTTTCTTAATAATATTTATTATATTCTGATTCATTACGGCGAACTAATTTGACTAAAAATCTTTTTACCTTAAAAAGTGTCGAGCTTTAAGTACATAAAAAACGTGTACAGGCAAGCCATTTGTATATTATACACGCATCAACCATGATTAAGTTAATTAAATCTATCGTCAACAGAATAAATTTTCTTTTATAATACTCAGGCTTCTTCAATTAAGGAAAAAGACTTTTCAAGAAGATTACTTCAATTTTAATGGTTGATTTACTTCGGTTATGCGAAGGAAGAAGGGAAAGACAATCAGTCTGATCTTTAATATTCTAGCAGGTAGATGAAAGCCGATATCCAAATTGTTATTTGGTCCTAGAGTACACACCATTAAAACCCTTTTACAAAAGACACCGTCTGAAAGAGGCTCCTGGTTAATTGGCGTGAGCCTTTAATCAATATCACCATTTGTAAACCTCTCTTTTAATATTTTTTTAAAAATAATTAAATTTTAAAAAAATTAGTCCGACACACGTTAATCACTGATCAACTCTGATCTTTTCCATTGTGTCGAGTTTTACGATAAAAATCGTAATTATATACTCGGAAGGTTTCATATGGAAATATGGCCTAATTGGGAATTAGCAGGGTCGACACATTTTCAGACATAATTCTCATCGTAATTCATATCACTACCAATGGGGGTCCGGGCAAAAGGCAATCCAGTTAACAATCAAATACTTTTTATTGCTATCGGAGGTCAAATTGTTATAATGTAATTTTTACGCATTTGATGGTTTTCGTTTCACAAGGCTGGTGTGGTGAACCAGCGTGGTTTTTTTTTTTTTACTAAGAAAATGGCACAAGAAACTCGTTCTAAATAAACCTAGAAGTCTCTTCTCTAAACAAATAAACAATATCTAGGTTGTCATCTTTGAGAAAAGATTGGCTTGGAATAAGATACTAAATAAAATCAAATGGAGAGCAAAAATTACCATTGGTATTGTATCATGAAAGATCCAATTAGAAAAGCTGGGGATCTGATGAAAGATATCACTAGTTGTAGCGGTGTTTTGATGATTGTCTAGGTTGGTTTGATGTATGATGATGACGATGATGACGTTGATGGATATTAGGAAGCGGGTTTTGTGCTCACCAAGCACCTTCAGCCTTCTGGCTTGTTGTACCTTCCTAGTTCCGTAGGCCAGAGCTATCGACCCAATTTTTCCTTCCAGAAGTATTAAGTCATCGTCACTGCTGCAATATCGTTCCCTGTTTTTTTCTAGCGAAGCTTTCCATTCGAAGATGTATAGGTAGCTGTTCCGTCCTAATTGCATATTCTGCAAATGGACTCAAAGTTGAATAGGTCTATGTTATGTACATGTTTCTCAGATGTCATTGACCAGTTAATAGTACTGGTTGTACTGTTGTACTCTAATTGTACCTTCATCAAATTCTATCCAATTGCAGCATTGAGTTTGCTACTTGGTGAGGGTCGTTTTAGCATAAGTGATGGCTTACTGTGTCTAGCGCCCATAAAGTTGGAAAGCGGATACATCTCTATATTGCATCCATTCTGTGATGTAGTGTGATGTATTTATTTTTGTTATCCCAAAAAAGGGTTAAGGGGCTGCATATGATCTCTGTTTTTCTCAACCCAAAATTCCTTTGTTTCCTGGCATCCAAGATATCATCAGATTGTTGTATTTTATATGCTAATACTTTAAGTGCACTGGCGGATTTTTTTTTGTCAATGTAACCTCTTTTAAGATTTGCTAGACTACGAGCATAGATGACATGGAAAAAACAATCTGTCCGGTTCCTTCGTTTGTTCTGGTACCATCGTATACCATATCATTGTTTCTGACACTCAACCGAGTTGTTCCTTTCTTTTATACTCCGTTCAGACTTCGTAGGATATAAAGAAGAATATTTCCCGTCCCCATTTCAAAGAATTGTGACTCATTGTATTAATTATGGTTGTGTGATAGAATTGTTTAGTTCCCACCGCTTTGACTGTTTTTGAAGCCTAATTGAGCGTCTGATGTCTTCTCCTTGTACGAATGTTTACGAGGAGGTAGGTTCAGCAGAGTTTGTAGTGTACCTGTAGGTGGTTGTCATTGCCTCTGCGATAGTTGGGTTGGCAAATCGTATTATGCTACAGTTTGTATAGCTGGTTTATTGCTGAGCTTTGGGATAAAGAGATGCCCGATAAAGCCGAATATATCTAAGCGATTCTAAAAATAACTATCGGTCTACGGAAATAAACCGAGGGCTAGAATGAACATAAACGTTGGGCTATCATTTAGGAGGAGACTGTGGCCAATGAACCAGCGAGATCGGAATCAGTGTATTACCGACAAAATATTGGCAGTAAACTCAACAACCACAGTAAAGTACAGAGTTGTGGATTGTGTCCTGTCATAATTGTAGAAGACATAAAATATACCATTGTTTTGATACACAGATCAGAGGAGTAACAAGTCGTTAAACTGACAATGGAAATTTCTATGAGAATTTATCGACAAATAACACTTTTCGGCCATACTTCATGGCCCAAACCCTAGAGCAATCAGATAATTGATTAAAAATAGGTCCTCAGCTCATTGGAACTGAATTCCAGGTAAGAAGAATGGGAAAACATGCATTAAATCGCAGAAACTAATGAGAGATGAACTATAACTATTAACCCTAGGATGTGTATAAGGCGTATGCATAAACGGAGCAGCAGACACAACCTGCGTATATATTGCCAGTATGAAGAGGAAATGGCAGAACTTGCCCTTTGTTGTTGTGAATCCTACTCCTCCTGGGAGAGTAAAGGTTCTGAAGGTTATGTAATGCAATGTTTAATAAAACTTTGGAATATGATGAATAGCTAAGGTCAACGAAGTACTATGGATGATAGCTAAGTTATCATAATAGGCCGATGACACACGGAGCGGTTTTGACCGAAGCGTTTATCGGATTAAATCTATAATTAAATTATTATAGGAAAATGTGGGTTCATCCAATTGCCGAGAAGAGAAGAGAAAGAGGGCATTTTCAGAGATGAGGAAACAACCTGAAGAATTTTTTGACTTTACGAGGATGTAAATGGGCAGTTTTGACGAGTTCCATAGTAAAATAAAATGCCGTATTACAAACTTTTTCTCCACGTCTATTTTTTGCATCTTAAAAGTAAATTCGAAAATTAACAATCAAACAACCCTCCAAGAAAGTGAGGTACGAACAGCTCGAATAAACGCCACGTGTGTCAGGGCTGATGCAATACTTGTGTACCACTCACCGCCTGGCGTTTTCAAAACCGACGCGTTGGGTCGTCTCCACGACCGACCGACTCGGTTTGAAAACCGACAGAAGGTTACGACCGCTACGTCTGTCAGGTGCAATGCAACAGCAAAGAACGACGCACCGACTCGATTTTTCTCGCGGTAAACGCTTCGGTCAAAACCGCTCCGTGTGTCATCGGCCATAGATCTAAATTGGTCGTAGTGTGTAATGTCATAAATAGGCAGTCTCCTTCAGGGTAAAATATTGAACCGTTTATTGTTCAACTTTCAGAAGGATACTATAGTGTCAGACTGTGTTGGTCAATTGAGCAGAGGGTTACACAACTGTGTGCCGGATGTCATTAGAATCGTTGATTCGTTCCGAGCACGTTTGCCTTTTTCTGCCAATCGCTCGCCGAGACTACGGCGCAGCGTAACGTTTTAAACCGACTAATTAAATCCGACTGGAAGGGCCAAAACAGATGACAGTTAGTTGGCATCGCCGTTGGCCCACCCAACCGGCGGCTTCACGGTTAGTTAAATCGGAATCTTATCGCTAAAAGGGAAACGTCCGAGTTTGAAGACTGTCCCCGGCCGACATCCCACTTCAAAGTCCTACGCAAATGAGCCGTTTTCATTTAGCCACGGCCTTAAAATAGTACAAGGTATCAACTTGATGTCTTATAGATATGAACTTGTACATCACCCAAATCGGAACTTTCTACTTTTCATAAAAATAGTATTTTAAAAATATATCAATTTTTATCAAATAATCTTTTCTGTGCGATCTCAAATGGAAGAAAAAACATTTCGGTGTATAAAAGGATATATTTCAGCAGACCGTCAGGCAAAATTGTTCAATAATGTACTACTATCTCAGCATAATACAAATATAATATATACACATATGTACATATTTTATCATGATACACTCTATCTCACAGACGGGGGCAACAAAAATCACACCATCTTAAAAAGTAGTCTATATTTGTAATTTGTAAACATTTTTGAACGTGGAATTAACGCACGACTGAAAGGTCAGGAGGTTATGACTCGGTTGCAAAGCTCTTGCACGACTTCTTGACAAATGTTCTAATTTACGTCTCAAAAATAAAAGAAATGGACTTTAAAACACAACATTTAAAACGACATTGACTTACGGTCTGGATGTGTGGGGTTTCAGCCAAACATTCCAACATCCGTCTCATTCGAACTCCCCAATCCTTAATCCTACGACAAATGCTAGATGCTCCAATTTGTGCAAAGAACCTAACAACATGTGCAGACTTAAAAATTACTTTGTTTTGAGATGAAATCCATTTCTGTTACCGCAAATGTCATAAAACCCTTCCCACAACCGTAAATCGGTACATCAACCTCACAACCCTCCGCCCCGACTGAAGAGACAGTGGCCACGAGATCTACTATAAAATCATAAAAATCAATTGAGCAATACCTATGGGTATTTTTTCCATTCCTGTTTTTAATTTTCTAAATATTTCCTTGCTCATCGTTCTTTTTTTTGAATGGAATACAAATGATAAAAAAAAGTTTATTTTTATAAACAAGTATCGTTTCTGAGCGGTGCCTGCTCCCAATCTTCAGCTGTTATGATTGATCAGTTTCATAGAAAATTGAGTTAGAGTTAAGGAAAGAGTTAGATACGCGTTATAAATAAGGAAAGCAAAGTTTATTATTTTTAGGGTTAAGTTTTGAGGGTTTAATTATGGTTAAGGTTAGGATTAGAAATAGGTAAATATGTTGAGTTAACATTAGATATCGATATGTTAGATTAAATAGGGTTAGAATAAGGCAAATTTTGTGTAGGGTTAAGGTTAGAGTTATGGACGCATTAGGTTAAATAAGGTTAAGTTAGGAAAGGGTCGGATTAAGTTGTGTTAAGGTTAACGTTACATTTAGGAACGGGTTAGGTTAAGTAGGTTTAGGGATAGAATAAGAGTAATGTCGGGTATGTAACGTTTTAGGGGTCCAATTAGGGAGTATGTAGGTTTGGTGAAGTTAGGGTTAGAGTCAGATTTACGATTTGAACAATTGTTAACGTTTGTAAGCAGGGATTTTTTTACATAAATTCTGGATGTTCTATATTTTTTATTTTCAAATTTGACTGATGTAATTTAATCCTAAATATGTCCCAATTCGGTCCTCGTCGGTCGCAAATGAAGTATTTTGTCTACGATATTCATGAATGCTAAATATAATTTTGAATTAAAAGTATGTTAAAAGGAATTTTTAAGAAAGAAATCAAGCTGATCATTGCACTTCAAACCCTGCTGAATTGCAAAAGATTCTTAAATATTTTCCCTGCCAAATATCTCCGGTTGTTTGTTATTGGAGAACAATATTGTTTTATACGATTTATGAGTATATTCGTTAGTTACGCTATAAAATATGTGACTCCTGGGATAGCCAATGTTTTGTCTGTTATTCAGTTTCATATTCTCAAGTGGAAAGGGTTAAGGGTAGTGCTCCGTAATGGCAGGCAATGCATCACAGATTCCGACAGTTAATATACAGAGACGAGCCGAGTGAAGGGGATATCAATAACCAGTTCCCATCTTCATATAGCCCGAGCTAGGACAAACACCATTTGAAAAATTACCGCCGGCATTTAACCCCGAAGACAGAACGCGCTGGGGGCGCGGCGGACGGTTTTGGACTGCGGGGCGAGTCTTAATTTACGGTTGATCAGCCATGAGAGGTTTGACTAATGGCGCAGAAGGCAAATGGATAGGTGTGCTCCTCGGAGGATGCTTCTGAAGAAGCCAAGACCAATTATATGGATGGGAACGGCAGTATTTTGCCCCTCGGCAATCCGTCAAATGCCAAGCCGCGGTCAAGTCATATCCAAGCTTAATGAGAATCTGGAAGTTTAAAAAACGACTATTTCGACATAACTGATAACATAATTCTTCCACAAAAATTAGACAGATCATCCATCTCAATCGTGACTATTTCAAACTAACGTTTTCAACAAAACACACAAAATGTAACATGAAATGAACATTGAACTCTGGAACCACTAGAGCGACATGCGCAGACCAAAAATGACCGGTAACGACCAAATTACAGATGCATCAGCCCGCAAACCACACCGACAAATCTAACAACATAATCAACTAATTACACCAATAATTCAAGAGCATTACATTAATAACCTCAAAAAAAGAGGTCCCGTTACCGTTATCGCCTGGAGGGACATGCCGGTGATGACTATTAACGATCAAACTGTTGACGTCGTCAACTCAGACCACCCTTGTTCCACAAAACCCCGAAATTACGCAGAAATCAAACCATTGATAGTGTAACAGAACGAACTAAATATACAATGACATCCATTTTATCATGCTACTATAGATTTGATTAAGAATTTTCAGCATACATATAAACAGACTAGATTGCCTAAATACTTCAGCCAGTGTAAGAGAAAGAGAGAGAGAGAGAGCGAGAGAGAGAGAGGAGAGAGAGAGAGAGAGAGAGG
>CM077109.1:770665-842018 GCA_039619505.1 Cimex hemipterus
GAGAGAGAGAGAGAGAGAGAGAGAGAGAGAGAGAGAGAGAAGCAGACAGACTGGCCAGTGGAGGATCCGCAAGACCGGATAGGCCCCGAGCCTATCCTTGGGATATCAAAAACAAACATAGAATCCTCCAAACAAAACAAAGAGAGAACTCTAGCAGTGCTAGACACAGTAAACTCATGATAAAACAACCCTCATCAAAACTGGCAAAAACACTGCTACAATTGGAGAGGGCAAATCTCAGAGGAGTGGTAGGACTACTAACCGGCCACTGGCATCTGAGAAAACATCTACATAACAAGGGCATATACAATAATGATCCCCAATGAGGAGGAGGAAACAGCCACTCATCATCATCACCACTAACGTATAACAACGACTCAGAGAACCACATTGAAGCAATAACAGTCAATGCCTTGATACTTCTGAGAAAAAGGATCGAGTCTATTGACTAAACCAAGGAACTAGGAAGGTACAATAACCCAGAAGGCTGCAGTGCCTGGGGCACAAAAACCCCACTTCCTAGTATCTTTCCTACCATACCATACCATACGAACTAATAGGAAAGGGAGGGAGAGAGAGAGAGAGAGAGAGGAGGGAGAGAGATGCAGACTGTAAGGCGAGTTTGAACAGAAATAATTCTCAGATTGGAATGTTACATTGTTTTGCCCCTTCCTGCTTATAAACCTGATTCCTTTTACCCTGGTTTCTTGAAGGCCACATTAAAGAAAAAATGCAGTTTGTTGCGAAATACGTTAACTGATCCACTGGTATATTAGCTAGACAGACAGTCTGATGGTCGAAAAGACAAGATACTTGGTACATTTTTAACGAGGGTGTAAATAAAAGACATACGATAAAAAACATAATAAATTTACTTGAACGGGCAACTCCCAGAAATAACACTTAGAGAGACATGCAGGGTTTATTAGACGTTAGTTTTAAAACAAGAAAGAAACTTGCCGCGACCTACTTATAACCTGTCGCCACTATAATCTATAGACGGACGGATACACATACAGACAGTTTATGCATAGATGAAAACGTTATTATTATCGTGTAGAGATTAGTGACCGTTAACGGATAATTATTCAAATATCGTGAGATGCGGTCTGGTGTGATGTAGGTATCAGAAAAACATTTTCTTTATCGTGCCAACGTTTCGATCTTTTATTGAGATCATCTTCAGGGCTCAATAAAAGATTGAAACGTTGGCACGATAAAGAAAATGTTTTTCTGATACCTACATCACACCAGACCGCATCTCACGATATTTGAATAGTTATTATTATCAATAAATGACAAATTCTGATAAAAAATTAAGAACATTTTGATTATAGTTCCTGTCAGGAAGCATGTTAGATTGGTGTGCAAACGCATTTTGTCATGGATAGTTTATTTATTTTGCTGATATTTAAACTAACATTATATAATATGATTGGACGTATAAAAAAATAATATTATATTTTTTGTATTATGCTTCATTAAAGATAAATTTAATGGATAAACGAAATATTCAATTGGTATATCTCTAAAAGGATTATTTTTGAAATCGTTCGAATCCTACTACTAATTAGTACAACCTACCAATTAGCCTGAATGTTGATAATGCATTAAAAAAAAAACAAAAAAACGTAGAGTTTAATTACGGTTTTTATCAGTCAACGCAAGGCTGATGATGAGTGATTAACCCGCATGTGTTTATTAATTAATTATCCAATTTAATTAGAGAATTCCGAGTGATTAAGCCTGTGTTTGTTTATTCACTCTTTGTACGGAAGGTATTGCTAATTATTATTACAGATAAAGTGTTTACGATATGATAAATATTTATTGTGAGTAAGTAAAATTAGGAATGTCCGATATGAATTTTTTTTTTTATTGATTTGAAGGTAAAAATAAATCATAATGTTCGTATGTCGTTTATTATATTTGCTTTATTTTATTTCTACGAACATTTCAATGTTTTTCATTTCCTTTGTACACAAACACACTGGAAAATGTCCTATTTGTCTAAATATTTAATTGATAGTCACGTTGTATATCAAAGAGCTAGGTCCGAGAGTAGGAGCACTATTTAACTGTTTTTTTTTAGATAATTGAGTCTAATTACCCTCTAATAACCGGGCCCCTTGTGATTTCTTTATCTCCAGAAAGGTAATAAAGATAAAAGGCAAACAATAGAATACCCTTGTTTTTCGTATGTAATTAACAAGGTGGGGGTATATCCGGCTGACATATCTATTAGGTTTATCGCATCGCATTATTCTAATACCTACTTCAATCCGCGGTTTTTGCCACGGTGGAAAAAGTGCATTAAGCCGAAGGCGATGTACGGCCAGGAAATATGGGATAATGACCGGTGTAATCTAAAGAGAAGACTTAGTTATGGCTTGTCCATTTGACTATTCTTCAGGTATGAGACTGGGGTAGGGAGGAATGAGAGCCATTCAATTATTTTCGACAATCCAGTTTTAATTCAAATTAAAATTGAATTATCCTTTTGACCAAAGAAACATGATTTTGTTTCTAAAATTAATTTCAGCTTATGAAGTCAGAAACGGAAGTCCTCAAGTTTCAACCTGTTTGAAACCCTCATATATCCCCAGTCTACAATCTTAAACAATCAATGGCATATTTAAACTTTCCATTGTTAAAACATGAAATTGCCCTATTATTTTCAAGAAAGCACACATAATGAGTAAATAATTCACTGAATAAATTTCTTGTAAAGGAATGGGCCACCATATTGCCTCTCCCAATACGCCATATTTTTTAAAGAAAGAATTGTTTAAGACAGTTGAATACGAAAATGTCAAGAATATTCACAAAAACTCTGTTAAAAATAAAATCTAATTAAAGGTGGAAATTTGGGTTTCGCTTTGTACGAAAGTTGATTAAATTTGCCTATACCTGCTTATATCCCTGGCAACATATTTCGATGTATATAATTTTTTTTTGTTCTACAGCAAAAATAATTCACTAATTTCGTGGTCCGTTTGACAAATTAATATATTAAAATTAATTAAGGTTTTTTTTGTTGAAAAATGGCAAAAAGGTAGGGTACAGATGGGAAGTTGATGTCTGTGTGGATCGAGGTCGCGATAGCATGGTTGAGCAGCGGCGTATCTAGTCGAAGATCATGGGTTCGAATTCCACTCGTGCCATTGAATTTTTTATCTCAACTAAAAACCTTAATTAATTGTTTCAGAAATAATCTTCTTTCAAACAGTAAAACTTATTTTAAATATTTACATCGTCCTACCTCGCCCTGACGTTGCCTAAACAGTTAATATCAAATTCTTCTTGATTTTATTACCTATGTACATTGTACTGCCTTGAACAGCTTCTACATCTGACGTCGCACGTCGCATCAATAGCCGTTTAAAAAAAAACACCTTTCGATATACTACAATTGGTTTTATTTATTCACACTGTACTGTTCCGACCTAGTTAACCCTGAAATCGCATCAGCTGTTGCAGCACAGTCGTCTTGTAACAACATAAACGACCTTCCTTTTATAGAACAAATTGATTTTATTTGTGTACAATGCAGTTCCTCGCCTAGCTTATAACCCAGACGTCGCACCTATCATTTATATGAATTTTCTTGTCAAATAAGAGAAATGTTATTATTTTTAACAGATAAAATTGATTTTACTTGTTTACATTGTACTGCCTCGACCTGCTTAACACCCTGACGTTTAAATACCAGTTGATTGCGTATTCTTTTTCTTCCTAAACAGAAATGACCTTCTTTTGAAGAAGTTCGTTAGAATGAAATTGATTTTACTAGTACAGACTCGAACCTATCAGTTTATATCGTGTCTTCTTGTTACAACAGACAGCTTTTTCTTGTTATACTACTACAGCTTATAATGTTAAATTCACATCATTCAAGACACTTCAAAGTGTTAATTTCGTTCAAGTTGTGGCTAATCGTAAATCAGTCAATTTTTCAAAAGATTCCCATGGGATCTAATCCGGCTTTAAAACCAAAATATTTACACGGACGACTTTGATTCCAATTAAGGCAGGAACATCGTGAAGATTTTTTTTTTTTTTTTTTTTTTAAACAAGCGAGATTTAATATTGACACTACCTGATGTAAAGGCAGGCGCGGCGAGCACGCTATTTTTGTTTATTGAGCCCACACGGATTCGAAAATGCCAACTATTTATTATGGAAAACAATTATACCCTAACTCTCGATGAACGGCTCGCCTTTTCCCAAATCAATTACAAGCCGAGCTTTCAAAAGGTACGGGGATCCTGGCAGCCCACTAATTCAACATCGTGAGCTCCCTCTAATGAACGTCCGAGATCTTGCCCGTCGTTCATCACCTCTGATTCGCAAAGTTCGGGCTACTTTGGACCAACTTTATTCTTTAACTTTCTTTATTTGCAGTTCCCTAGGGTGAAGTTTTTGTAAATCTTGCCTCACACGGGCTTTAATCATGTTCATGTGGTACCACAGGAATCAATTATGAAATAATTATTTGAAAGAAATAAAATGTTGAAATGAACAGTTCATTGGGCCCCGGGTGCTTCGATATGAAAATGGAACTTTTGGTCTCAGTGCCAAGGAACCTTTGGATTATATATGATTCATTCCTTTTATCTGACACGTCGTCCCAGATCCTGAAACTTACGATGAACTTGACGTTTTTTTTAATCTCTCGTAGATTTGAGCGAAAGAGTTTTCTTAAATGGCGTAAAGAGGATTTTAGGGGTCCGTGCCGTCCGGTTACTGTTTCCTTTTGAGTTAAATCGTCCGTTCAGGAAGATGTGAACTTCAAAAAGATTCCTTTTCCAGTTCCGATCATAATCCTTTTTCCCCCTCTCTCCTAATACTGTTGTTGTTCTGACAGTTTCTCAGATATTGCCTACACGAGGAAAAGATAATGCAACATAAAATATATCAAGGCAGAGAGAGAAACACATAAAACATGTAATATAAAATTAGATTAACCCAAAAAATAACCTTATGAAGTAACAAAGTTAATAATTTAGGAAAAGAAGCCAATTTCATGTGGGGTTTGTACGCCCAGATTAAAATAATTTAAATTTGAAGTAATGAAAAAAGTTGTATTATGAAGAGGCTTCTTGTGAATAATCCAACTGTTTATTTTAAACAACGGTTTCGGGTGGTAGAAAATTAGGCGAAAGTAAGCAGAAGTGGGAGCTCTCATGAAATTAAGATAAGTATGACCAATGAGCCCGGGCAGATTGCACGTCATTCCTTTAAAGCACCGCATTTCCCTGAATAATGGGCTACAGCGGGGACGAGGGCGGCGGGCTTTCCATTAAGCCGGTAGAACAAGCGAAGGGAAAGTCTAGGAAAATTAATTTTCCACCATGTGCCCCCGGGGGAAGCTTTGAATCCACCCTTGTCGGACGGATTGCGTTATGCTCGTGTATTACAGCTGGCCGCGATGTGGGAGGAGATTACGGCTTATTCTACGCTAAGTGGACACAGGTCGTTAGAATCCATCGTCATCATCGTTAAGAACAAATATTCTTCAGATATAAAAAATTGATGCAAAAGATGCCAACTAAAATAAACCTTAAATAATTAACTTGTGCAACCAAACCATGAATCTTATAAAAACATTCTACAAGAAAGAACTCATCAATAGTAGGAAACTACTTTAATAAAATATTATGTACAACGTGTTTTGTTAAACACAAGAAATCCTGATTAGTTTTGCCCGATTAGGCAAATAACAGTCAATGACATTTCGCTGGAGATAAAAAAAGAACATCTTATATCTGGGCATCCCGTAGATAAAACATCACGAAGGCGACGTGAAATTTGATTGTGTAAAGACGCTGGAGGAACTGGGGAGTAGACTCGAAACCCTGCTTTCGATGTGTACCATGATAGTAAGACCCACTTACTATCGGAGCTGTAGCCTGAGCCGATAAAGCAGAACAAGTAACTAAAAGAAAAGAGCACACAAAAATACAGAGACTTACATGCATCTGTATAACGTGAACAATGAGAACATGTCCCACAGTTAGTATGGAAAAAGTATTGGGATTCGTTCCCCGACACAACATGGTAACGAGGACAGCATAGAAAACTACCATCAGTTATCATTATTATAGTATTATCAAAGAGAAAATGGAGAAACGGGAATAAAACTAAAGTGGAGAGATAGCAACAAAATAATGAAACACCATCGGATACTCATGGCTCCAAGAGAAGATATGAACAGAATATTTGAATTTAATCAAAAAAGGATGGGAACGAATTGGAAACATCTCCTGTAAGAATGGCACCATTATTTGGTACACAGATGGATCTAGAACACAAGAGCTTCACGGGCAGGAGTATTCAGTCCTGGAACGAAATACTCGGAACCCATCGAAAAATACACCAGTATCTTCCAAGCTGAGAGATTCACGCAATCGAGAAATGTATTCAATTCAATCTGAATGAAGGGTATAAAAACAACCCTATCATGTCAGATACCCAAGCAGCCATTCAGGCACTAAGTAGAAACACCATTAGTTCAAGGAAAGTGCTGAACCGGAAAAACAAATTAAACACATTTACACAGTTATGCAGAATAATGTCAGCCTCTGCTAGGTGCCAGGACATATGGGGGTGGAAGACAACGAGAAAGCGAACACCCTTGCAAGGAAAGGGGCTACCACACCGCTGATAGGACCAGAACCCACCTCGGCATAGGAATCCACACTATTAACGAATATCTCAGAAAGAAGAGCAAAAAGAGAATGAAGGAACAATGGAATTCACTCAATGGACATAGACAATCCAATTTTGGCAAGAAAGAAATCACAGAATGTGTTAAAGGAAGCAGGAGCAGACTGCGAATCCTAACAGGACACTACAGATTGAATGGACACCTAAACAAAATTGGAACAATTAGTTTACATCATTAGTTCAAAGATGATGCTGAAGTGGAAAACCAAATTAACCATGTTACGTACGCTGAAGAAAGTCAGCCTCTGCTGTGTCCCTTACAAGGAAAGGAGCTACTACACCGCTGATAGGACGCGAATCGGCATAGGAACACAACCTCAGAAAGAAGAACAAAAAGAAAATGAAGGCAAAATGGGCACACGTCAAACTTTGTGGATAAAGTTGAAGTGAATAGGAAAAATGAAATGTCTCGAATAAAATTGAGATTCGCACGTTGGACTATAGAAATCTAATTTTATATATAGGTTAACCTTCATATGTGAAGTATATAAGAAGACATACCGCTATTTGTCAACCAATGTACATGGCTTGTAGTACTTGTAAATGCACATGTTCTTTAGGTAATAGTTCTCAGGCCAATCTTTGTTGAGGCTTCATGACAAAATAAAGAACTTTGACTATTTGACTAAAGATTTTAGATTGGAGAATGGAAAGTACTTGAAATTGGATGGCTAAGCGGAACCACACAGTTGCCCCTGCTCCCCTGCCAAGGTCACAGTAACAGTATAGAGCTGTCCTAAAACTCTTAGTAGTTGTCCAAATATTCTGTTAACTTGTTTTATCTTAAGTCTTGTAAGGAGATCGGACTGCTATACAGGTATCGTATCTGACTGGTGTGCTCGATGGTTCCGTGTTCATGATCAGTGGATTGCAAGTCTGTTTTCTAATGTAAATGAATAGTTAGTTACTATTTCCTTATGCAGTTTTGAACTTGACTCTCTGCACTAGTCTTTGAATAAGCACAAAATGTTCTTGGATGGAATCCGGGCTAGAAGACATTTTGGGTATCATCCGCAAGTGTCAAGGATAGTTTTGGGATGTATAGAAGTCAGGAGTATAACCAAGTGCGTTTCTTTGTTAAACGCAGGCTTGTGTTTTTTATGAAAGTTTACAGAGGATGCCTTGGAGCCAGATTGTATGGAAAGTCTGGTCCATATCAATAAACGCCCAAGATCTCTTTGTTTTTAAGAACGGAGTAAAGAGTGTGAACAATTCTGAAACTTTCTTCAAATTTGGAATGATGGATACGGAGATCCTACATTACAGGAAGGCAAATTGATAAAAACGAACGATTACACTTAAATCTAAGTTAGGCATTAAGCGGTTTCGAAGTCTTTCTAGGATTTTAGACTCGAGTGGAAGAAGGCTGAACCTTTCAATGTAGTGTTAGACTACTTGACCTCATTGTCTCAGAACTAATTGCAGACTCCCTACTTGTATGTCGTCCATTAAAGGTATTTTAAAATAAACACTCCGAGCTGCAAACAAGGGGGTTGGACAGCTTTTTTTCCACTTCCGGTCCATGTGATGTTTCGTGAGCTTGCCGGCACGCGATCTAACGCTACATCCTGTGTTGTCGCGTTCAAAATTAATGCGTGTCACACCTCGAGGTGATATCTGGACGAAACGTTAATCGCCTAGGTAATTTCTGGAACGATCGACCCACCGCAAATCGACAAGGGATGATAGAAAGCCTAGATAAAGTTATGTTGATCAAAACGTTCGCTTCTAAAATCTAGGCCAAACTACTTCTTATATTTGTTATAACCCCGCATTTAAAATTACAATTCTATTCCACACGCTGAAAAATAAATTAGTTGTTAAATATTAGGTCTGTCACGAATAGCAAAAACTTCTCTTGGCATACAATTACAAGTAAAAGGGTTGTCTTATGTGCAACAGCATCATGATTCACAGAAAAGTTAAGTCTTCCTCTATTAAGAAAATGATTAAATGAGTTATAATATTGTAATTATACTTCCGCAGAGGCCTAAATCTGTGTAGACACGCTATTTGGCATGAGTTTCTGACAAATCGTGCAGATCTTATCACTGCCTGACATTACGAACAATAAACGTTTAAGACGTTTCCTTAAATTTTCCTTTGCCTCGAGAACAAAAGCGGTGGCAGAGATAAATCAGTTCCACCCTTTATCCACGAAGAATACATTGTACTTTAGCGTTTAAGAAATTAGGAAGATCTATTTTCTACAATAGTTCCCGTATTTTATTAATATCATTGTATTAAACAGTAGCAAGAGGGACCAAGCAGGGTACGTCGAGACGCTAACTCCATTACTTTTTACAAAATTGGCATTGATATGCGGTTTACTATAGTCTCTGACGACTGGGAAATACAGGGCTTCTGCTTTAAACAGATGGCCCTTTTTCGTAGCGTTTATAGCACAATTTTTGACGATACTGAGATGGAACGATGTTAGGGTATTGATCAGGGGGACTATGGCTGCAACAATTTCTGGGGATTCCGATCAACATGCAGTTTACTACGGCCTCTGTCACCTTAGAAATTAAAGACTTCTCGGTTTGTAAGATGGCGGTTTTTCATAGAATTTATAGTGAAGTTTAGAATGTTGTAAGGTGCCAAGATGTTAGCGATGTTAGCACGATGGGGCGAGACTCTGCCTCATCAATTATGCACTGCGATTTCGGAATGGTCGCTTACAACTTAAAAATTTAAAACATTTGTATGTTTAAAATGGTGGTTTACCGTGCCATTTCAAGCTCCAATTATGAACAATTTTATGCCGATGTGGCGTTAAGGTTATGAGCAGAGATAGTTAATCAATAGAAAAGATAAATGTTAGAGAGAACGATAGTTCCTACTCACAGTATTTGTTTCGAACGTCCGCTCTTTGAGCCAACAGATCATCATCAGGTTGAAGGAGCTCTACAGCATCATGACGTTCAAATGAGAATCTGGTTTTTAATGCCGCTCAATTATCACGTGCGAAAATCCTAAATTAGCACACAGTTAAATAAGAAATTAATTATAATGATATATATTCATTTATTATTAATTAATAAAAGATAAAAATCAAAATGATACCTTAATAATAGATTATTAAAGTAATGATAATATTAATCAATTTTTTTTAAACGAGGGTTCACAACAGCGGAGGTCATATCAACCCTCAGGGCGCCGGCGTTCGTCGTTTTTGGAAAAAACCTTCGTACATCGGGTTTGAATACAGGGCCGCTGGATGCGAACCCTGGACCTTTACCTTACAGTAATGAGCGCCCTCTCAACGACTAAACCGTCGCGGCCACCAACGCCCCGGGTAACACTATTGGATTTAAATATAAATTGAAATTGTGTTTTGTTTCTTTTAGATTATCCTTAAATTCCAGAACTTTGATCGATTTAGACAAGGGTTCTTAAAGTCTCGTTTTTAATCATCTGCAATTTGTCCTATTTATTTAATATCCCATCGATACAATTAAGTTGGTTAACCCCCGTTTTTTTTGCTAGGTTGTCCACCTCTCTTTAAGTTTCAGTTGAACTCGTACTTTTATAGCTATTTTAAAACCATCTTCTTTAAGAATTTAACTACTTTCTTTGATTATTCACCAGTACATGGTGAACAACTGGAACCTAATGATTTATTTATGGTAGGGTGGTTGCGTCCTTCCGTTGTTTCTTTTATATGCAACTTTTTTATTCTTTTATCTAGCAACCGATTGATAGTTAAACAATTTCTGCACATTTATCATCCATCAGTTTAGTATCTTATCAGACGTCTTAGACATTTAGGACTTTTATATTTTTAAGATAATCTATCTTGATATTGGAATCGCTTATTGTGGACGTCGTTAGGGTTACAAGCAAGTCGATTTTCGTTAATTCAACATTTCCAATCTTCATAGAAATTGAGAACTTGTAATTAATAAAACTTATCTTGGCGTTCAAAGTTTCTATTATGGATGTACAGTGACGTGACAACAGGGTTATAAGTTGGGTGGGGCAAGATTTTTGAATAGTGCAATTTCGGTATAGAAGTTCCCCCAACCTTCGAAACCGAAAGAAAACCTTTATATTTGGTGGTTTACCATGGGGTTTAGTATTAAACGATATTAAGTGGGCGCAATGTTAACGTTATAAGCAGGATGGATCGAGTACCGAACTTAACACATTTGGACTAGAACTCTCATTTCAGGCCACTAATCTAGACCAGATATTCATTTCAAGCTGTCTAATCCATAAGCAAGACGAGGGTAAAATAAGAAAATTTTTTCTTTGCCAAATATCCTCTATCTTGAGCTTGTTAAAAACATACGGAGCAAAGTTATGGATTTTTGAAAACTTTGCATTGACGCCAAACTTTTGACCTCTTTGGGTCCTCCTTTTTAAACAATAAGTTATTTTTTACCTGATATTCCCGGTTCTAAGCTATCTAAGATGGTGTGTTTTATTGAGGTTTTCGGAGTTTTATTTGTAGACGACTGTGGGATGACAAGTATGATGAGAGGAGTCGGCAACTCCGCCACTTTCGTAAAACACGATATCTAGAATCGTCGGCCAAGGGCAAACTTTTTTTTCTGGAGAGCTGATAAGGTTTGTTAAAAGAGACCAGTTTTCAACATGTGTTAATTCTGAATTTGTCTAGAACCCAGACGCTGTTTACAAATCCAGTGGATCTAATCTCGGCGAGATAGGAAGGACACCAGGTTTTCCAAGAAGTTAGCTTAAGATGGGATCTGAAATCCCAATTATGGCCGGTAATCCGCATAATCCGACTAATTCCGCATTATCGACCACAATCTGATCAAGGCAGATTATTTCCAAGAATTAAATGTCGGAACCACCGAAATGCAACACCCGTCGACGTTCAACAGAACAAATTTATCTAAGTGTGTCAGATAAATTTATAGAAAAGATTAACTAATTTTTTTTGTAAGTACCATTTTTTTCTGGCGAAATGCTAGATCGAAAAAATAATTACCGATTGCTATCCTATTTGTAAATTTCAACAAAGGTGGCCTGCGGATTTATGTAGCATGCTAACTACAAGGGGGTTTACCATATAATCCGTTTACTTGCCCAAATTCCCAAGCACGAAGGCAATTTTTCGGGTCAGCACGGAACAGCATATTTACGATGTGTGCTGGACATATGGTTTTTAACCGGTAGCCGCTGGAGAACGGTGTTTTGTCAGATAAACGGCTACGAACAACAGCTTAATACAGTTTTCATGTTCTTAGGTCCCGGATCGACATTAATGGGCCACACCTGTGTCGCGTGCTCTCAGCCGGAGGCACGGAACTCCAAACTAACAATTAGCCGTCAGATATGATCAACTTTCACCGATGCCTAGTTTGCCGCTGACGTTTCGGATTGTCCGCCTTACAAGTTCAGGAGGGGGGAGGGGAATTAAGCTCCGAAATTTCTGCCGTCCTTCAACTTAATGTACGTATGGGTACTTTTTCACGTCGTTTGCCGCCACTTTATTGCCCCATTATTCTTCCATGTTGAGTTTATTCATATAGTCATAAATTACTTTTACTACTCGTTTTACCCCACCGTTTAACAAAATGCTGGCGGGAGGGTTTTGAATATGGAAAAAAGCCCATACTCCGAACTTAATCGCCGGCCCTCCCCCCCAAGAAACTTTTCAGTGCTGACTTAAAGATTATAGCTTTATCAAAAGAACCATTTTTTAAATCAGGTGAGCCCTTAATACTTTCAAATAAATATGAATGTTGAAACGTATTAACTTCTTATTTTGAAATTGCTTCTAAGGTATTTTTCAGGAACATACAGTACTTTCACAATACCATAAAATCTTATGTCGAAATGGTTGTATGCGGCTGAAAAACCCCTTAAAACGACTTTAATACAAGCGGACAACCATGAAGAAAGAAGAGAAGAATAAATATTAACTTGTTATGGTTTATTGTTAAGACTTTACTCACAAAGAGAGAAAGATAGAGAGATGGAGATAAATATATATATATATATATATATATATATATATAGAGAGAGAGAGAGAGAGAGAGAGAGAGAGAGAAGAGAGTGATACAGACGGACAGAACGACAGAGAGATGCTGATAATTAGAAGAGACAAGAAAAAGGAAAAGACGAGACAGGTCAGGAATACATGTACTCAGAAATCTCATCAGAATAGTTTCTTATTAGTTTGTAACAAATTATTGTCGTACATATCGCAGACTCACAAGAAAAGTGACACAACGGTGCAAAAGATAATTTTACAGAAGAGACAAATATAAGTGCTTTCTTTAAACTTATTTATTAACTTCACACCATTACGGTTATTGCCAATAAAAACATGATCCATCAACATAGTCTTTCGTTTCCCTTAGACTTACGCAAATATACAAAACGTTAAAAGTCTAGCAGTACCACGCCTAAAAAACTACCTCTTTTTGAATTGTGACATTTTCCGTGCAGATATTGGCTCTCAGTAATTTAAATTTGCTCGCACTAACGATATTTGTGGTCAGTGAATGTACTGTAGAGTACTAATTTTTCGTGATCGTAAAAGACAACATACAAACCTAAAAAATAAGCATAAATATATATAAATTTGCGTATGATTACTTTTGATCCAAATGTGCTTTCTTACTGGATTCAGGGATAATTAGTTATTTCAAATATAAAGTTATTAATTAAAATAAAGGTTTTATTGATTATGGAATATATTGTAATTAAAACGTTAAAAATATTATTGAAACTAAAAAATAGTGTACAAGTTAAGACACCATTAAAAAAATTTATTATTACGAAATTATCTAACAGACTAGATCAAAATATGGTTAAAAAAAAAGCAAATTGAGTTCTTACTGGCAAGCTTTTCACCTATTTAAAACTATCATCAGGGCCTATATTAATTCAGCATTGTATATTTGTACAGAGATTTAACAATTGTTTTCCTAATGTGAAAATGAATCTCGGGTACAGCGTAAACTACTTCTTTAAACAAGAAAATACTGATGTGTGCCAATTTTCCTGAAAAGTACGCACACCAATGCTGTATAGCTCGACGCAACTGATATGTTACTTTTCATGAATGGTGATATTACGTTCCTGCCAATTCAAAAGTGAATACTGCTGCCTAGCAGCTTGACATCCACCTACAGTTGTGTCGTTTTGCTTGTAGCATCACACACCCGGATACTTAAAAAAAACCCACTAATTTATCCGGTTTTTATCATTTTTCGACTCAAATCACGTTTCTTGTGGTGTGCCCTTTCAGATATTTGATCAATTTTTCATTGATTTGTTACATGAAATTACTTCTAGATCCAGGTAGGTTCACAGGAAACTGGCGATAATCTAGGAGATAAACAAAAATGTACTTTTGTACACTCGACTAAAACGGCTTATCCAAGAAGTCATTTTCAGTATTTTTCCGCAGACAGAAGTTCACCTATGCATACTTCACCAAATTTACATTACTAGCAAAGACCGAAATCCCTTTATAGCTGATTTAAAATCTGTTTACCGTGGAGATACTAAGTGTGCTGCTGCACGTGCTCTTGATGAGTTGAAAAGAAATGAGGATGAAAAAACCCAATAGTGCTTGAATCATAGCGAAATAAACAGGACTTGTTCGGTGCTTATATTCGACTAATATCTTAGTCCTACAATTTTTGTGGCAGAGAAGGTTCTATTTGTGGGGATGTAAAACGAGAAAATTAGAAAGAAAAAAGATGTTTCCGAATCTGGAATAACGTTTTTCCTGGTTGTTTTCATAATGGTTACAAGGCGTAATGCCTGGAGGACGGAGGAGTGTTGACAGTTCCTTCACTCCCGCGGGCCTCGGCCCCTCAATGTCAATATTTTGCCCAGCGTTCCCCCATTTTATAGAGGATCCGTTAAATAAACGAAATCGTCTCGTCGGGGGCCAATCTTCCGTCTCGGCTCTCACCCCATCTGATTGTCTCTGATTCTCGATGTTTGAACAACGCCGTCGTGTCTAACCGAGCGCGGGAGAACAATCACCAGCTCTGATGATGAATAATAACGGCCCATATAAGAGTGCTCAGATTGGTTTAAATTGAGATCCGTCCTAAAGTCCTTTCCCATCTTCGGAAAAACGGGCTTCCCTTCCGGCCCGAATGGGTAATAGGCTCGTTCGGGTGGAAGAACGAAATAAAACAGCGACAGAGGCAAAAAACAAAAAATAGAGAGACGAAAAACGACTACCCAAGTGAAATGATATGTCATTTGTTCAAAACTAAACAGGCGGAAAGAAATACATACACACTACGTTATGCTTGGTTAGGAATACTTTTTATATGTTTTGATTAATACGTTATTCCGGACCATTTGAACACTTTATGAGACATATATTACTAATACTATAAAAACCTATTATTCCAGAGGTCTGGTGCGACATAGGTTTTAGAAAAACATTTTCCTCACCATGGCAATGTTTCGATCTTTATCTTTAGAGATTGGGTTTTATAAACATTGTTTAACTTTTACAAATACCATAATTAATTACGGTTTTCAGTTGAGATGAAAAAAAGTTAATGGCACGAGAGGGATTCGAACCCATGACCTTCGGATAGATACGCCGCTGCTCTACCACCTGAGCTATCGTGACTTCGATCCACTCGGACATCAACTTCCCATCTCAACCTAACCTTACGAGTTTTCCCTCCTTTTGCCAAATTTCAAATGTCGTGTAATCGGTTTGGATTCTCGACGACAATTGAAATGGCGACGGAGAGCTTTAGTGAAGTGTACTTCATTTTTAAATCATTACTTCACTATTTTCGTGGACCGCTCGACCAATTAATAAATGATAATTAATTACAGTTTTAAGTGGTGACCTCGATCCACTCGGACATCAACTTCCCATCTCAACCTTACCTTACGAGTTTTGCCATATTTGAATCGATCGAGGTCACGATAGCTCAAGTGGTAGAGCAGCGGCGTATCTAGCCGAAGGTCGTGGGTTCGAATCCTTCTCGTGCCATTAACTTTTTTTCATCTCAACTAAAAACCGGAATTAATTGTGATATATTAATTGGCCGAACGGACCATGAAAACAGTGAATTAATGTTTTACAAATACGTGTAGGATGCGAAAAAATTTTGATCGAATCTATAATTTTCCAGCATTGCATAAATGCATTTGTTCACTTGCAACGTATATTTGTAAAATTTAAACATTTCTTATCAGAAGAAAATGTTTTTCTGAAACCTATGTCGTACCAGACCTCACTTCACGATCTCCAAGCAAACAATGCAGCAACTTGGTTCAACAAACTTACAGAAATGTACACGCTTAATTCTTTTCGTTTTCCTCCCTGTACTAATCCTAGAAAGAGGGGATTTATTATATTTTCCTTACAAATTGAACTTTGCTTAAGTGAAGTCTATTCAGTTAATTGACGGCAATTTTGGATATGGAGCAATTCATTATGCGTATTAGAAAGTTTTCAACAGTGGCAGGAGTCTTGCATGGGTCTTAGTGAGCCCTCTTATGTTTATCTTTTTATGGATATCAAAGAACTGGTGGTTAACGTCCTACTCCACAAACTTATAACAAAGTACAAGCTTAAATTTTTCGTTTTCCCCCATGTACTACTCCTATAAAGATAAGATTTATTAGATATTCCTTACAGTAATTGAATTTTGCTTAACTGAGGACTATTCAGTAAATTGAACGCGGTATGGTTCTATATGGTGAAATACATTACGAATATTAGAAAGTTTTCAAAATGTAACAGGAGTTAGGTAAGGTTGCTTACTGAGCACTCTTATATTTATCAATTTTTTACATCTCGGAGATAATACTGGTACTTGAAATCCCTTCTTTTTTTTAGGTGAAATTAGATGTTTAGTACAGATGATTAACTGTTAATTTTAGATCAGCTTGTAAAATAAGTCTTCGCTTTCTGATAGTAAATCAAAGAAAATTTTAGGCACTTGAAAAAATTCACCAATAACATAGTTCATATGTTATTTCTCTACCTATTGCCGTCTTCCATTTAGATATTGTAATTTCGTCTTTTCAAAACGTATCCGGTTTTTTGACAATAGTCTATGTATTTTCCGAACCCATATTTCTTAACTACAGTTTTTCTCATTAGTGGATTTTTGCAGAGCATGGGGAAAGTGAAAATCTGAAGAGTATCGAATAAGCTTCTTGGGATATAATCCGGCTTTTGAGGTTGTTAACAGCTGGCTGTTGCATTTTACACAGGGCCTTCCCACATAGAAAACGTACAACCTTTGATAAACTATTGGAGAAGGACAAAATTTGAGAGTTCAAAGTTGAAAAGTAAAATCTTTAAACCAACGTTTTAGAAATTACAAAATTTTTAAATCCCACTCTTAAATACAGTTGTTTTTCCTCCCGGCCAAAAGGAGTGCAAAATGTTTGAAACCCAAGTTGAAAACTACCTTCTTTGTTAAATCAATATTCAAAGCAGACTAAAGTTCGTTAAACCCAGGGTAAAAACTAACAACTTAGTTTAACAATGTTAAAAATAGAAGATGTACAGCGTTATTTAGCCCATGTTTACAAATGTAAAACTTTGTAAGACTTTGTTGTGTAGAAGGACGAAAGTTTGTTTTACTAACGTTTATAAAACGTACAAAATTTTTCTAACTCTCGTTAAAAAAAAGTACAAGCTCAATCAATTGTACGAGAACAAGTATATATTTATTTAAAAAGTATAAATTTTGTGCAGCAAATGATTAATAAATGACAACTTTAGTTCAATCAAAGTTTTAAAAACGTCTAAAGCTGATTAAAGTCACGTTATAAAAGCACATACTTTGTTAAACCATAAAGGGAACGCTCAACGCGACACGCAAGAATAGCACAAGTGCACAGAAGACAAACACTTTGAGCCCTGAAGATGATCTCAATAATGATCGAAACGTAAAGAAAATGTTTTACTGAAACCTACAACACACCAGAACGCATCTCACGATAACTCAATAATTAGTTAAACCAATGTTAAAATACATACAAACTTTTTTTGTTAGTGTCATTATGAACTTTTATTGTAATTCTTTTGGGAGGGGGGAAGGGTTGAATGGGAAAGAGGGTCAGGCACGCTGTTGAAATCAAACCCTTGACCAGGTCTATCACTCGGCTACCGTGGTGCCAAATACAAACTTTGCTTAAGAAAAAACCCAAGTTAAAAATATACCCATTTTTTAAACCAATTTTTAAAATATGATTAAGCCTCGTATACCCAGATTTAAAAGTAAACGGTATCGAAACAATATAAAAAGGAGAAGAAGCACAAAATAAGTTTTACAAACATTAAAAACAGTATAGATATTTTTAATCTAAAGTTAATAAAGTACAAACTTTGTGAATTCCATGTTAAAAAATTCCAACTTTGTTCAAGAATCGTCAATATTTTTTTGGTTAAATTCACTAATTTTGCGGTCCGCTTGACCAATTAATATATTACAATTAATTAAGACTTTTAGTTGATGTTCGGGTGGGTCGAGGTCACGATAGCTCAAGTGGTAGAGCAGCGGCGTATCTAGCCGAAGGTTCGAATCCCGCTCGTACCATTGACTTTTTCATCTCAACTAAAAACCTTAATTAATTGTTTTTGTTATTTGAAGCTAAAACGCTATAAACTTTAGTTTTAAAATTATTTTAAACCAAGTTTATAAAACCTTAACTTCTAAAAATCCAGCTGCAAAAGTGGACGTTTTGTTGAACCAGTTAAAAGTACTCAACAAACTTAGTTATAGAAACGTAAACATACAAATTTAGGAATTCCGTTTTAAAGTGTAACATGTTTATCAAAACAGCCTTAAAGATGTGAACAAAAGTTAAAAAAGTTACTATCTTGTACTCTGAAAAAGTACAAACTTTCTTAAACCGTTTTTAAAAACGGACTAAAGTTTGTTAAACCTTCGTTAAGAAAGAACGAACCCCATTGAACCAATGAAAAGATGATAACAAATTAACTTAGCTAAATCCTATGTAAAAGCGCTGTTAAATACCACATTGAAAAAAATAAAAACTTTCTTTAACCGACTTCTATTTCGGAAAAATCCGGACACGAATTAAAAAAAAAAATGCTGCCGACTGGATAACAAAATAATTTATAATTGATTTTGTCGATGAAATAGTTATTATTGAATTTACGGAAATTTTCAAATAAATTAAGTCTTATAACGAGAATAATGTTGTATAATTAGTAATGATTAATTCTGTAGAACATAAGGGAAAATGGTTAACTAGGTTTATGGAAGAAAATAGATTTTAGTGCAAAACGGCCGATTCATCTGCTAACGTTTTCTTTTTCTCTCTAGGCAGGAGTGTAACTCTGTCCAGGCTTGGGTTAACTATTGCTCACTGCTGATCTGTAGTGATTTACTTGTTGACATTGCTCACGTATCAGACCGGTTATTAGTCTCACTCCACCTTAATTTAATCGATTGGCTAGTTCAAACAAACCAGTCAGCCCCGTTGTAAATATCACATTAATTAAATACACAAATGTACACGTGTAAGAGTGTACTTAAGAGTACTTTATTGTACAAAAATTGCAATTGACACTTAAACCTCCACAGAATATTAATATTTATTAATTAATCTTTATGTAAGTTATTGGTTGAGATAAAAAAGTCAGAGTCTAATTATTAAATCCATTATATTTAGTAGTCTATAGACCAAAGTATTCCTTTCAATTAATTAATCTTGTTACGAAAGATTTGGTTGTAATGAAAAAGTTAGTTTCAAGAGCGGGATTCGAACCCACGTCTTTCGGCTAAATACGCCGCTGCTCTACCACTTAACCTATCGGACCAATCGGGCACTAAATTCCCATCGCTGCCCAACCTTTCCACTTTCCCCTCCTTTTTGGGATTTTTCGTGGGTTCGAATCCCTCCCGGTCACTGACTTTTTTTTATCTCAACCAATACCTTACATAAAGATTAAAGATTAATTAATTGATAGATGTTATTTGGCCAATTGGACCTCGAAATATAAGGGAATTAATAATAATATTTTTATATGTGTTTGATTTACAATTAGCCAATTCGATTATTCATTAATTTAGCTCATTTCTCTAAATTCGGGGTAAAATACTTTATTTTGTATTAATTAGACACTCAAATTAAAATTTCAAAATGTATTTTTTGGTTGTTCAAAGAGTCCTCATATTGTTTAAAAAAAAGCGCCGATTATCACGCTTTACCTTCCACCCTCGCATGCTCGTTATATTTTCTTGCTGAAATTAAATTATGTTAAACCTCCACACACGTTTTGGAAAGAAACAAAAGTCTATAATAAACCTGAGTAACAAAACGGTGATTACGAAAGACGGGATTTATTGTTCAAGGGGCAAGTTGTAGCCGGAAAGATGAGAACAGTTCTTGTACCCGGCGGGGTTACAAGCAACGTTGTTATGCCCCTGCTATGTTAAGTCCCGCCCGTGAGATACGGTGTAGGGCTTAAACAAGGGCATATAAGTAGCCGAAACAATCCCTGGAGGATTTCTATTCTGTCTAAACACAGTTTCTCTGTAATAGTTTCTTTCAGGCTTTTTTTTTTTTTTTATAAAGGAACTTGTTTAAAATTCTTCCAAGTTTACCGATCCAGGGAAATGTTTAGAATAAACTCCTGAAATCAACAAAAAAATTACAGAAAACATTTACACAAATAATTTGCAGAAAGATTTTTTTTTTCATAGTGTTCTGACAGATAAAGAATTCTCGGCTATATAAAGTGGAAAGTTTATGGGCCGATAAAACAGCTTTTTTCTTCAATCGCGCGTGTTTTGTTTTAACCTGCAGCCATTTGAGTGTCTCGATCTGGTCACTGACTCTCTGATTTCAGGTTGTCAAATAGAGAATAAAACCAAAACATACAATACATATATATACATCACCACAATCACTCCCCCAGAGTACTTGATATTCACGCTTAAACTACATTCATTACAATAAATTAACAAAAAAACTACACTATATAGGAGCATAGGGGTCTGGTCAAATTCACTCCCTCAGAGTACTCTATATTCCAAGGGGCGGGGTTAAATCATCCTTTCCTTTCATTCCAATTAATCAACATAAAGTCCACACTGGTACAATACAAACAAACACAAAACAATACATTTAAAAAACCCTATATCCCTAAGGTACCGGAGCGGCGATCTGTGTCCGCTGGCGAGCCCTAACACAGCAGAGGCCCGATGACATGCCAAAATATTGTCTATTTACATCACGCCTTCTACACTTGAAAAGGTAAACCTTGCATAACGGGCACCTACGCGTCGCTTTTTGGCCAGAACGTGCCCATGCGTTTTTCTTGTATGACCTATGCGTAGTCTTGTCCGCATGGCCTTTTCCCTTTTCGCCCTTTTCGAACTGTTCTCCGTTAACCCGGTCTCGGTTATATTTTTGTGTGCAAATTTTGGGATTTATAGAATTGTGTTTTTATAAACATAAAACATTAAAAGTTGTTATAAACATAAATCTTGTCAAGACTTAAGTTAGACAAGAACATTAGATGATCATAGGAATTGCAGACCAAACTAAGATAAGACTACTCACAAACATAATAAAATCCAACAAATAACAAAACAAAGGGGACCTCACAAAAATATACATAGTTGCTTTAATTTCTATAACTGGAGCGATAAGAACATGTCCTAAAGAACATAGAAAACTACCAGGACAAATCCTTCTCCATTTACTAACAATTAGGACAAATGCCTAATATCAAGAAAGAAAAACTTCAAAAAAGGTTCAAACTTAAATGGAAAGACAGCCTGAGAGAATATTCAACAATAGCTAGACAAATTTTCAGCAAAACATCTTCAACACATTTATATTAGAAGAAACTAGGAACAGCTAATTCAGACTCCAGAAACAATTAAATTGGATGATTAGGATATTTAAATATTTCAGACCCGCGAAAATAATAAATAAAATCAAACCTCTTTCCTAGTAATGGTGACTGACTTGTGATACCGGAATCACCATTTGCAACAGACTATAAAAAAAAGAAATAAAAATCAATAGAAAATAATATACAATTATATGTCGTATATGGTGTACAGGTGTCTTCAAATCAAATGAATGAACGCTAAATATAAGAAATCAAAGTCATTAAAAAAATACACATCCGTCTTTCAAGTTGAAATACATGGTTAATTGAGTTAAAGCAAAACTTGAAAGATTTGCACACAACACTGAGTGAATCCTCATTAAGACAGCTACCTACAATTGTAATTTTATCATGCCAAGTAGACTGGTCTCCATTAGGCACGGCGGGGTAAATGATGGGAAAAAGCCAAACAGCCATAAAAGCATTTTCACGTAAAAAATATCCATCCAAAATAAATAACTAAAAGAGTAAATGCACCCAAACTCTCCAAAATCTGGGAAAATAAATCAACGCGATTCAATTTTGGGTGTCAAAAGAGCCCTAAGGAAGGAAAACCGAACACATTTGCCAGAGGAGGATCTTAACGCCTAAAGTCTAGGACCTATACTTAGAGTATGATGATCAAACAAAGACTCTTCCATCTAAAAAATGGTCCTATAAAGACAAAATAAAAAGTGAATGAATTCCAGAGGTACCAGGCACAATGAACTCTTGAGAAAGCAGACACCGCAGTTGAGCACCTCGCTTCGGAAGTGCTTCAATCATATCTCCCGCATGTAGCCGAATATAGTAATTATATATATATATATATAATATAAAGGCGTATAAAACTTACTGAAAGCTAAAGCAGTCTTGTATTATTGGCCCATCGAAGCAAAACGCTCTCATACGATATACATCGATAATATTCCTATCTTAAGAACTGCGTCCGGACCTAAACCGTCTAAACACAAGACAAACCTGGAAGCAAGTTGCAATAAAAAAACAAACTGACAACCTACTAGACTAAACAAAATTCAGATGAACTAAAACTGTGGACAGTGCTAAGCCTTCCAACATCCAAAGTCGTCGAACCATAGTCGATGCTCCTTACTACTCTCCAACATCACCCTTCACAATGACCTCAAAATCCACATTCAAAAAATATTTACAAAAAATTTTCCATTTTTCAGGGGAGCTCCTGGAGGAACCGATAGAAACCAGACCCATAATCCTATTAGATGACTGGGGAGGAGATGGACTCGGGACATACTGAAAGAGGATTAATCCTCGCATACAGTTGGGAGAACGACAATGGTTGTTAACTCCTCTCTCAGCGCATGATCTATGGGGTAAATATTGAAAATTCAGCTCAATACATAAATAAGGGACAGACTAATAAATAAAAAAAAATAATGGTGACAATGGTGAAATATATATAATTCTAAAAGGAATATGGTTGAGCACAAGAAAACGAATGTCAAACGTTTCTCTTTCTTTCTGCTTCGCAGAGTCGTCATATCTCAAGTAAATAAGCTGGGTATCACCTTCCATTCCATTCGCGTGCTAACCCAGGTGTCAACCGAGACAGGTTATTTCCCTAACAAAAATCCGGACGGGGTTTTGTACTTTTTGATAAATTATTCATGCAACCGCCGTACTTTATTATAGGGAAAAAGGGGGAAAAACCTCAGTTCCGGAGGGAAATGGACCATTTGAAGAATCGGCTTTAAATACTCGAGGTTTATAATTTACTTTTTCAGAAAATCGAAAAGGCCACCTTGTCCCTCTCTATCCCAGTCCGAGACAATTAGATTAAAAGGGAATTTTGAAATAGGTTCTTGTTGAATAATTAATGCCGTAGAGGGTCGCCTGTAAGTAGAGTGCCCGGTGGGATGTTAAAGGATGACTGGATTGTGCAGAATCCCCTGGGAGACCCTGTTTAACCGCACACGGGGTTGGGGATAGGCCCGACTGTATATCCCCTAAGGCTCCGAATGTTCTTTGTTCAGTAGCATGTAAATTTACGCCCTGGCAATTAACACTAGAGAATTCCATTTCAGCCGATGATCGGGGCCGTTTTTTCCCCCTCTGCCTTCTAATTAACTCTGAACAAAATCCCATAAGTTTAATAAATTAACACAAATTTACGGAGTAATTCTACAAGTTGAAATTTTAAGTAGTTTGTAGTATTATTTGCTAATAATTTAGTTCTAATTACTATTTATATGCTCATTTATTACATGTTCTTCTTTTTTTTTAAATTAGTCTTCTAGGATTATTTATGACTTTGTATATTTTTTAAAATTCTACAGTAAGTATTTATGTGATATATATGAATATATATATTTTTTTCAGGGTGTTTGATAAAGTTAATCATTATCTTTTACTTTATAAACTGAAAAATTCTATGAACAAATTTCAACTGCATATGGATATTAAGCAAAGAGTATTCTGAAGGACATCGCCAACTATGAGACCAAACTTGCATCGGCTATCAATCAGGGGATATTTTTAACAATGCAAACAACACAAGGCCCTGAAGATGATCTCAATAAAGGGCGAAACGTTGGCAGGATAAAGAAAATGTTTTTTCTAAAACCTGCGTCACACCAGGCCGCATCTAACGATCTCTAAATACCAAATTCTAGTCTTCAATGATTGTCTAACTATTTAAAAAATTTAATACAAAACAATATCCTTAAATTTTGTTTTTTCTAAACCAATAGTTGTAACCTGACGTGTTCCACAACGAGGACTATCATTGAAGATGTACGTTATGTTGCACTGAGAGCTGTTAATTTACTCTCTCATATAAAGAGATATAAAAGATGTTTTATTTTTACATAATTTACTTAATAACCTTATAGATATCCCTGATTTGTTAAAAAGAGACGTATTATATGTACCTCAAAATGATACCGGAAATGTTGATGTATTTTTTCTAAAATTTTATCAATCCAATTATCCATAAGAGTATGCTCAAGAATCAATACGTTATATATTTTTGCTAGTTTATTAATAGTTTTAAGAAGAAACTAGTGGTCTATTATACAATCTGTATTTTCTTGTATTGACGAAAGCCGTGAATGAAAAGTTTAGTGCCTCGAACGGGTTTCGAACACACGACCTTAGGCTCACTGCCTGAAAAATATTGAATTTAAAAAATATATTTTTAAGTCTTTTTGAATCACTGGAAATTATAAACTATGCCATGCTTTTTGCCTCTCCCTATTTCTAACTTTGAATGTATTCAGAATTGTCCGGCGACTAAAAACGTACAATATTTCTCTATCTGTTGTAAATGTAGGCAATTTTGAACTTAAGAAGATTTTTTAGCAGAACGCAACTATGCTCTGGTTAAATTTAATTTTCTGTAGAAAAATTTAATTTTTATCCATTTTCTTAACGTTTACTAGTTCGGAGAAATTGGTTGATATAAACTCCTAAAATAAATAAAGTTTTACTTGTAGTACGTTTAATAAAATATTTATTATCCAATCTATCTTATTGGACTAGAAATGGGCTTTCAGGTCGATTCGACTTAACTGACTTGACTTTCCCTGCTTAAATCCCTAACTGAGTAATTTTTTTTTTGTTCAAACGCCAATTATTACAATGCCAGTTGTTTATCAAAGTTCATGTTTTACACATAGGAGGAATAACGAAGCGGATATCTTTCAACAGATGTATTTTCTGGGTTTTAGTAGAATGTTTTTATCTAATTTGCAGGCCTTTAAAGCGACAATTTAACTTTCCCCAGTTGCGATAACGGAGTTTCCGGCCGAACAAGGGAGTCAATTAAGCTTCCTACGAAGTTATAAAAAACAAATCATTTCCGTACCCTTGTGAATATTTATACAATCCCGGGGCGTTATAATTAAATTTGTGTTTATCAAATGTCTACAAATGGGTTCATTAATATTAACAAAAAATATTGGGAAAGACCTAGGGACTGTCGGACTGTTAGTACCCCTAATGAATTCGTTCTTTGCCACTACGTACGAGTCTTAAAAAGGCTTTTCTCCGTGTCGATCCGGCAGTTCGTAAATCACGTAACCGTTACAAACAAGGTTCCGTTTGCCGGACGGTGCAAAAATCACGAATCGCGGTCGTTACCGATAAGAATTTAACCAATGAGCCTGTCCCCGGGTTACGTGACGATTGGGGACCCGAATCATCGATTGGGCCCACCAGTTCGGAATTAAAACATTTCTTTATCCCACGAAAGAATCGCTTGTTATGTAAATTGGACAACTCAATCAGAACCAGTGCGACATACTATTCGAGACCACGAACCAGAGCTTAGTTTTGTACTGCCAAACCCCTTCGCTCAATGTTTCAAAAGTCAGTCTCCAATGTGGGTGATTTTATTAATGGATCCTAGCTGCTGATAATGTTCATCTGAAGTCAAAGATGTCAAACACATTGCCACCTTCAATCCTTTTTAATTTTTTGAATTAATTAATTAACTACCGCCTTCTTAAGAATACAGCGCTGGAAATCATAAGGTCCGACATATCATGGTTCTCTTCCTGGAATAACTTGACTCAGCAATTTTAGCTGAATGACAACTTTTCCCTGGACAATTTCAATGAATGGCCATGTTTACACTCAAAATTAATTAATAATATATGCACTTCTCACACAATGAAATGTCTCCTCCATGCTCAAAATTCCTCTAGGTTTTTGCTATATAAGGACCTTAATATTATTCAACCTTTCTTGAACATAGCGCGAGGTTCTAAAATTCCGTCCATTCCGCTAGCTCGCTGGTTTTTTAAAATTAGGTGCGAGTTACTGTACCTTAACTATAATCCCACAAGATTCAATAGTTCCGATAGGTGCTCTCTCTGCAACAGGCAGGCTCGAGAAGACTGTCTTCATTTTCTAGCGAATGCCCACGTTGACGAGAGGGCACCTAATCTCTTTATTAAATAACCACGAGTCTTTAAATCTGGTAAAGTTTGCTATGGAAGCCTGGAACTACAGGAAAATGCTCGTCTTCTGTTTCAACTATTAAATGCTTACTGTATATATCAGAGACACCCTGGTTATTTATACGTGCATAAATAGATATGTTATTTTGGTTTATTTATATAGTTTTTTCTCTCTCTTAAGGTTATTCCTTAAGAACAAATGTGTTCCTTGTTTATTAAAAATGTATAGTCCGACTCCGACAGACGGTTGATAACCTTTGCCGAAATGTGCTTTTTGATTATGTACAATTCGTTTTTACTCTCTTGTTTTTTTATGTAATAAAGTACTTTTTCATTCATCCGTTCATTTAATTTTTTTATATTTCCTTCTTCAGTCCCAAAAATCGCGTCGAGCTGTATCAAGGTGCTCTGCCGCCGTTTTCGGAATTCTGGAAACGTTTGTGTTAGCGAGTCGCTTTTATCACATTGGATTGGAATGACAATGAGACATTGAGTCCATATCACATTTTATTTAAAAAAAACAAAAACAGAATGTATGAGAACACATGCATTTTGGATGACGCTGTGTTCTGAAAAACTATTTATCCATTGCCAAGTGCATCATGAGGTCAGTGTTATGAATTGGTCAAGTTTCAACATCTCATCTGTTCACATGATGTAATTAGCACCTCCAGTCATATTAATATTGTGTGTACTGTTGAACTGAAAGAAATGGCCTTAGATGATCTCTTCACGAAATCCAACTTTCCCCACCATCAGAACCATTTTTAAAATCATACACAACGGTAGATGGACGCTGCTGGTTAAAAGCGGGAAACCCAAGATATTTGATTCACTCAAAATTTTAAAACACGACTTTATACAAGTTTGAAAGATTCCGATCTTTCCTAGTTGGAAAATGTTTTATATTTCGTTAGATTCCAGCTTATCCAACAGGGAGTGGATTAACGTAAGGTCACTTGGATCTCAAGTTCAAAGAAAATTTGCATTGAATTTAATCAGATTTTGATTAATTCTGGATGGCCAATCGATTAAAATTTGTGGCCTTGCTACGCTGCTTGTATGACGTAAATCCAACAGGGGTTTGATTTGAGGTCATTGGTGTCTTCAGTCATAGTGCTTCCTGTGATAGACTAAAACAAATACGTGTGATGATCATTTCGGGCGCTTGAATGAAACCAAAACCTTTCCTGATTTCGAAGAGATTAATTCTGCCATGGACGGAAGAACGTGTAAAAACTAAACTTTCACATGTACAGTCAGTTCGAAATCAGTTTTCATACCCCGAAAATTTTATTATCTTCATTTGGAGGATATCGGCTTCCAGTGTGTAATAATTTTACGATAATCTGACATATTTTGATCATTTATGGTTTATAAATGACTGCGCAATGATCCAGTGGTTAACTTTGGGTCACTGGAATCACAAATCTGATGATTTCGCTTTGCATGTGATCTTTCGATCATATTTTGGTAGTTTGATTATTTCTGGGTTCTTACAGGACTTTTTCTATGCAATGTACACCTGTGTTTAATAAATAACCTTATCAATTTGTGAACTTTCAAAGTGTAATCTATTCTAGTAGGCAAGCTTGGCGTCTTCAGCTGATAGACTAAAAGAAATATCTGAGGTGTTCACTTCCGGTTCTTGAATAAAACCAAGATCTTTCTTCATTTCAGAAGAGGATAATTTGGCCATGGGTGGAAGGACGTGTAAAAACCAAATTTTCACAGGTCCTAGTGCGCAGTCCAAAATCAGTTTTCGTACAAAAAAAAGGTCCATTGTCTTGATTTGTAGAATGTCAGCTTCCAGTGTATAATAATTTTATGATAATCTGATAGATTTTGATCATTTATGGTTTATAAACGATTGTACGATACGATGCAAACGAGGTTAATGTGATATAATTGGGATTTCAAATTTTATGAAATTTTGCTTCATCATTTTACGATACTTTGATACAGTTTGATTATTTCTGAATTCTTACAAAACTTCTATGGAAATGTGCATCTGTGTTATAAATTATATTATCGATTTGTGAACTTTCAAAGTGTAATCTATTCTAGTAGTCCTTGATGCTCGTAAAACTTTTTCTATTGCCATGTGCACCTGTTTTATCAAATACATTACGTTTAGAACGTTTAGAATTAGAACGCGAGTCTGCATCGCTCTTTTGAAGATGAAATGACATCCATTTATCCGCCTCATAAAAGTTGTTTTAATTCTGTCTTTTATAAACTCAGAGTCCTCAATATTATTTTTTTACGTTGTTTCTTTGCTTATCCCTTCTCGGGACTGGTTTGCATTTCAAAAGGATCCAGAAGATTTGCTCGCCCTCACGTCCTAGCAAGCTGGACACGAAGAAGGAGAAAACGAAAAGGTTTCCTTTTCGATCATACTACTCTCATACTATCTTCTTACCCTTATTTGACTTAGAAGTAATCTAATTTTCGTTAATCGTTATCAAGTTTTACTTTTTTGTATTTTACCTTTTCTCTTCCCAATCTCTATACTAGGATTGACAGATGGCAAACCCCTTTTTAATTATTTATTATTATTACGTGTGTATCCGATAGCTTGGTCATTTCAGCCCTGAGCTCATGCGACACAAAATCAACACGCATTCAATCCTATGTACATGTTTGATGGATGGAGTATTGAATATTCCTCCATCGAACTGCATACAATAACAAACTAACGTAGTTGAGGTCGACGGGGAGCTATTCGTCAGCACCTCACTATTCACTCTAATAAATACACTCACTCATACAAAACGCAAAAATAAAAAGCAGAAGAGCGGACCCTGAAACTCTCAACCTTGTTCGAGAACTCTTCTTAAATCCGGCGGCATGCCTACACGCTCTCTGTATGGAGCCAAGGCATAACACGCTTCTGTTATGTGGAATTATTTATTATTATTTTAAATTTTATCTTTTTAAATCTTTCTTGTTGAGAGAGAGAGAGAGAGAGAGAGAGAGAGAGAGAGAGAGAGAGAGAGCTCCACGTTCTCTTCTTCATTATCTCAAATCGCCGGCTACCGTCCAGCGTCTTAGAATTGTTCAGAGCTGCAATAGAGGAAAAAAAACAAAATCTTGTAGTAGAACTTGAAGTCTCCTTTACACTGGGTTCGCTGATAGACTATTTGAAATGTCTGCGATGTTCTCTTCCTGTCCATAATACTTAACCACTTTTTACTATTGAGAAGCGTGTCCTGACCTAGTCCGACCAACAACCGGCTGCCTTTTATTTTTAAATAGGTTTCGCAATTTTTCTTCTCGATCGGACAAATTGTCCGAAACTGGAAGTCGGCTAGGGGTAAAAAAAAACCAGTGGGAAGTTATCGCTTGGAACTGGTCCAGTTTGGTATTTTGCAATATTCATTATAGGCTGGAAATATGACTGGTGCAGAGATATGGAGCCGGCGATATATTTCTTCCGAGGTCGTCTTACCGTCCCCTGGACCACAACCAAATTTCTTTCTGTCCCTTTGTTAATTTTTCATAAAACTTTTCCCACACCTCCCTCCGTTGCTCGGTCGCCTTGGCCCTGAGTAAAAGTAATTTTCAACAACACTTATAAAAGACGGAAGTTTTTTAAAACTCTCCGAATTATTGGCTGAGCGGGAGGCATTTTCTTGAAAGGATTGTGGCACCCTGGAAACACGACCATTGGCAATTTAGAGCTTGGATTATTATTAATTATAATTATAGAGCTCTATTATTTAAAAAAAACATATTGTTGACTCAAAAAAATTAAATATACTAAAATGAAATATATAATCATAAACTAGAAAGTAGATCTCAGCTTATTTATTCACAAAGTTTGGGCAGTGGTTGAAGTTAAGGGATATTTAAGAATGAAAAAACTATTTCTACGATAAGAATAAATAAAGCACTCACAAATTTAAAACTTTTGTCGACTTATTTAATTTTTTCAGGTTGGTGTTAAAACAATTCTTCGGTCAGAACTCGCAGATTTGTTTTTGAACGGCCCTAAAAAAATCACAAGCAGAAACGTCGATAATAATTAAAACGAAACTTAAAAATACCGCTTGGAAATAAAGTACAAAGCATTAAGAAGTTGGATGTGTTCCAAAAGAATGAACTATAGGCGATATATTGATGTTGTTTTATCGTGACAGCTTATTTCCCAGTGCGTCTAAGTTAAAAAAAGAAACTTTATGTGAAGTTGGTCTTTCGAAGATGGCCAGATGTGTTATTTTTGTAAGATCGAAGGACGATTTTTCAAAATAATAGGAAATAATTCTTTAAGGAAATCAAAATCTTCGAGTTTTTTGGTCTGCCCTGTTCCACTAGAGCCGTCATTAAAGTTTGGGTGTAAATCATAAAAACAACTGGAATTTCTTTTCATTTTATGTGAAAAAACAAAAGATATATGTTTGGTTAAGTCCCGTAATGTTTTTTAGGCCGGAAATCGCATTAGTTGCCTTCAAATTTGACTCAGATATCGTTCCTCCTTTGAAAAAATATAGGTAAGATTTTGTCGCTCTATTGAAAAACAGTAATTTGTACTTTTGTTAATTTTTTTAGGTAAAGGCTCTACCATATTTTTTCTGCTAATTATTTTGTATTAGGTAGGTGTACATTATTTGTATTAGGCACTCTTACAAGAATAAGCACACATGTGTTAAATGATTTTTTAAACGAAAAGTGGTAGTAATTTCATCTAGTGTATTCTAACTACTGGCACAATTTGCCAGAACAGATAGTGCTCTGTTCGCGAGCTGGTCACAAGAGCTTTTGCTTGAGAGCGACGAACTTCTATGAACAAAAGGACGGTAGCCCGTATATCGGCTACCACTCCAATACCAACCCTTCAGCGATTGCCGATCAATTTTGGATTGTGTATTTATCACAACTCAGTAACTTGACAAGTAGCTTCGCCCGTTAGCCCCACCAGGAACTTCCCGCTTTAGGGTTAAGTGAAAATACCCTGCATACATTAGAGCTAGAAAATGCTCAGGGCGGTTGTTTACGATAAAGTAATTAGCGTAAATATTTTGTTTCCGTTTATACGATGACCCATTTCTTTGTGCCCTAATCCATAAAATAGGGCACTGCGTCTGCAACTGGCCATCGTCGTGACTTGCTCTCCTGCATCCGAGAGAAACGAACGTCTTGCTTCCGTGCAAACATGTTATTTAGTTTTAGCATTCCTTAATTCAAGGTTAGAAAGTTATTTTCAGTTTACTTTCAAATCACGGGAGTTATATCAGCCAGCCACTGATAGAAATGGGTCGGTCAGAACCTAGCAGGTATTGTAGTAATCCAAGCCATCATGTTATCGAGGGCCTTAGTTAAGTTGAGGGTTTAGGTGCTGCATTGCCTGGTTGCGAACAAAAGATTGGCGAAGACTACACACCCGTCACCTCAGGTATTGGTGTTTTATTTTAATTGAATTTTATTTTATCATTTATCAAACGGGGCCTACAGATGTAAATGGGATCGTTAACCTGTGTAACAACCTCGGCCTCACGGGGACGCAGGCCGGGCGATAGCATGTAAGGGTTGAGGACGAAATGATCATGCTATAGCCCCTCGAATGCGTGAGTGAGCGCCAGGTGCGGATAGTGAATCGGCGGTCCTCTAAGATCGTGTGTGCTTTGCACAGTTGTGCGTATGACCGGCGTGGTACCCTTCAAGAAACGAAGGATCGGACCACCTAGGTTTGGTCTATGGCGTCCCTCGAATGCGCATGACTGGTGTAGACTGTTCGCGATATGAGACCTTTTACCGTAGGCAGTGCTCATCTAGGGGGTGGGTAGCAATCTCACTTAAATCCGAAACGTTGTTGGGGCGTTCCCGAAAGTTTCTACGCTGGGGAAGCTTCTACACTTAGAGAGATAGGGTTCGCCTTCTCTATCTAGGGAGCATGCGGGAGAGCAGGCCGATGTATTGCCCTTTGCATGCGTCATTCCAATTCGGACAAGATGAGAGCTAGGTGGTAACAACCCTTAGGGGTGCGAAGCCTCTACATCAACGCTCAGGCGGACACGCGTCAGCTCTCATTTTGAGAATCGGCACGTACGGTAAGGGCTCCATATAGCTTAGGTACGGACGTAAAAGATCCTGTGGTCATCCTATGGCCAAGAGTCCGGAACGAAATGTAAATGGGATCGCAGAACATTGTAGCATGATCAGGCGAGAACACTGCAGAACGGAGGATTCCGGACGTCTTGGAGAGGTGAAACAGGGGAGCGAAAAGCGGCTGGAGTGTAATTGCACAAATTGTAAGTGGCAACGAGATGAAGCCATTTGTCAAGTTACTGAGTTACGGTAAAGACAAAATTCAAAGTGAGCAGCAAATTCTGAATGGTTTTTAGGAAGTGGTGGGAATAGAGCTACGACTTTTTATTTATTTTTCATTCGGCGGTTCATTACTTGCTTAGTAAATGCTTTGATCCCTCGTGTTGAAAGACGACAATTTATGTGAGATTAAAGCGGGAAACACACTTACCAGATGCAACGCTATGTGACGCTACTCGATGCTACCCGACTCAAATCCAAAGTCCAAATTTTCCATAAGGTTGTATTACCTCCCTGCACATCTGGCCGATACCACGCAATGCTATTCTACTCTACCTTAAGCGGTCGTTACATTCCAGATTTTGGCGGTACAATCGATGAAAAAGGACACTCAAATTTTTATTCAAACTATATGTAATATTGTCGTTATATTAACTAAAACATACGTAAACCAAAAATTCATTAGTTTTTATTAAAAGAAAGTAATTTTAGTAGTTTGGTAGAAAATTTATCAAAACACCGGAGTACTGGTTTTTGGTATAGTGAATTTAACTAACAATTTATTACATAATTGTGCTCAAAATAGTCTATTAAGATCAACAGAGGCGTTGCGATCGTGATAGTGGTTATAGTGATACACGCTGTGTAACTGTACGAGGCGCGTGCTTGACGACGCATAGATGTGTACACCATACTTGACGTGGCAACGCGTCGGTAACATCGGGTAGTGTCGCGTAGGGTGACATCTGGTGTTTCGCCGTTAAAATCAAATGATATAGGAAAAGAAGAATAGAGGAGGTTGTATTAATAAGGTTGAGTCTGCATGCCAGGTATTACATATCCACTAAGGATCATTCAATAACTAATTAACTGTCCATCAAGGCTACCACCACATAATATTTCTTACAGTCTTGCTATAAATATGTGAAATGAGGAAATAAATGTTCCTTACCATATAAGATACTTGGCGATTACGAGGACGCCCTGAACAGATTTATTTCCTGTCAACTGGCCTAATAAAGTAACTTACAAAATATCATGGTGAACCTTTGATCTGGTCTGACTGGCTATCGTATCGAGAAGGTCCCAGAGGGTTGTTAATGAGCAAGACTTCAGGCCCGCTCCTGCTCATCCTCATGCCAAAGACCTAATAAAGAATCGACCTCAACAACTGAAATAATTTTTTTTTAATGTAAGGTCTTGGTCGAAAAAAAGTCAGTGTCACGAGTTACATATTTAGCCGATGATCAAGGGTTCGAATCCCTCTCCTGACATTGAATTTTTATCTCAGCCAATGCCTTTCATAAAGATTAATTAATTAATTGGAAAAAGTTAATTGTTCCATCAGACCACGAACTTTAATGGATTTCAAAACAATCTCATGAATTTTACATCTATTATAAATTTCGTATAATAAATGAAAATTAAAACTTAGGTTAAACATTTAATTATGTTACTAGAGAGGTTTCTGCGTGACCGATCGCCGATTAAGGCAAAAATAAATGATATATGCAAACCATTTAGAAAAAAAATAGTTTCTCCGGCATGGTTCACAAATCACCGACCCGCTTGGAAATTGTCGGGTGCATACCTCATGATCCGGGCTCATTAATAAAATAACGTAAGGAAATTAATGTTTTCCGAAGAGCCTCGGCACATATCATTTTACGGGCCGAAGAGTGCCCTTTCAACCGGAACCTAGCCGAACACTCAGTCTTTAAAAACAGACAGCGATCGTCTTCCGGTGGAAATATCAACCTCGAGCCCTTATCGATTCAATCCCGTGTGTTACTTTGCCGGGATCTTAGGTCGTTACTTACACCTGCGTCACCCCATGGAGTTTCCAATAACTGAATCTGTCATTTCCCGCACCGAGAAATGTGTTCGTATGAAGTCAACCCGTCTTACCTCAACAGAAAATGCATAGAAGAGGCTTCCATTGTTTAAACCCTTCTCACAAGATTCCTTTTTCTTTAGTCAACCCATAAATATTTTCAGATGTGATGAATTGTTGAAGTTTAAGCCCCATTTCTCAGATCTTTCAAATACCATATATCATACTGACACGTTTGATTGAGTATTAAAACAAGAAATGCAATAACATGGTATGAGAACGCAGCGTTTGAACTAAAGATGATGCATTAAGGGGTGAGGAAATCACGAGTCCATCGTCGTGTAAATGTACATTAAAGTTCAGCAAGGGCTTGAGTAGAATGGATCAAGAGGTTCGTACGTTTCGGAACGGAAACGGTATAACAGTTATGTTTACGGATTCCGTCAAAACAGATCAGCTGATAAATATTCGCAATTGTCCATGTATTCTGTTCAGTTATTCGATCTAGAAATACCCGTCTGCTGGCAAGTTTATCTGGCTTGTCAGAAGTTTTTGTCATTAATGTACAGTAGAGGATTGATAAGCTCAAGGTTACTTGGATTTTGGAGTTGCGTGAACTGAATTCGGGTTGGAAAACAAAGTGTGTGTATTTAGAGACCGTTAGTCAATGATTATCCGGAGATCGTGAGATGCGATCTGGTGTGACGTTGGTTTTAGAAACACATTTTCTTTATCGTCCCAACGTTTCGACCTTATTGAGATTATCTTCAGGGATCGAAGTGTTTGTTTTCTGTGTAGATGTCTTTCTTCTGTGTAGTGTTGACAGTGCACTCTTTGATTCCTGTCGCACTGTTCGATCACTTCACGACCTGAAAATAATAATTAGAAAACGAAATTGTCAATCGTCTGCACAGGAGGTAGTGGGATATAGAAGCGTCAGAAGTATAAATAGTTACTAGATGAGACCAAGGATGTTCCCTTGTTAGACGCCAGGATATATTGTTCTTATAGTCTTTGCCGTACCCTCTCTGACGAAGCCGTCAGTTATACAGGATTAAAGGGTAAAATATTCAGGAGTGGTCGATTAAGCTGAAAGAGGATTAGAAGTACAACCTTTTCATTTATGAACGCAAAAATGAGGTATGATCTTGAAGAAAAAAACAAATTTATGCTACTGCCAAGCTTTCGATATATTTTAAAGTAATTATCTCGTCAAAACATATTTGTACATCTGACACATCTAAGTTTTACAGGCCATCTCACATTTCCTTGGAGACAGACACAGTCCCTACATTGCCAAGGACTGTTCAAAGGATGAAAGAACCAAATTTCAACATTTCCAAGTACAATCAAGATATGAATACAGGTAAAAAATTATACCTACCTGAAAGAAACTGAATTCTTTCGTAGTGCTACAGAGGAATTCATTCACAAAGACTTAGAAACATGTAATTATATTTTACAATTTTAACAAATATGATCTTACATTTGAAATATCGAAGCCTGGTAATTTTGAATATATTGAAATTAAGAAGTAAATTTACAACGAACCAGATTAAACATCACTTCTACTTTGGGCATATTACCTCGTGGGTTAAAAGTTGTAACGTGACTAAAAGAACTTTTTCCTCCTGAATCGTTAGGCCTTATTAGCATTAGAATATTCGCAAAAAAAGTCTTTACATGTTTATTTTAACAATGGGCTTTTCTCTGTTCCTTTATGAAAGAAACTGATAACACCGCACTGTTTTGCATGCTAAATAACTGCACGGCAAATTTCATCTTTGGAACTGACTTGTTCCATTCAACAGTTTCCTGTACTGCCAGCAATAGAACGGTTTTTCATTATTTAAACTACATCGTAAATGACAGAGAATAAGCTTATTTGCATGAAATAAGGAAGTCACTAACGACTAAAGGTATGATGGTACGCATTCAGTTGCGTTTTCAATACACGTACCGCTGATAAAGGAGGTACACGTTGTGCACTCTCACAAGTAGATAAGTCTGCTTCCATTCAGGTGTAACGAACGAAGAAAATGAGATAGTAAAATAGCCCGTTATAGCTTATGAAACGTATTAAGGTGATACGATCAACCGTCGTAACAATGGACACTAACCTCCTGCCGGACTCATCCGGTATGGAAATGCTACTGAATTTATTTCCATTTCGATTGTAAAACGTAATTTCAAATTGTAGGCTTTTTGAGGCTAACGTCATTTTATACGTGATCAGTAGACCCTTAGATTTGGTTCTGTCCTAATCTTGTTATGTTAATATGATCTCAGTAACATTTAGCAGTTTGATCGTTAATTAAAAGAGATGGATCATAGTAATGCCACCTAAGTTTATTAATGGTTTAGTATCACTTGTCCAAATATTGAGGCACAGAACTTACCTTGTGCTTCCGGATAACGATGGTGATCCTTGAAGCAACTAGAGCGACCTTATACGGGAAATAGTTAATTGAATGAATGCTGAGGTTTAATAAGTCGGGTACCTACCTGACTTACAATCAATTTTAATGCTTAGCGCAGTTGTGATGCGAGGGAAGAACGATGTCGAACTGGAAGCTAAGCCCTGAAGACTCTTGTCTGATGAGGAATTGCGCGGGAAGATCTACCTTCGAAAGCAGACTAACTATTCGACTGTCAATCTCTAACAATGACCAAGGTTGTGACTGTCAGTGACTCACCGTCTTAGTATTTGACTCCATCTCTATTTGGAATGACTGAAGCTCTTACTGAGCCAAACTTTCCATCTTAACGTCTGATAGTTACTGACTAACCATCCGTGCATCCGACTCTACCTCAACTGACTCCGGCCAGCCTCATGTTGCAAACTTAGAATGTGAGACTTGACCAGCTTGATCATATTAATGGATTGATAAAAACCTTGAATCGAGAAGTACCATCTGTAGATGTAGAATATCTGACATAACCATCTTCTACTGTTCTACTGCCACAAAAACAGACTACACGAACTACTGTTGATTATTATCTCAGTATACAATATTAATACTGGTTTGCTCTATTCATGTTGATTCACAGCTAATAATTATACTGCTAGTACTCTCTATCTTGGTCATTACTAAACATTTCAGCTCTTACTATTCATTGCATGTCTGAATAGTTTCATTCGTGCTAGTTTTTGTCAAGGTACTGATAAGAGTACACGGAAACACCGCACGTTATATCTTAAGTTATGTTGCTCGTTAAAACGTATAAATCAAGAGATGAACCACTGAAGATGGCGAGAAGACGAATGTGTGACCACCAGATGGAACATGAACTGCATGACCGACCTAATGAACATATGCATTTCAATAATTCCCCCGTTGATAATAAGTTCTCGATTCTTCCGGTGGTAGGTTGCAAATAACGTACGTCAAGTTGAATTATATTTGATTGGTTGGTCAAGTAGTTTGATGAACGATTAAAAAACGAAGAAGAAATTTCATAATTTAGTGCAGTGGTTAAAAATATCTATGGTAGCGAGCGATAATGAGGAAAGAATGTTTAGTTTAATCCAAGCATTGGCGACCATCATAAAATAGAAACGTTTGATCACCCAAGTCTCTATGAGATTTTTATCTAATGCGCAGCAGCTTCATTGTTAGAAATAACACTACACCGTTTTTCCCAGATGAGCGAGCAATAATCGGCGATTGGTTTTTAAAAAGGCCCTTTCAAATGGCAGGCAAACAAACGTTACAATCCATAAAAGCAGCTCATTAAAACCGAACGCGTCCCGTTGGTTCAGATGTCTCCGTCCGGCCGTTCGTCTCGTTTACGAGTTGTTTTCGAACCCGCCTGCCGTTTAACATAACCGTAATGGAGCCGTGTTACCTATGCCCATGCCAAATAAGGCTACAATGACAGTCAGATCTCCGTCCGGACGGAATGGGCGATAATCGGGCGTAAATCCTTTTAAGGGCTCAACTGAGTCCATAAAGGAGTCGGTCCCTTGGAAACCGTCCAGGGGAGGAGTAGATTACCTGAGCCACACGGTCACTAATTACCTGTACAATCCGACTATTTGGCCATTAGCATAACAAGAGGAGGCCCATTCACAATATTACACTGGAAACAACCTTGCTTTGATTGTAGTTTGGAGGAAGCAGTTCCACCGTAGTCGCTTTGAAACACAGTAAATGACCCATCGCCACTAAAATTATACGCTATTTCTCAAATCATACTTTATGTAAAAGGTTGTAAAAATATCTCACCACGTCACTTTTATTTGAATACTCCTTTTGTCCAATGAACCGTTTCCGCGATCTTAAACAATCACTTGTTATTTTCCCATCAACATTCAAAAAGTTGAATTTTCATCCCCTTGACCTTACAATTCCATATAAAATTATGTAATAATTATATTGGAAATTTTACGGCCTATCGTAACGTCCAAGACGTGCTATTTTATAGCTATGAGTATTTAACTTTAAGTGAGGAAAATAAATAATGATTGATCCTTATTCTTCTATATGTCCAATTTACAATGATTTACGATCAAAAATAATTAGATAATTTTTTAACCAAAGATCGGACTTCAAAATATATCATAGTTCTGCATTGAATTCTGTTTGGCTCTTATGAAATATTATTAACATTTTTACTTTTTATTTTTAAGGAATAATTTTGCATTAACATCAGAAATAAAATGATTTCTTTACGATTTAGGATAAATTGGCAGTTTTGTTCACTTATGTGATATAAATAGATGAAAGTATAATTCTAATGAACAATGGATGGATAGTAGATCTCTTCCATTATAATATATTTTGTTTTTAGTATTTATTTATATCCTGTACATGTATTGTACGCTTTACAAATTATTTTTAACTTATAAAAACCCAGGCAAAACACAAACGCAATGGCTACTATTGCACTCGGAGGCACGTGTTATGAGAGGCTGTCAATGGCGTCACTGTTATAGAGATAAGACAATCTTGGGGCCATCGTAGTTTGAGGGGTTCTTGGATGTAGTGGAGCAGGCTTAAGCATGGGATCAATTCTTCGACGAAGGGTAAGGTCAGTGAGGTTGAGGACAGTAAAGAAATTGGAGAATTATTTTGAGAACTTTTGATAGGAATGCTTGGGATTCGTTGATGGTTCACCGTATATCGTAAGGTCGAAATAATATTTTGTACAGATGTGTGATGGCCGTTAGTAGATGATGATTTGGAGATCGTTAGATGCGGTCTGGTGTGATGTAGGTTTCAGAAAAACATTTTATTTATCGTATCTACGTTTCGATCTTTATTGAGATCATCTTCAGGGCCTGGGATTTACAAACATTGTTTAAATTTAAGAAATGTATGTAGGTCGTATTCAATCAAAGTATTTCTACTCACTATTCTTGCGTGTCGTGTCGAGACTTAGCAGGCTCGACAAGATTATCCACTTAACAGATTCCAACCATTCTTGCCGGATAATTTTGTATTTCTAATTTCGGTACAGGAGTTTTCATAGTTGTCAATAACGACACTGTGTGTAATTATTTACCTATACGACTATTCGTTTATGCTTCTCTTTCTCTTTTTTTAATCTTTATGTACGGTATTGGTTGAGATAAAAAAGTCAGTGTCACATCAGGAGCTCAAATGGTAGAGCAGCGGCGTATTTAGCCGAAGATCATGGGTTCGAATACCGCTCGTGGCGCTGACTTTTTTATCTCAACCAATAAAGATTAATACATAAAGATTAATTTATTGAAAGATATTATAAAGCACTGTATGGCCTTGGCTCTGCAAACGACATTCTGAAAGCAAACTATCCTTTTTTTTAAATAATGCCAGTTTTTGCGACACAGTGATGCCAGGTGACAAAAGTAGTGAGGAACGTAATCGAATTAAACACTACAAGAAATGAATAGCGATGCCGTTAAAGGTTATCAGGGGTTATTCTGGATTTTAAAAATATAACTTTACTAAAATAATTTCTAGCCTACATCACACCAGACCGTATCCCACGTTAAATAATCAGTAATTTATAAATATCATATGGTACAGACCATTTTCCTTCCGATACCTGTTATGAGTATGAATTACCGAAATACTTGGTATCGAAAGAAAAGTATTGATTCATCATATCGATCGGTATCGTACAACCCTATCCCGGATGGAGCAGAGATTCTTGCGGGAGCAGAAAACAATTTTTCACCTGTCGTGTCTCGTGGCTGTGGGATTGAAACTGTTTCCCATATTTATACGTTCAATTAAGAGGATAGGAGGAGAGGTCGGTTAGGACGGTTAGTTTCTTTCCTGTGGTCTTAGATTAAGGGGGCTTATCGGGTGGGAGAACTGAGACTATAAAGCCAATGATATACGGCACCGATCCCGGTGAGCTGGGGGTATTCAAAATATTATAATTCAAGTCTCTGGACCGCGTACCGCCTCGCGGCAAGCGATTATAGAAGGTTGATTACATTTTGATTTAGAACATAGTCGAAGGTGCCTCATGCCAATGGACGGCTACTGGGCTACAAAAAGAAGCCGGCCATGGTGTTCCATTTTCACACGAAAAAGATTAATTTTGAAACCAAGAGACAACACAAGATGATAAATGGACAATTATGTAAGTTGGTTAAAAGGTTCAAAATACTATATAAACTGAAGATTAGAGAAACTGAAAGGTTTGCCATCCAAAATTCAAGGATATGCAGATCAACACGGTCGAAACGACAACCACCTTAAATCATTCTAAGATAAAATTCAAATAGAACAAAATAAAGTTTTGAACAATCAGGTCAAGATAGCTATAACAACTTGGCAGTATAAGGAACCAGGCGTGATTGCTCCGAACAGTTCATATATTATAGTTCGAATCTCAATTGCTGATGGCCAATATAATCACTTCTGATTGACTTGTCTAATCAAATGAAGATAACGCAGGTAACTAGAATATATTGCTCGCCATGCACCCATCAAAATTCAACCTTAATCAGGTATGGGTTGCAACTCACAAATCAGTCCGTTGGCTGTCTTTGTCTTTCTAACCTTGGTAGTCACTAGTGCCTCGACAATGCTTCCTCCTTCTAATCAACCAGTGATCCTCGATCACATTCACAGGCAGGATCGCCGTCAGAAGCATGTAGCAAAAGAGTTCTCTGAATAGATCGCACTCATTGCTGACTCGTCAGCAGTTCAACTGATACTGGCAGTATATGACTGGTTTGCATTATAGGCTCACTCATAAGCGTCATCGAGTTAAGAATCACTGGTTCTTGATGGCCAGGTTATGTTTGCGACGTGGTATAATGGTGGATTCCTGGTTCAGGATGACCAGGTTGTATTTCCCAGAAATCGTGGCGGATGTCTGATCTTTGCTGTCATAGATGCTTTTGCGATCTGAGAAGGTCGTTGATTCCTTGTTGAATATGTTGTGTATGGGTTGTTAGTGATCTATAATGACATTATACTCGCAATAACGACGAGGCGGATTGACATAAAACAGCTTTACTGCATCAACGGCTTTTCCAAAAACATAATTCACCCATTTGTAAAGCTTAGAGGCGGGTAAACTCCCAATAAAAGCCGATCACATTTGAATCGTGTTAAATGACCCTGTAAAAGCGGTGGTAATGGACATGTAAAACGGGGAGCATTTAAGCAGTTTAACTTTCCCGTACAAACTATTTCGAGAATTAAAATGGCAATTCGGCCCTCCCGAGGGATTGCCTCTAAACCGACCGGCTGTAACGACGGAGGCTGCAATCGCGCAGAATTAACCCGCCTAACTTGGCGACATCCGTTCAAACTATCCGTCTGAATCCCTTTTCCGGAAAACAACTCCAGCCTGTGGATGCTGTTAAAAGTAATTGCGGGCCTGTTAATCACCGCAGGCAGACTTTGAAACCCCTGGTCCATAGCAGTGCGCCCATTGTTTCTGAGTTAAACTTCGTCCTCGGTTAGAAGCAATTTTCTATTTAAACAGGGCTTCGATCTTTTCCAGGCACTAACAACACTTAAAAATGCCAAGATTCTTAAGACCTTTTAAAATATAATGATTATGGTGGATTATCAAATTTTTAAAACTGTTATTTTAAAAATATACAAATTTTACCAAAAACTGAAAGCGCACTTAAGGCAAAAGAAAAAAAATACGATCCACTCTATTTTCAATATCATAGGCTGTCATCTTGCCTACAATCATCTTCGGGCTGTTGAACGCGAGAGAGAACAGACGCGCTCGGCCCCATATTTCTCGAGAGGGATGGGGTAAAACATTTGAGTGATGAGTGTAATCAGCCGGCGGGGGTGGTGTGCTCCGTGTGTGATAAGGGGTGAGCTATGGCCGGTCCTAATCAAGGTTGGCCTGTTTTTTCGCCCCTTGCCTCTGAACGATGCAATCAGATTTTGATTTAATGCCAGTACCTGTGGATCTGGTTATGAGAGATCATGCATGCGGCATATGGATTCGTTTTGTGTGTGCAGGTTTACAAGTGCGAACAGGAGAAGTTGACATAAAAGAAAGGTTTATGATTATACTATATATTAATGGTAATTTACTCTATACCAGAATGTGTCCGTTAGTCGTTGACCATGAATACATGGAACTGCAGTTACTGTATAGGAATCATACGCTGGTATTGTTAGTGGTATTCTATTACAAAGCATATTTTGCAATAACTGCATTGTTGATAAACTGCCCCCTTCAATTGGCAAGGTCGAAATAAAGCACTTCAAATTGAATCGGATTTAAAGGCTATTGGATGGGATCCGTAAGCGGTGCAGGCAATCATTGAGCAATTTGTAGCTTTTTCGCCCTGGGTACAATCCTATTTGACTAGAATGGGAAATTGTTCTCATTACTCTTTATAACCCCTGACGGGTAAAACATTGAACTCCGTTGTTCTTATTTATTTACAAGGCCTGCCAGGCGGTCGGAAATAAATTTCTATTTTATGCTTTGCCCGCCTTACATCTTGACACGGGGACTCCTCGGGGGAAATACGGCGCCTGCGGAACATCAGGAGTCCATGATTACGCCCAAAAGGTGACTCGCATTTAGAACACTGTATATTTTCTCTACTGGAAAGTTTTACCAGGGTTTCCTTTGAATTTCATTTATTACTGAGTTTACAAATTAGTATCAAGTTTGGTAATAAATGTCTTGGAAAATTTGTTTTTTTAAAAAATTCTCCACACGGATAAAAAAACAAAAAACAAAAACTACAATTTGCACAGTATACGAGCATAAGGGCTTAGGGAGGTTTAAATGTATATATTGTAGTATTCATGTTCTGCTTGTGTTGTGTTTATGTAAGTTTATTGAAATGGCTATAATTTATTAGCGTGAAAGAAAGGAGAGTTTTAACCCCCACTTACGGAAGTTCGAGATGTCTGGGGTTAGTGTGTGAAGTCAGGAAAGTAAAAGTAAGTGATTAGCCAGAATTGGCAGGTTCGATGATGCTCCGAGGAAAATTGAGTACTTAGGGAAGACGACTGCTATGTTTGTATAGGGTTCATGTTGGTATATCGATGCCCTAGGGATACGAAGTTCTACCGATGCTGGGCGTGCGACTCCGACTTTACTCTGCGTGGTACCGTGGTTTGGCGGTTCTCGGATGGGATGCCTGGACTCTGAAGTATATCTTTTGATGTACTTTCTGCTGTGTGTCGCCTTGTGGAAGGGGTCGGCTTCTGTGCTCCGGCTGGTAGTTGACAACGTGTGGTTCAAACGAGAGGCTGGAATTTGAAGATATTGACAAAATGTACTTATAAAAGCAGGGACTCAGTTCCCAGATCTAGACACTCAAAAGGATGCAGTTATAAAAAAAAAATCGATGAAATAATGGAAAAACGCGCAGAAGGCTGGCGATGATCTCGGCTGTTTGTCGGTCCATGAACCACACACACACGAGAATAATGAGAATATTTATGTCAAATTATTTTATTTGTAAATACCGTGTTAAACATTCTGCTGAATGTGAAAGGTAATTTCTCAAGACAATTTGTAACAAGAACAAAAAGACAATTTGTCTTCCAACGATATATCGGTTTTAATTAAAAGGACAAATGACTTGGCTGGGTCGTCCTCCTTGATAAATACTAAGCAAGGGAAGCAAATGCGTTGGGGTTTCGGTACTTGATGTGCTTAGCCGGGTGCTCATTAACTCCGGCAATTAGCTCATATGTTAATGGAAGGTGACCTCTAAAACCTGTAATAATCTTTCAACGGGGAACCCTGCCGGTAAGGGCGCGTACATTACTCGAAGGGGTTGCGCGCCCTCTGCCCATTAACAGCCATTTCTATTAAATATGTATTATTATTAATTCCCAAAGACGCAAGGGGGCTGACTCAGCTCGTGAATGGAATTTAATGGGCGTCCCTGGTTTGGAGGGCTTTAAATTGAAAACGGTCCGATTCCCGTGTACAAAATAGGCGGAAGCAAATTGAACTGAAAAGCGCGACAAAGGCTAGAATCAAATTTCACAAACGAGAAGTTGCCAGGATCAGGAGACACCGGGAGAAGGCTCTTTACACGGGCAAATTCCCTAGAATTTGTATGAAAGACAGTGGTATTCTACCCAAAGAATGTCCCATTTTAACCCGTGGCTTTTTTTCCAGAGATACCAGCTCCTAATTATAGTCGGTTTTTGAACCTCTAGATACCAGACTTTGCCAATATTCGAAGTAAGTCTGTCAATCAACCTGCGGACTTCCTAAAGGTAAATTCTGGAGGTGTTCAGGACATCAAAGCTATTGTATGGGTTAGAAGAAGGGTGAATTGACTGTGTAGTGTGTACTAAGTAATTCGAAATGCTTTTTGCGATTAATATCATAGTATAAAATTGTAGCTCTGGTACTGTTCCTTTACTCAAATTCAAGAATATATTTATTCTACCACGAAAGAATAATAAATGGAAAAGAGACCTTCAAACAATTCGCTGATTGTAATGGAACAACGGCTTTTAATTTACCTAATGGTTCGTTGAGTAGTGAAATATACTTTTCTGTTGCGTTTTTCGTAGGCTACCAATTTTATTAAATGAATAATTAAAAATTTTCAACTGGCTCGTATTTGGTTTGGCATATTTGATCAATTAGGTAGTTGGTCAGGCGATTGGCTATTTGTAAAGCCAATCAGTCGTTCAGTTTTCTCTAATGGTTTATTTTTTTTAATAACTAATCAATTTCATTTAATCGATAGAATATTTTTAAAAATGGACCCCAAGGAATTGAATATTGGGCAATTTTTAGGCAGAATTTCACTGTCGTAGTTTGAAAATTGTTTCATCCTGAATAGAAACAAGAGGGACAATGAGATAAGTAAGACTATGGTACATAAAAAAAGTACAAATCATGACGAATTTGTATTTACTTTCTGTAATATTTTGTTTTATTATTCTTTATTTTAAGTAGCCCAGTTCTTTAAGAATTATTCTCAGGTGTGACTAATATCAGCTGAAACATTTTTTACGAAAATAGATCAATTTTTTGAAATATAATGACAGTTTAATTATCTTTGACTTTCTTATTAAAATGCAGAGGATTTTGCCCGGGAAGTACGGATCTAAAATTAATGTTGCTATTGGTAAGAGACAAAGAGTGTTTTTATTATTTTGTTTTTATTATTTTTAATTTCAGTTGCTTTAAATTCGTTCGTGGCTGGATTGTGTGCGGCATGGCCTTCGGCGATTTTCCCCATCATAATCAACAAGAGCCACCTGGTTCATCTGAATTTGGACGAGATCTCGCTGAGCGTGATATTCCTTTACGTGGGCCAGTTGGTTTCGCTTCTTCCTTTCTCGACCGTCGAGAGCGCAATAGGAAAAGCCAAGACGCTCGAATTCGGCATCATCTTTGCCATCCTCGGCTGGGTGGTGATCATACTGTTCGTGAATAACCTCGGGATCTACTTCGCCATGTTGTTGTTCGGCTGTTGGTTGACTATATGTTTTCTCTCGAACGGGCCTTACCTGGCGGAGGTGTCGCCGCCGAAGATGAGAGGGAGGACTCTGGCACTTATGTCCATCTTCTACATGCTAGGGGCCATCACTGAAATCACGATGTCGATTTTTTTGTCCTACAAAGGCCTGGCGTTGGCTAACTTCGCTCTGACGGTCTTACAGTTCTCACTTCTGTTTTCGCTGCCTGAGACGCCTTACTACTATCTGAGGAAGTACAACATAAGGACGGCTTTCCAAAGATTTGAATGGTTCAGAGGCAGCGGTCCATCGAATAAAAAAGAATTTGACGACGCCGTGACGTTCACGGAGAAACAGATGAATGCTTCGTCCAAGTTGACCGACGTCTGCCGAGACTTCTCGACCAGAAAGGCCTTACTCTTTTCGCTAACAATGGCCTGTTTCCAAAAGACCTCCGCGAACACGCCGCTACAGACGTACTGCGGCATTCTGCTCCCAAATAGCTTCATCAAGTCCGCAATGTTTCCTCTCCTCTTCTTCTCTGTTTCGGCAGTCTGCAACATCCTGTCCGCGCTGTTCATTGACAGGTTCGGGAGAAGGAAACTTCTGCTCATATCGGCGTCTGGGTCTTGTACACTCTCGTTTTGCTCAGCTGTCTGGTTTTTTGTACAGGAAAGGACGCACACGGTCTTGAATGAACATTACAACTTCATCCCCTACATGACTCTAATCTTGGAAACGGCGTTTTACTCGTTAGGAGTACAGTACATACCCGGAGTGATCAACGGCGAGCTATTCGCCGTCCATATAAAGTCAAAAGCCCTCAGCATAATATCTCTCGTGCAGATCACTGTCAATATAATCAACTCGAAGATATTCATCGTCCTCGTACAGAACAAGTTGACGTTTATAAGTTTCACCGTCTACTCGATCGTGTCCGCCTTGTCCTTCTTCTACCATGTGTCTATTTTCGACACTAAAGGGAAAACGTTAGAGGAAATTTACAATCATTTTGAAAGGAAGGGACGAAGAAGGTCGACGTTGGTGGCGAACCTCCTGCCCCAGAAGGACGGCGGTTCCATCCTACCCAGCGAAGAACGATTCGAGGACGAAAAACAGGAGACGTCGACCCAGAAGGACGGCGGTGTGTATCGACTCTCATGGACCTTCGGCAACGTTTCTTCTGACAACCATGTGCCTTACCGAAAAAGATCGTCGAGTGTGCCGAACTCTCCTAGGGTTCAAACGTTAAAAAGCAGATCGCCGAGTCCTGTCCGATTGAAGCCATTAACGACCCAGAAGAACGAACCTAACACCAACAAGTAAAAGCGCATTTTATGAAAAAAAAAAAAAAAAATAAAATCACATTAGCCAGTAAATCATATGATTAATTTTATTTTTCAATCTTTATGGAAAAGATAAGTATACGATTTTAATCAAAACTCAAATTTTCTATGCCTTTAAATTTATTAATCTAATTGTTGTTGTATTTGGAATAAATTGTTAGAAAACACCAAAAATTAATGCCAACGTTTTCCAACTTGCTACTTAAAAGTCGTGCTGACCGTCGGTTTTTTCCGTTGAAGATTTTAGCAAAACAAGTGATTAAAATTGGAAGGATAATTATTTGAATATGTAATAAAATCGTCATCCAATGTACCGTACTTAAGGTCATGTCTCGTACGCTGTATTTTGTGCGACAGTTTTACTTTTAATATACTCCCTGAAAAAAAGTACTTTTTTATTATCTACAATAAATTAAAAGCCAGCAATCCTGCATATCCTCCGTGTTTTAAAAAAAAGTAAAGTTTGTTGTCAAGGCGTATTTATACACAGACGTAGGACCGTAATACAACGGAATTTCGCTGTTTATGCCATATTTTTTTTTAAATATAACAATATAAAGTGAAAAATTATAGACATAAGATACTAAAGCCTGGAAGAGAAAAATAAAATCGTTTTGAAACACACACTGTTTATATTCTTTACATTATTCCGCCAGGATGTTGTTTTTCCTTATTAGAACGATTTCCAACTATTTGCTCATCGTTGTTTGAAACATCTAAAATTGGTACGTATGGAAAGAGACAAGGTCATGGACTCGACCAGCTTTTATCCCTTACGTCTGCCCTTCTTTCAATGGAATGTTAAAAAATGGACATAACATTTTAAAGTACATCTACAAAAGTGTAAAATTTGCGAGATTCGTACATACGGAAGACAAAGAAAACCCATAATCGATTCATGATTTTTCATCTAAACCGATCTTTTAATGAAAAAGACGCCTTTCTTTGAAAATCAAATATCAAATTTTGAGGTGGATGGTTGTTCTCCGCGAGACGGTAGAGCTCACTGAGTCCGTTTACAAATTTAAAAAAAAAACAAACTATCTAGCGCTCGGCTCGGTGTAGGGGAGTGGCCAACCAACTACACGGGCCTGCACTCGCTAAAGCGACGTCTCTACAAGGGAGAGCTCGACAATTGGGCTACCCGGGGTGCCACCGGGCACGGTGTGACATTCTTTACCGGCGACGCGGTGCGCAACCGGTGGCTTTCTGAAGATCGCCTGATTCGTCAGGAGTCCCGGTTTGTCCAGGCCATCCGCTTAAGGACCAACTCAATGGGAACGAGGGAGGCCATGAGGAGAGCAGACAATGGTTTGCCAGCCGAATGTAGGAGATGCGGGGCTGGCAACGAATCGCTCTCCCATGTGCTATCCACATGCCCAGCGAGTAAGGAAAAGATTATGAACGAATACGTCGAGGTCGTCTTCCGGGTTCTCAGTCAGCGTCGAGCTCCCCTTAAGGACCGACGAGGAGCAAACACTACGGCCGGACATAGTCGCCATTAATCAAGATGAAGTACATGTCCTAGATCTTGCAGTGGCATATGAATACGGCGACGCACTGAGCCGTGTCGCGGAGGCGAAGGGGGTTAAGTACATCGTTCTTCGAGACGTGCTCCGGGAGTGGTGCCAGAAGCCGTCTGTGCCTTCAATGCCGCTCCTAAGCCATATATGGCTCCTTGCAGCTTCATAGGCTTATGCTGCTAATAGCATTTTCGATTATAGACGGAAGCTATGCTTTGTTCTTTTCTCTCTTTTCTTCTTTAGTCCATTTCTTAGACGGTCGCATCTCGACTCCACTTAACGAGCTCTTCGTCACAGTTAAACTGTGTCCGGGATGGGCCTCGCGGAGGCGGCTCGCTTGGGATTTGTAATTCATCAATAATTCATTGATTGGTGGAGGAATATGATTCGTATCGTCTTATTCTTTGTGTCTATCTTGGTTTCCAACCTTTTCTCTTCATTATATACTTCCAAAAATGTTGAGTTGTCTTTAGCCCTGCTGGCGTACTTATTGCTTTTCGCAGCACCTCCATGTTAGCCGTTTGTGCGTTGTTCTCAAAGAGCCATTGAACACGCGCTACAGTGTACCGGGGGCAGCACATTGCCACGTGGCCCACCGTCTCCGGCTCTCCACAATCGTATAGAGGGCGCGCCTTTAGATTGAAGGAATGGAGGTTCGCGGCAAAATCTCCATGACCTGTCAATAGCTGGGACATATAGTGATCTGTTTGGAAGTGTTTTAGTCTTAATCTGTTCTTAATCACTGGGAAGAGCAGATGGGTATGGCGACCTTTGGTGGATCTATCCCATCTTTTCTGCCGTTCACCCATCATCCACTCTTCCGCTTCTTCTTCGGTCGCGACAGGGATCGATGTCGTCCTCCCGTTTTTGATTTCCCATTTGGCGCAGAGCGCCTTCGCCTTCAAGTCAATTGGAGGCCTACAAGCGACGACCTGAAGGGCCGCCGTGGATACCGTCCTGTAGCACTGCGTGACGGCGAGGAGGGCGGCACCTTGAGCACGCTCCAGCACTGCCCAGTCCGCCGCGCGTAAATCGCGGATCCACGCGAAATGCAGCCGAAAAGGGATGGAAAATTGCGGGAGTTAAAAAAGGTAGAGACGAGGTTGTCATTAAATTTAGGGAAGAAAATCAAGCCAAAGAATTTTTGCAGGATCAGGGAATAGTAGGAAAGGGATTCAAGTCGGAAGTAGTGGGGAAAATTAAACCGTGGGTTGTTTTACACGGGGTTCCGGAGGAATACTCGAAAGACACGGTGACCAGGGTAATAAATAAAATCGGGAAAGAGGAGTCCTGTATTATCCGTGCATGGAAGAAAGGGAGGAAGGGCCGAAGGGACGTCATTTTAGAAGTAAACGGGAAAGTCAGAGGATACTTTTGCAAGGGAGGAGTGTTGACCTTGGATGGACGAATTGCAGAGTGACTGATTGCGTCACCCTGAAACAATGCTTGAAATGCTTTGGGTTCGGCCACAGGGCGGCGGTCTGCCAGGCAAAGCTTAGGTGCGTGAAATGCGGGTTGGAAGGGCACTTCTCTACACAGTGCATACAGAAGGAGGTGGGATGTGCGAACTGCCCGAGTAAGGCTCACACGAGCAGAGACAGGAGTTGCCCGGCGTTTCAGGCGGCCTTGAAAAAGTGGGTAAATAGAATCGACTATGCGTAGAATAAGAGTAGGGCAAATTAACCTCGCTCGTAGTCGGCTGGCGACGGATCATGTAAGGAGAGTGGCTGTTGAACGGAAGTTGGATGTATTGCTCATTCAGGAGCCGTACAGGTATGATAAAGGGATTCCTGGGTTTTCGATCCGGGATAGAGTGATTGTTGGACGACTCACGGACCGCGGAAATCATATGGCGGCCGTGGTCATTTTGAATGAGGATTTCCGTTTCTCGAATCTGTCTGACAGATACTGTGTGGTCGTCGGGGTCAGGGGGCTGGGAGTTCGCCAATGCATCTTTGTGAGTGCGTACTTTCAGTTTAGGCAACCGACGATAAACCTCGTCGAGAGATTGGAACGCGTTCTGTCATGTTTAGGTGGTAGGGCTGAGCATGTGATCATAGGAGCGGATGTGAATGCGAAGTCTTCGCGTTGGTTTAGCAGTAGGACTGACAACAAAGGGGAGCTCCTGGAGAATTTTATAGACTCCAGAAATCTCTGCGTGCTCAACAGGGCTGGCTGTCTGGAGACCTTTTCTAACTGGGAGAGGTCTACGAATATTGACGTCACTCTGGCAGGTGGGTCGGCGGCGGCTAGGGTCTCTGGGTGGACTGTGTTAGACACGGATATCCCCAGTGATCATAGACTGATCGTGTTTGTGGTCCAAGATGACCAACCTATCCCGGAGCGCGTAGAGTTACCCCCGAAAAGAGTCAGATTGAAAGTTCCGGTCTTGTTTGGAATCCAGCAGGGCGGACGTTCCCAGGACGAGTTTTGATCAAGAGATCGAAAAATTAGAGGTAAGGATTCGTGCAGCGAGCTGTGCTGCTGAAATTAGGAGGAGCCGGAAGCCGCGTAAACAATGATGGTGGACGGACGAGCTAGAAGAAAGGAAGAGAGCGATCCACCGACTCAGGAGGGTCGCTCCAGCCTCTAGGGGGGAAATTGATAGAGAACGATATCGGGATGTGATGAAAGTGTATAAGCGCGAGATAAAAATCGCGAAGTGTAAATGTTGGAGTGATTCCTTGGTGCGGGAGAAAGAGAAGAATATGTGTGGTATAGCCTACAGGGTCGAGATGGGAAAATTTCGCCCTGGGGTGGTAGTGAATGCGCTCAGAGGGGAGCGCGGCGTTACTTGCTCGATAGGAGAAACTCTGAACCTGTGGATGAGCGAGTACGTCGTCCCTGACGAGAGAGAAAATGAGACCGATTGGCAGGTGGATTTGAGGAGGGAGGTCGAGAGATTGGAATTGTCACTCGACTTCTCTCCGGTTAGTGAGATTGAGGAAGCCGACATCCGGTATGAGCTTGATCATTTTAACACGAGAAAAGCTCCCGGATTCGACAGAATGACAGTTAGAATGGTGAAGGAAGGGTGGTCGTGGATTCGGCAAGATATTCATTGGATATTCAACGAGTCCGTGCGATCAGGATACTTCCCGAGAAGATGGAAAGAAGGGGAACTTATCATGCTTCCGAAAGGAGGTGATAGGGACCCTGACGAGGTTCGTTCGTGGAGGCCGGTCTGCCTGTTGCCCGTGCTGGGTAAAGTTCTCGAAAGAGTGATGCTCGGTGGGATCGACGGGCAGATTAGAGCCGGTCAACACACGAACCAGTATGGATGTAGAAAGGGACGATCTGTAGATGATGTGCTGTTGAGTCTTTCGAAAGAAGTGGATGGGTCGAGTGAAAAGTATGTGTATGGATTGTTCTTTGATATTAAGAGTGCGTTCGACAGACTGTGGTGGCCGTACGCTAAATGGCGGCTACTCAGTCTGGGAGTGAATTGGACATGGTACCGGCTTTTAGCCAGTTACCTGTCAGAGAGAAAGATGACGATGAATCTTGGAAGGGAATTCGTGAGCAAGGATGCTGAGAGAGGCTGTCCACAGGGTTCGGTATTAGGGCCGTACCTGTGGTGTATGGTGTTTAATCCACTTCTGGATGTGTTGAGAGAGAATGGGATAAAAGGACGTGCGTATATGGACGATCTGAGCTGTCTGGTTGAAGGACGCTCCAGGCTCCAGATTGAGCAGAGGGCGTGCTAGGCAGTGAGGATAGTGAGCGAATGGTGTGCGAGAGTCAAGCTGGAGGTGTCAACAGAAAAATCAGCGGCACTCTTGCTGAAAGGCGGAAGGATGAATGACAACCGTCCGCCAGTCATCAGGGTGGATGGGGAGAGAGTGAAAGTTGTAAAAGAATACAAGTATTTAGGAGTGATTCTGGGAGAAAAACTGAGTGTGAGAGGACACATGAAATACGTGTGTGAAAAGGTAGAACGAACGTGGGCGAAAGCTAGGAGGCTGAGAACGAAGTATGGAGGCTATGGCCTCAAAGAGTTTGTGGTCTTGTACAAAGCGTTAGCTGAGTCGTGTGGAGCTTCGGAGCTGCTTTTGTTTGGGACAGAATGGATGCGATATGTCGGCGTCAATTACTATCTTCTCAGAGGAAGGTACTCATGTCCTTGTTAGGGGCCTACCGCACGGTCCCCGCAGCCACGCTGCCAGTAATGGCGGCTGTTCTGCCGGCGGACCTGAGGATTTATAAGGCTAGTCTGAGGCATGAGCTGCGTCGGGAGGGAAGAGTTGTGTTAGGGAATAGGATTGTCGACGAAGATGAAGTCGAAGTTCTAGGTATGGAAGGCGTAAAAAAGGCAATTGACGAATATCTGGTGGCAGCTTGGCAGAGACAATGGGATTCGTGCCCCTCCGGTAGAAGGGTCTGGGAACTGGACCCCGGGTATGACTCAATTAGTCACGGGGCACGGTCCGTGTAAAAGATATCTGAAAAGATTCGGATTGGAAAGAAGTGATAGGTGTGAGTGTGGGTCTGTGGACACGCTGGAGCATAGGGTGTTCCGATGTGTGCTCGCGGACCATTTGAGATACCCATTGATGGTGCGAGTCGGTCGTAAAGGGATCGAATGGTCGGATGACTGGAAAGAGTGGCTGAAGAACGACGAGCGAAGCCCATTCTTGAGTGAATTGTGCGCGCGAATGTTTGCTGGCTATCGCGAGAATGGAGGGCTGTCGCGGCCGACTGCGGGACGGGACGTGGGAGATAGAGTCGGGGTGGGTTAACATAGAGCTGATGGGGGTTCGTTGTGCCGGCGCCTCGAGGGTCTGAATAGGTATACGGAAACTGGATTCTATATGTTGTATTAAACTTAGGTTAGGTTGCATGCAGTTGGATAAAAGAAAAAAAAAGTGGTGGTACTTGCATGTATTGAGTTATTATTGTTATATTGTATAAATTTTAGCAGGAAGTTAAAAGTCGTGTTGTGCATGCGTAGAGGAGCTAATTGGTTTTTCTTGCAGATCAGCGTAGGTGCAAGGCGTAGGGGTTGGCGATCCCAGTAGACGGTTTGGCGGGTCTTACGAGGCCTGTAATTTTTACTGTCGGGTGTGCGATCAGTCACACTTCGCGGAATGCAGCATGCGATTCCTATGTGCGAGAATAACTGAACTACGGGCGCAAGCATGTTCCAAGTCTACTGCTTGCAATTGAGGTTGGACTCGTAGTGTTGCGTGGTGAGGCTCCTAGAGAGTAACCCTGGACGGTGGTTAGTGTTCCACTTAAACAAAAAGCCGGTGCCGGCCCGTCTGCCGGAAGTACCTACGCTAGGGGTGCTCCTCCACTCGGGGTTTCGATAGAGTTGCCTTCTCTATCGAGCGGGAGTAGCTTCAGCTGCGACGCTGGTCGGGCGGTCTGCCGACCCAGCCCTGCAGAAGGGCCAAGCGAGGAAGAGCCTTTTTCGAGGCTCTACGTGAAAACCTACGGAATTGCACAACCCTCCGTAGGCGGAAGCGAGTCGACTCCTTTCTTGAGAAACGATCCCGTGCTTGCACGGGGGACCGTGGCCTTCGGGCTAGGCGCGGTCTTTAGATCCTCATGTCCTTTTCAGGATTTGAGCAAGACAGGGAACGAATGTCCGCCGTGTAGTTGTGAGTCCACAGCTGTTCGCAACCTGGACAGTATTAAGTGTTCCAGGGTTTTCCCTAGGACGGACGGAAGTGATATCAGTCGGTATGAAGTGGGTTGGTCAGGGGGTCGACCCGGTTTTAAGAATGCGCATACGGTAGCTCTTTTCCAGCTAGCTGGGATGTATCCCACGTATAAGCAGTCAGCCATTACCTGATGGATGTAAGGGGCGGCGACGGCTGCTTCAACATTATCTTCGCCGGGTGCGCGTCCGGTTCTCAATTTACCGATTGCTGACCATATCTCCTTCTGTGTCCAAAGAGGTGTCCGTCTGTTCCTAATTACCGAGAGGCTTTCGGCGCGAAGATCAGAATGGGCGGGAGATCCGTTGCTAAATCGTCTTCGGGGAAGGCCACCTCCAGCAGCGCCTGCCCGGCCTCCCCCACGTTATTAAGCTCCCTACCGAACGGCTGTAAAGCTAACCTATTCGAAATTTTCCCGCGCGCTACCTTCGTATGCAGCCCCCATCTGTTCGTCGGGTCTTCCTCCTTGATAAATCGCTTCCAGTGGCTTCTCTTGGCTTTACGGAGTTCCTTACGGAAGCTTAGCCTGATGAAAAGTCGCATGGAGAGCGTCTCTGTCCGCCAAAGTGCGACTCCGTTGGAATAGCCGTCTTGCTCTCTGGGCCGCTTTTTTCTTTGAAGCCACGTCCTCTGTCCACCATGCGGGAGCCTTATAGGCCGCGGCGCTCCGATCGAGTTTGGAAACGCCGTGGCTTAGGATAGTGGACAGCACAGAAACTTTGTTTTCTATCTCTTCTGCGGTTGCGGCAGGCCACAGAAGTGTATCCTCTACCTGCAGAAGTTCGCCCCTAACGGCAAGCTTTATGTCTCGGGTCGGTATGCTGCTAACTTTTATCCTTTTCGGACGGGTTCTGTGAGGGGGGTTCGCCCGTGGTTCTAGGTTGATTCGCAATAAGGCGTGATCGCCCGTGGTGGCCGCCATATCTATATCAAACCGGCTGACCCGCTCATATAGGGATGTCGACATTAATGTTAGGTCGATCGCAGAGCTACCCTGTAGAGCAGAGTAGGTGGCAGGGGATTCCTCACTGTTCAACAACATCAGCCCGTTGTCGTTGACGAAATCTAGGATAGTTTCCCCTCTACGATCGCACCCCGCGTCCCCCCAGGCAGGATGGTGAGCGTTGAAATCTCCACCTATTTATTATAATGCATCGATCCCTGTATTTACGGATGAGTTGCTGCAGTTTATTAATATCGTGTGCGATGTCTCTTCTTCTGTCACAGTAGACTGACCCGACGACAATCTCCTCTCCTCTCCAGCATACAACGCAGCACGCCCAGTCATCGTCAGACTCCGGTAGCAGGACGGTCTTGATGTTTTTATTTAGTACGTAGATCGCCGCTCTAGGTCGCGCTGTCCTAGGCTGCGCTTTTGTTAGCTCAGCCCCACATTTTATTGTTATGTGCTTTGACCGTTCAGATGACGCGTACGCTATCGTTGATTCCCATACTGTTTGGTACATGTTAAAGGAGGCTTTTATAGGTTAGTCCTCTTATTGCTCTTGTTTGGCTACAGTTCCTGCACTCACTTCTTTACTTTAGTACTTTAGTGTAGGTTTCACATTTTTCTCCTTGCCCAAAAGTAACACCTAACAACTTAATACTTTGGGGGGCAAGGTATTATATGTTCATTTATATTGACGACTGGAGGACTACTTATAAAAATTTTGCCTCGACCTGCTTATAACCTGTATTTTATTTCATCCTACTACGGCTTTTTTGATATAATAATACTTTTCTGAAAGCACAAATTTTTGTACTTAAAATACTATCTGAATTATTGACCATGGTTTAAACCATGCCCATGGCGCAGATTAAAGATCTTATCAGGGTTTGATATTAATAATTAAATATGAGAGTTAATGAATGTATAGTAATTTTTGCTTGTAATGTGCTAAATGGCAAAAATATAAAGAGGCAAAAATGAAGCGAGGTGTACATTAAATTTTCGCAAGTGCTTAAAAAGCTAGAAGCTAGCTAAAAAGAAGTTTAAGAATCACATAAAGATGAGTCGTCGAGATAAATTGCCATAAATGGCTGATTAAGTGTACGTTTTTACTGCGCCCTTTTCCCTTTTCGAAAGCTGTTCTGGAACTGTTTCACATTTTACAACTGGGACATCTTTCAAAGAACGGCCCGGGATTCAACTACGAAGCCGATAAGATTGGGAATAACGGCGGTCTATACGAGGAGCATAAAACCACGTCGTTCCCGGAAAAGGGATTTGAATCCATTAGGATTGTAATGCCTCGGCCCGATGTTTGCGAATGGAAGAAAATCCTCCGTGGGGGCAATTCGGTTTCATTGGAGGCCAAAAACCCACTTAAAAGCGATTTGGTTCACGTAGTCTTATTTAAACTCCTCTGTTAATCAAACTATATTTTTTAAACCTTTTAAACTAGTCTTTGCTCTTTTGTCCTCATTGAATTGCCACATCACAACAGATGGCGATAAACGGCGACTATTACATCTTTAAATGGTATTATTTAGACATACCAATCAATTTATGCTTATTTCAATAAACGCAAAATTATACCCATATTAAAGTGAAAAAGTCACTTTTATATTCAATCAGTTTTAATATTTTTTTTACTTAAATTTTTCTTGAAGAACAACAACAGAGAGATAACCAAGTCCCTCACGTTTACGGAAATATAATTATTTACCTTTTTTAAAAGCCGCAATTTAATATTTGGGTTCCGAAGTGCTGTTGTTAATCGGAAGAAACGGATGTCTTAGAATAAGGATATAAGCAGGTCGAGGCAAGCTGGTCAAAAGAGTTAATCACTTTACTGAGTAAGTGATGAACAGTTTTGAAAAATTATTCAGATATCGTGAGATGCTGTTTCGATCTTTATTGAGATCTTCTTCAGAACCTGGGATTTCAGGGCACTCTCAATGCGACACGCAACAAGGGCACAGGTATACAGAAGATAAATACGTTGGGGCCTGAAGATGATCTCAATAAAGATAGAAACGTTGGCACGATAATGAAAGTGTTTTTCTGAAACCTACTTCGCACCAGGCCGCATCTCACGATAACTGACTAATTACCGATTAACGCTCACTAATCTCTACATAGTTTTGAAAAAATTACGAATTAAGCATTACTTTAACTCTTATTTATTTACGGTTTTCCCTTTACGAAAAATCAGAATATTTATAGAAGATTTATGATGAGTTTAAAACAAATGTGCGTTGATGTCTTTTTATTTTATATTTGATAAAAAAATTTATTTATATTATATACGCACTTTTATTTATTTAAATATTTAATTTTTTTTTTATTCACTCGTTCATAAGAAAAAGAGAAAAAATTACAGGGATGTTAATGTGAACTATTTCTAATCATGTGAAGGAAATGACGAATTGTTCGACCGTAATCGAAATTTTCTTCATTTTTTTTAATTAAAATTTATTATTGGCAATAATAGAAAAAATTGTGTGGTGTTTAGGGACCGTTAGTCAATGATTATTCGGAGATCGTGAGATCTTCTTGTGTGACGTAGGTTTTAGTGAAATATTTCCTTGCCCACGTTTCGACCTTTAATGAGATCTTCTTCAGGGCCTGGGATTTATACACATTGTTTACATTTTACAAATACATGTAGGATGTGGAAAAAGACTTTATACAGTATAATACTTGGAATTGTAGATAAATAAATAAAAATGACTTTATACGATGCTAGACAACCAATCAACCAATCAACCATAAATCAACCATTTTGTACTCACTCAAAGTATTTTTTAATCTAAAATTTTTTAGCATTGTATAAATTAATTTTTTTCTAGCATTATATATTTTTTTAAATCTAAAGTTTTCTAGGATTCTATGGATTCATTTTTCTTACTTATTTATTTGTTTACCTAAAAGTATAATACATAAATTCATTTTTGTACACCCTATATGTGTTTATATCATTTAAACGTTGTTTATAAACCTCAGGCCCTGAAGATGATCTCAATGAAGATCGAAACGATGGCACGATAAAGAAAATGTTTTTCTGAAACCTATATCACACCAGACCGCATCTCACAATACGAATAATAATAGAAAAAGGTTGAACATCTTGTCTTACATATAACAACCCTATCATTCTGACGAATAAAATTTTACAATTGGTCGCAAGACACCTAAATTCGTAAAAACCTCCCACCCTAACCGTCGAAATTTATGCATGGGGTTATGGGTAAGACAAATTTGGTAAGCGCGAACTGGGAACCACGGATCAAAAAGTGGTTTTTCCATCCCTAGTCCGTATGATTATATAGTTTTTCCAATTCTGGAAATCTTGCTTATGTTTAACGATGTGCAAGTTTATGGTCTTGAACTCACAGTTGATCATTTTTTTGAAACCTCGCTGACAAATTTCCATACAAATAGCGTGATATCAGGGATCTAATAAACAGGGTGAGTTTGGTTAATAGTATGATTCACAAACCAAGTCCCGGGTTTTGCCTTCAAATTTCTGTTATGAAGAAAAACAACTATCTGGTATCGTGACATAAGGGTTATAAGCAGGGTGAGTTGGATGACGATTGCTCTGCGCGTTTGAAGTATTTCTATCCTGCCAATTTTAAACCGTTTAAATTAAAAAAAAAAAAAAAAATCATTGAGTCATTGACTGACAAATCTCTTTAGACGATGGCTCCTTATATATTGTATGAGCACACCTCTGATTCTTTTCTTACCTAGGGCTTTTTACATGATCAAAATGCAAACCATGTACAAAATTGTTGTCTTGTTAATTTTTTTCTATACACTTAGCTATAAAGCAACCTGCTGACGTATTATCAGGCTGAAAGCAGGATGAGTTCGACGACGATTTTTCATTGCATTCTAAGCATTAATATCTTACCAGTTTTTCGTATTAATATCTGTATCTTTGTAATTTTATATTTGAAAAACGTTCCACTGACTAATAATTAAAAGAATATGCAAATCCATTAAAAGCTGGACGAAAAAGCGTCAGTTGGCGCGATATCAAGGTTATAAGCGGGGTGTGTTTATTGCCTATTTTCCCTTTTCCTCCAAGCATTAATACCATGCCTGTTTTTCCCATTTGTAAGACGGGTGTGAGTGAGTAGGTAGAGGCTAGAACGTTTTCTATATTTATGAATTTTCCTTACTACTCGAAATATTGCACTGCTGACATGTTTTTGCTTTTTTTAAATTATTTTATTTTATTTATTTTATAAAGAGGGTTCGCAACAGCAGAAGTCATGTAAGACCTCGGATTCGAATGCAGGGCTGCTGGATTCGAACCCGGGACCTTTACCTTACAGTGATGAGCGTTGTGTCAAAGATTAAACCTTCGGCCACCGACGCCCCCATTTTGTTTTTTTGTTTTTCTTAGGTTATATCGGGTTGTCCGGAAAATAATGCAGGATTTTGGTATTAAACAAAAAAAAAGAAACTAGTTACTTTAAAGCAATGTTCTTTAATCAAAATAATTTCCCATACTCTCAATACATTTCTCCCAACGTGTTGGTAACTTATTAATTCCGTCTGAGTAGAATTCAGAATTTTTAGAATTGATAAAGTCAATAAATGCATTTTCCAGTTCCGTTTGATTTTTGAAAATTATGTGTTGTAAGTAGTGGTCCAGGTGTCTAAAAAAACGGTAGTCAGTAGGCGAGAGGTCCGGAGAGTAGGGTGGGTGAGGCAAAGTTTCATAGCCAAGCTCCAATAATTTTTGTGACGTTACACGTGACACATGTGGTCGAGCGTTGTCATGCAACAACCTAATTTTCGAGTTTTTTCACTTTTCCAATCGCCTTGAGGTGGTCAGCGACGGTCGTTTTACTGACTTTGAGTTGCTCTGCAAGTTCTCGAACAGTTGTTTTGGGGTTTTCTTCCACCACTGATCGCAGAACATCATCATTAAGAGAGGAAGGCCTTCCCCGACCTTCTTCATCTTCAAGGCTGAAATCTCCCTCCCGAAATTTTTTAAACCACCTTTGCACAGTGCACCCATTAACACAACCCTCGCCCCAGACTTGGTTAATGTTTCTAGCCGTTTGGGCTCCGCTTCGGCCGAGTTTAAACTCGTAAAAGAAAATCGTACGAAATTCTCGCTTTGACATTATAAGGATGACTGAATTATTTCCAAGTAGCGGAATGCTACAGAGGTAAACAAACAATATCATTTGGAAGAGGATTAATAAGTGTTGACATTCATACAAATGAGTAATCCTGTAAACGTAAACAGAATATTTTATATAGATTTTTTTTAATGAAAACTTAAAATCCTGCATTATTTTCCGGACAACCCAATATTTGGTTATATTAGCCTTTTGTAAATCATTATTATAATAAAAATTTGAGTCCTTGGTATTTTTTATTTACAAAAACAAGTAGCATAGTCGTCATTGTACAATGGCCCGATATCGGGGTTATAACCAGTTCAAGTTATTTTACATTTTCTGATCATTTTGGCCTTTCTATTTCTGGCCAAGTGTCCAACAAAAGGATAGCCTATGAGAATAGAAATTTGAGTAATAGAGTAGGGGGCCGCGGTAGCCGAGTGGTTATGGCGTCAGACCCTCGGCTAATAGACCCCGCGGTCGTGGGTTCGATCCCCACCATCGCCTCTGGAATTTTTCTGACGCCTAAGGGGACCGGTGGCCGCAATTAAAAGAAATTGACACGGCACTCATCAATGGGGAAGGAGCGGGATTGGATCCCAGCGACCCTGAATCTGGTCCCAACCCCCTTCAAAAATGAGTTTCTTCGATGGAAGAACACTGGTACAACGGGGGCTCAAGTTCACTTTGTGTTGCGAGCCCTCCCCCAAAAATGGAGGCAGGGTATAGTACAATAAGCTGTACAGCTGCAGTGCTCAGGAGGGAACTCCTCCAGTCCCTGGTATCCATTCATCCACAATCCACCACCAATAGAAAGTAACATTATTGATAATGATTGGTTAGTTATATTATTATTAGACTGAGTTGTTCATCTTTTTGTTGACCTTTTTTCTAATTATCATTTTTAAATTGGAAAATATTCCATTCAATATTTCTAGCGAAATTAGTAATTCGCTGTGTTTTAATCTGCGCTTAGTTACAAACAGATTGATTGGCTGAAAAAAAAACCTGGTCGATCGAAAGTCATCTGATCAATCTGTGGAATTGTATACCTAGCTGAACGATTACTCAGTCCGACCGAACGACTCGCAATTATGCTGGTCGGCCGGTTAGTTAAATTAGATGGGCGGATTGATTGATAAGCTTTGTTTCCGCTTGTTTTCGCTTTTTATCCTTCCTCTGCCCATCCGTTGATTGGCACACTACTTCTTGGAACCTGTTGATGGCGATTTGAACTTTTTGCGTTTTTCCAATTTCGAATATTTTCGCGCATATTTTGTAACAATAGTAATAACTTCAAGGTAAAAGTTGTATAATTAAAGTACTTGTTATAATTGTAACAATCGTAATTTGTGCTGCTTCAAATGAAGACATAAAACAGTATCAGCAATCTAGTTCGATTCACAAGCGTAAAGGGGATGGAAGAAGAAAAAAAGATTAACGAGATGCTACTAATTAAGACAGCCTTCTTTCATTAATTGACGTCAGGAATGATATATTAACAGATGCATCGGGGAATCTCGTATCAACGGATATAATCGTCTTGCAGAACGAGCGATTCATCAAAAGCAAAGAAACTGGTCGTAATTACTGCATACTGCAAGATGCAATTAAGATTAAATTCAGGGAAAACGTTGAAGAAGTGACTTGCATATTATCCATAAAGGGGGGGGGGTAAAAAAACAGTGAAGGGATATCCGAGGAATACTTTTTTTTGTGGCTTTTATGGCCTTGCTGCGGTTGTGCAGTGGCGAGAAAATGGGAAAATTTCGGGTGGAATCAAAGAAATTAAACAAAACATTGTCTCCGGACGAGATATGATTTAATTTTTTTTAAAAGTAATGGGTGAATTCCAGATTCTATTCGAGGTCGGGATGTTTTTCATATTTGGTTCTAAAACTGTCCGTTTCTCTCTCTCGAAAACATGAGAAGGAATGCACAAAAAAGAAAGTTCTTACCTAAAATAATTAAAATATCGGTTGTTGTAAGAGCAAAAGTAATTATTTTAAGTTACAAAAATAATTGCCATTTAAAATATAACACTGTTTACAATTTTTAATTTTAATTTAAAAGTATAGTACCTTTAACACATGTTTCCTTAATCCAACCTAAGCTAGGAGGTACGGTACTCTTGTACTCCCCTGGCACTGCACCCTTCTGGCTTATCGACCTTCCTAGTTCTTTAGGTCACTGCAATAGACTCTTTCTTTCTCCTTAGAAGTATCGGTTCATTGATTGTCGCTGCTACAATTTCATTCCATAAGATTTTTCGTATGTCAAGTTGAATCTCCATTGAGGTTTTGCTTCATATTCGAAGATGATATGGGTGGCTGTTTCCTCCTCCTCATTGCATAATCTGCAGATTGCCTTGTACTTGATTTTTTGAACTTCTGTAATAATTTGAATTAAAGGGGTTTCTTGATGATTTAAAGTTTAACAAATGTACAAATAACAATAACGTAAGGATTTCCTTTCTTCTTGTTTCTGCTTTGTATAGTTGCAAATTTGTATGAATTTCTAGTTTTTTGACGACAGAAATGTTATTCTTGCCTTTTTCTTCCCCTGCTATTCATAAAAATAGTCATCAAAATATTTTAATTAACCGTCAAGTCATGTTCAAAGTGAGTCAGTTAATTACGAGTCTTATTTGTCTTTGTAAGTAATCAAAGAGGGTAGAACGAGTCAATATGATTAAAAATGTCAAGGGTTAATGAAAGCTCCCGGCCATTGTCTCAATTGCGGGCTCACGGTTTGTACGTATGCGACTGTAAACACATGTTGTAATTAAATTTTCAGAGAAGGGAGTGGTTCCGTACGGAAAGGGCGAGACATTGCGGACATTCCAGAGCCGTAGAGTTATTTCGCACGGAGTCGCTTACGAGGTTGTCGTAAAGAAGCGTTTTTCACCGGGGCCACCCTCACACTGTACAAATATACGTCGGAAAAAAATCACAATTTAAATGTCACCGGGGTGGAAAATCAGCGGACGAGGTAAAATTTTTCACCTATTCCAAATTCCACCGGGTTTTGAAGAAGAAGAAAGGGTACCTTTCTATAACCCTTTCTCAAACGTCGAACAGTTTTAACTTTGTGCAAGGAGGCCTTTTCAATGTAGAGGCTGATATTTTATTTATGGAAGAACCTTTTTTTTTCTCATTGAAGTCAAGTCATTTCAACTTCACCTGCTGACACTGAAATTAAAAAGAAAAAGTAGGATGCCAAAATCAAAATTGATTACACGTAAAATCGTATTGAAAAGTAGCTATCAGAATTTAAAAAACCATCCATTTCCGTATATGGTGATTCGTTATTATAGATCCTTTGAATTCCTATTAGATTATTTTTTTTATGGCAAACAACAAATATTTATTTTGTACAGCTGAATTTGTTTTTTTTTAATTTAATTATTTATTTTATTTATTGCTATCTGTACATGATATACATTGAGCAAATAGTTAAATTTGATAGATCTGCCAGACCAGGAGACAGTGGGGAGAGAAACCAACTTTGTTTAATTGGGGGTGGGGGGGGTAGAAGTTATTTCGGTGGGTTAGATTGTTAGATGGTCACGAGGCCATCGTCGTTTTAAACGGCGTGGAGGATTGTAAGGGTGAGATGTTGAGGAAAGTGTTAGGGCTAGTGGGTTAGGATGGAGGGCGAGTTTAGAGTGAAAAGTGAAGAAGCGTGTTTGGATAAGATCTTTTACGAAAGGGATTTTAAGATCTTTATGGATCGTTTCATTTGTGACGTAGAAGGGAGCATTGAGGATACAGCGAAGAACTTTAGATTGAAAGGACTGAATTCGTTGAATATTTGATGATTTAGCCGAGCCCCACAGCTCGACTCCGTAGGTCCAAATAGGTGTGATGAGTGTTTTGTAAATGTTTAGTTTGTTATGTATGCTTAGTTTTGATTTTGATCCAAGAAGGTGTCTGAGTAGTCCATATCTTTTGTTAAGTTCTTGCCGTTTTAATCGTGTATGTGGGTTCCAAGTAAGTCTACTATCTAAGTAAAACCCAAGGTAGCGGACTTGGTTCGATGTTGGTATTATTTTGTTGTAAATGTGCACTGGTGGACAGGTTTGTCGTTTGAGTGTAAATGTAACGTGTTGGCTTTTTTGTTCGTTTAACCTGATCCGCCATAGATTGCACCAGTTGGTAATAAGGTTCGGGTGTTGTTGGAGTGCTTCTGTTGCTAGGATAGGATTGGAGTGTGTTGATAAGATTGCGGTGTCGTCCGCGTAGGTTGTGATTTGTATGTTTTAGTCTAGGTTTCAATTTTCACCTTGCGTGAAAGAAAAAATGTACAGGTGAGTTCCAGATCAGCTACAAAATTTCAAATACGTCCTTATTTTTTATGCTGAAAGCAATGGTATAATCGGATTACAAATTGGTCCAAAAAGACCAAGTTACGGAAAAAAGTAAAAGAACAGACGTTTGCTTTGCTGTTTCTTCATCAGATTTCACGTTCGAACTGCGAAAAGATGCAAAGATTCTTTCTTTTTGACAACTCTCCACTGGTGCTGAGGGTGATAGAGTCAAGGGAGGTGGATTGACGACTATTTTCTATCTCTTGCCGCTATTTTTCATTTTATGTTTCCTGGGTTATGATTATTTTAGACACGTTTTTAAAAGGCCACACAGAAAATGGCCAAGTGGAATTAAATCGGGAGGACAATAGGTCGGACCATGAGGTCCTGTCCACCAACTATACGTCTGACCTCCAAAAAATTTTATACGGGGCATCCATGAAACTGGAGAATCATTCTTTATCGTTGTTACCTTTCCTCGTTATCGTTTATCTTTATCTTTATTGTTGCAGTTGAACATCATCTAAAGTGTCGGTAAAAGACCGAAGTACATCTCGAATTTGATTAAATCTATTAGAGTTTGTGGTCCAATCGACCAAATAACTCGATCGAATTAATCTTAATCGGAGTGAATCAAAGTCACGATAGCTCGTATGGTAGAGCAGCAGCCTATTTAGCGGAGGGTCGTGGGTTCGAATCTCACTCCTGACACTGACTTTTTTTTCTCCTAACCATTACTTTACATAAAAATTATCTAATTTTATTTTTTGAAAAACGTAAAACCCTTTCAGCATTCCGGAGAGTGGAATTCGGATTTTCGCGAACATACAGTTAATTATTTAGCTCTTCGTCGAAATTACACTCCAAGTTTCTTGGTGATGGACCAGCAAATAATCTATAACTCCACATATTGCGAGAAACACGAATAAACATTTTTTGGTTTACTCCGGGGCGGTCGGGAAATTTCTGTGTTCACCGACCAACTATCATAACTGCGACATTTTTCGAAAATCTCAAACTAATGATATCCAGCGAAGGATACATTACAAACTTGGCACAAACCTGGCTTCCGTAAACCAGCGAGAAACGTGCGAAGAGGTGTGATTTGACACTCTTCTTGACCTTGGTGCCATAAAATCTAAATACTGTTGACATTATCTAAAAGTAAAAGAACATTTTGACTTTTAGTACACCTAAAAGGATATAACCTTTCGAATTCATGTTATAACGTCGAATTTGGATAATTTTCAGAAGAGTTATAAGTATTTTAGTGGGACTCCGAACATGGGTGGAATAAAATTTCCCTCACTAATACAGCTGGAAAAAGAATATTGGTGCTTAACGTCTTTAAAGAGTGCTTTAAATTAATCCAAATTAACCATTTTATTATTTTTGAAGCATCTTTCTATAGTTGAACTTTTTATATAACTGTTGTTATTTATTAGAGTCCTTTTTCTATTATTCGACGTCGAAACAAACAAATGAACTGACATTCACTATCGGTCAAATACGGATTTTTGTATTGTACGAAAATCGTAGGAGTTTGGTACATTGATTAAATTTTTTAACGATTGGAAGTTGTGTTAAGATCCCGATTACTTGCTGACTACTCAAGCCTAAGAATAACTGTGGTCGTACTTAGAAACGTTGCCGTATGTGGTCAAGCATGATCGAGCATAAACAATGATTTATAACCTAAAAGAGACATTGCTTTCCCGTATACTCGGTCGCCCTTAAAATGGCAATAAAGATCTTCAAAGTCCGCACCTAGATTTCCGGTCTGATCGGTCGTTTTCCTTCTCAAGATAAGAGCTGACGCATCTCCGCATACGACCGAAGTGTGCTCAATCCCCTCATTTTCAACGTATCATCATTGTCCACCAATATTCCAATAGTCACAAAACTTAACATTATTAAAGATAAATGGCCCAACATAACACCGCACATAAGTCTATCAAAGAACACTTTCATAACAATGGTTCGACGCTGCTGTGTTAACGGATGTTTTACATATAACAATCAATTTTACAAACAACTATTCGGTATTGCTATGAGTAGCAACCTGGGCCCAATACTGGCAGACATAATTATGACACATCTACTAAATATATTCTTACCACAACTTGCTTTTACATTACACTTCCTCACTAAATACGTAGCTTATTTATTGACAGCAGTTCCCACAGATCAAATTCAAACTACGTAAGATACACTACTAATTAACTAGCTTTTACCCGCGCGTACAATTTACATATGAAATCGATAAACAAGAAGCACAGATCGCAACCTAAACTTTTCATCTCACCATCCCCTTCATACAATAATAAACACGGCCAAAGGCCTTCACCACCGAATGATAACCCTAATCATATTAAACATTTTACCTCAATAACATAAGGATGTTCAAACAATCACTACCCTAAACACATAATCAACAGAATAATCAACAACTATAACTCAAAATTAACACCTTCCGCTATTACTAGTAATAATATATTAAGTGTATTCAAATACAAACAAACCGACATACATTTCGATGCCATTCATTCACGACCTATCACATAAATTAAACACATTTCTCTCGTCCGATAACTTCAAAATAGCTTTCAAAAATGATAAAACATTCAAACATTTTTTCAAATTGAAAGATACCCCACCAATAACAAAGAAATCGGATGTAATTTACGAAATCAATTGTTTCAACTGTCTGGCAGCATACATCGGTCTTGCAACCCAATATCTGGACAAGAGAGTAAAGCAACATATCTATCTCCAAAAATCCTACGGCACTCGCTACACACCATTTCGAACACCAATACAATTCCGATTTGAACGATCGAAAAATATTACGCACAGAACAAAACAAACATAATCGTAACTTTTTAGAAATGGTTTACATAAACAGAGATAAACTCAGCATCAATTAAAGGACGGACGCGTGTAAACTCAGCCGTAGCTACGCCAATTAATCGAATTCAATATAGATTACCATATATCCTTTCATCTTATTCCACACATCAAACATTTTTAAAGTCTAATCATTGAACAATTTCACTTTCCTTTTCCTATTTATCCCTGTCTATACAATCGTGAAAGGATAATCTGGCCTAATCATTTACCAACGTTTTTTTCCTATGGTCGGCCCTTTTCACCTCATAAAAGCCGACTCCTTATACAAAAATGTTTCTCTACATCGACTTCCCTCACCGCCCCTTCAAAATCCAACGTATTAAAAAAAAAAAAAAAAAAAGAAAGAAAAGACGCACAAGAATGGCACAATTACGCAGAAAACAAACACTTTGAGTGATTAGAAATTTGATTGAAAATATTACAATTAATTGAGGTTTTTATCTAAACTAGAAGCCTTAATTAATTGTAATATGATAATTGGTCAAGTAGACCTCAAAATTAGTTAATTTATATAAAAATTATTTTTTGCGTTGTATAAATTCCCTTTTTTTCACATCCCACATGTATTTGTTAAATTTTAATAATGTTTGTAAATCCCAGGCCCTGAAGATGATCTCAATAAGGAAAATGTTTTCCCGAAACCTACGTCATACCGGACCGCGTCTCACGATTTCCGAATAACCGTTGACTAACGGCCATTAATCACCACACTAATGGTCTTTTTCCTCATTTATTGTTTTATTAAGCAATTAAGCATTCTATTCTGTATAATTGGGCCGTTTCTAATCTTTTTGACTCATTATTTTGCCGAGTTTTGGCGACCTTCTTCAATGAGGCAATCAGGTTATTACATAGTAGACCAACGAGAAAATCACCAAACGCATTTTTCAAACAAATTTTCGTGCTGTATTGTTTATTATTAGGAAAAATCTTGATAATTGTACTTTGCATTTTATTTTGTAAAGAAAATCCAACTGGAGGGTTTTTGTCTTGCAGTAGGCTTTGATACTCAAGGACTAATTTAAAGGGTTGCCTTGTCTGAATTTACCCTTGTTAAAAGTACAATATTTTTCTTCAGAGAATTACGATCCTGGGGAGGTTTTGAAGGCGGTCGTAACCCCCGAAGAACCTCGTCAGGTTTCAGCAATATGAGATGTAACGAGGTTGTCGCTATCGTATAATATTTTTATACGAGTGCCTGTTGTCGGTATAAGGGTTGTAAGGAGAGACGAGAAGGGCAGGAAGGTAATTAGGGTACTCATAAGGGCTCGGACAAGGGCGGACATAAATAAAAGTAACAAGATGAAGCCGGGTTTTGGGCCGTTTCCAAGTCTCATCTAATGACTCCGACCGCCCCGCCGCCCCTCAACACATACTTTATCATTTCAATTACCAAACCCCGTGCCTTTCCTTCGTTTTCCCGAACGGCAAAAACAAATAAATTCGAGCCTAGATTTAATTAACAGGTCCCTTTGTTAGTTAGTTGTTCGAGGGGGCGCGTCCAGGAAGGGAATTATTTGAACTTAAGAGTCTTAAACCTTGGACCCTTTGACAAATAATAATTCACAAGCGCGCTTGGTGGCTTCTTTTCTTAAAATATTTGTTATTCCCCCTAATAGGATTAATTCACGAGACTAATTTATTTCCGTAAAAAAAATTCTTATTTATTAAAAGTATTTGCCTAAGTTTCTTTGTAAACGTATTGACAAACACTAGGAACACTAAAGCCATTTCTCTATGGGGGCCGGACCATTTTGATAAATGTAACGATAAATTAGATAGATGATGCTATAAACTTTTCCAGATCTTGAGAACTTGATGAATAGTTTATTTACGGCCCCGTTCAGAAGGGAATTAAGCAACCATTATCATACATTTTTGAGCACTCATTCAGCCTGCTAGATTATGTTCACGTTAATGGCATAAGGAACAAGGTGTAAAAGATCCAAGATCATCAAACCATAAGAAAACTTGTGTCTCTAAAAAAACTAATAGGAACCGGAAATAATCTTCACAACCTCCTACAAAATCTCAACAGACTATAAAGGAGAGGAAGAACACAAGAGAACATCGGATACAATGATATGGTATACGGATGGCTCCAAAACAAATGAAGGAACCGGATCAGGTGTTTTCTGCACAAGCCCAAAATATCAGCAATCAAACTCATTAGGGAAGTACACCTCGGACTTTCAAGCAGGAATACATGCTATCAATGCTTGTGCCCTGGAAATGCAGTAAAGAGGTTACACTGGCAAAAGAATCCACAAAAAATAAGATCAGACAGCCAACCAGCTATTAAAGCACTGGCATCTACAAGGATTACATGAAAATTAGTCAGTAAATGCATCCAAAATCTCCAAAACCTGGGAAAACACAACAAGGTATCCTGGGTGCCAGGGCACAGAGGAATTTTGCGTAATGAACAAGCAGACAGACTGGCCAGTGGAGGATCCGCAAGACCATACATAGGCCCCGATCCTTGGGATATCAAAAACAAACATAGAATCCTCCATCACAGAATGTATCTAAATAAAACAAAGAAAAAAGTGGATAAACTCTAGCAGTGCTAGACACAGTAAACTCATGATAAAACAATCCTCACGAAAACTAGCAAAAACACTGCTAAAACATCTACATAACATGGGCATATATAATAGTGATCCCCAATGAGGAGGAGGAAACAGCCACTCATCATCATCACCACTAACGTATAAAAACGACTCGGACAACCATATTGAAGCAATAACAGTCAATGCCTTGATACTTCTGAGAAGAAGGATCGAGTCTATTGACTAAACCAAGGAACTAGGAAGGTACAATAACCCAGAAGGCTGCAGTGCCTGGGGCACAAAAACCCCACTTCCTAGTATCTTTCCTACCATACCATACCATACGAACTAATAGGAAAGGGAGGGAGAGAGAGAGAGAGAGAGAGAGAGAGAGAGAGAGAGAGAGAGAGAGAGTGTGTGTGTGTGAGAGAGAGTGTGTGTGTGTGTGTGAGAGAGAGAGAGAGAGAGAGAG
>CM077109.1:842418-886355 GCA_039619505.1 Cimex hemipterus
AGAGAGAGAGAGAGGAGAGAGAGAGAGAGAGGAGAGAGAGAGAGAGAGAGAGAGAGAGAGAGAGAGAGAGAAGTAACGTTAGAGTTTGGAAAGAAGGCTAAAAAATAGTTACGGAGACAAGGAGAAAGGTGTATATAGATATTTACTCTCCTAACTCTCTTGTTTGTTCGTCATTCTTTCTCTCTCTATTTTCTATGTCTCTCTGTCTGATTGTCGTCTGCTTTCATTGTAACTGTTTCCATTGGTTGAAACATAGACCGCAAGGCAATAACACTCGTCTCTCTAGTTCTTCTATTGGTCGGTATGTTCAGTTTGATTGTTCTGTCTACCTGTCTCTCTGTGTGCATGGTTCGCCTGTATAGTTTGTCTGATTTTGTACACTGTCTTTCATTTCTGGGCGTCATACTTATGCTTTATGTTCTCTCTCTCTCTCTCTCTCTGTCTATCTCCCTATTTCATGAGTAGATCTGTATGTTTAGTTTGACTATCTAGTTTGTATTTCTAGTATATTTCCTTGCTTTTCTGTAGGGTCCGTCTGCCGCTCTGGTCTGTTTGTCGGTAGTACTGGTCTTTCTTCTATAAACGCCTTTTTCTCCTTGTGGTTCGTCTATCTTTTTAATCCGTCTTACTAGTATGTCTACCTGGTTTATCTGTCAATCCGTCTGTTTTGGAATTTTTCTGTTTATTTTGTCTGGTCTGCCTGGGCTTTTCGGTCTGCCTTTCAGTCCATTACGCTATGCATATCTATCTGTCTATTTATCTTCATGGGTTAAAAACCGTGAAATATCTCGTGTTTTAATGAAATAAGTTTTTCAATTTTTTTCATGTATTAGCTACCCTAGGTTTTCTAATAATGCAAACCATCGAAATTTGTTTATTTGAACGACCAACTAGTATTTTCCCATTCTCTTCAGCTTCTTGAGGGTAAAACGTCTAGGAGAAACGAAAGTTTCTATGGGGCTGAAATTGATGAGAAGGGTGTTCGGCTCTTCCCTCACGATTGATCTTAAAATTTAATTAAATACCGAAGGGGCGAAAAGACTGTGGAGCACAAGGGGAGGAGCATGGACGAAAAACTTTGCCAATGAAATTTGCTACGGAGTTAGTTGTTTGGGGCCTCTCAAGAGAAATTAGAATCTAAGGGAGTTGTAGGTTCGTCTAATTGCCCGTCAACTTTCTAGAACCGGGACTATGGTCGATATTAAATAAAAAAACTTGTCCCACTCTAGCTTATGATATGGCCAGGTTTCGACAAAGATCCATTTTTAGAGCCGGGGAAAAACGATTTTAGTACGACAAAACCAGAAATCTACTTAATTTACCGATTAATCTATCTACATATTTAGAAAATTAATTTTTAATTAAAACAACGAGTGGGAAATTTTCCTTTACGATTATCAACCGTATCGAAAAGAAGATTGAAAAAACCCATCTTTTTAGACTGTTTCATGGATAGTTCATTTTTTAATAAATTACTAATATTTACCAATAAATTATTAATAATTAAAATTAATATTTTAATAAACTTAAATAAATATAAGTTAATAAATTCGAACAAGTGAGGTTAAAATATTTTCCTCAAGATGCTTTACAGTATATCACCGAAACCTCCAGCTAGGACGTAAGGGTTAAACATGGACAGAAGCTGTCTTTTTCAGAATGAAGTATTTACACCCTGATTAAAAGAGTTTGAGAAGTCCGGTTTATAGATCTTTGTCTCATTCTGTATGCTTTGCAGGAAAATATTATCAAAAAGGTCAGAGGGAAGCTGAATTCCAAAGGGAACTTGGAACATAAATTTCTAAAGGATCACTCACTAATTGGTCTAAACGGTCATTCACAAAAACCTGTAGTCCTTATTTGAATGTCCGTCTTATTTTTATACAATTACTGATCCATCAGTGATGGATGATAGTAAATCACTTGAGAGTGAAGGTCAAAATCCATCAATTCGTAATATAATTATGCACTTTGAGGACTTTAAATGCTTCATGAAAAGAAGATAAAATACAGCTTTGGAAGCGGAACTCAAATTTCCACTTCAACACATGCTCATTCAAGGTGAAGCCAAAGAAGCTGCCCACAGCTTTATACAAGAACAATCATCCACAAGGATGCACCTTAAAGAACAGCTAAAGCAAATGAAGGAACTGATAGTACAATTGTCAAAATAACAAATACAAAGTTATTATATCAGCACCTGAACTGGAATAAAGGAATGCTCATTAAGGCTAGTACTTTTTAGTTCACCGAAAGTTCAAAAACCAAACCTAAAGCGGCTGTGGACCTCAGAATAAATCTAAAAACTGAATTGTGTATTAACCTAGACCATGGTTTTGCAATTTGAAGAGCTAATAAGATAGGCATCATTCAAAGTTTCAACCTTACGGGAGGTAAAGTAAGCATTAGCCTAGAGTTTCAGGAAGTAGGTTGCCAGTAGTAGCACTCGTGACAACGATACTGGCGAAGAGGGACGACATTTTTTCCATTTTAACCCGGGGACTTTTCTTATTTGTGGATACCCTAGTTAAATTTCACGAATCTGACTGGATGGACAGTCTTACCAATTACCTTTCGCGTTGGCAATTTTTGCAAAGGACTTGTTAATATTTTATGGAAGAAGTGGCGGATGGACTGACAACCATCTTAACCATCCTAACCTAGAGCCAAGGTTCCTCATACTAATAAAGGATTCGATTCCCCTCCTTTATCTTGGCCTACTGTTCGAGTAGTCTCTTTCGGGAGGCCGGAGGTGTCGATCGTACTGCGGCACGCCGATGGAGATGGACATGAAACCAAGTAGGAGGTAGGCCCAATAAGGGGACTCAGGCTTTATCCGCTTATGGGCGGCACCGGCGGTCCGACTGGAGAGGAGCACATAAAAGTGAAACCGCAAAACATCTTCCTACACAGCTGTCCGCTGCGAACAGCCCTTACTGTGGTGACTGGGCTTTACGGTCGGGCTCCCCGGGACGGATGGCCGGGCGTAGGCAGTGGCGATGAGGAAACTCTGACCTTTTGGGTGTGTCAGTGAACGAGATCGGCAATACGCCCCTCCAAATAGTGCTCGGCGGTTGCTTAGCTCACACAAATTACTCACATATGAGCGACCACCGAGGAAACTAAAAGGTCCTCAAGTCACCGTGCTCCTGTGGGAGAGACTCTTCACGCTTCCGAATAGGTGTCGGGATTGCCCTTGAGTAGTAACAGGTCTCAAGGGACCTGCGAGAGCTCGACTGGGGTTCCGGGAGGGGTGTGGCGGTTAAAGGGAAACGGGGAGGCCGCAGGCTGTCTCAGGCCTCACGAGAGGTAGCAATCCACCCATGCATTTGGGTTGCTGTTCTGCTGTTCCCTCACAGTTGGAGTCTCTCGCGCCCAGTGGTGAACGACATTCGACCTTCGGGGAGTAGTGGGACCTTCAATGGTAACTGCGAAAGCCTGAGGAACCGGTCGACACCAAGAGCTGTTTTGTGGTGAATGAGTGCTTGCGATTGAGATCTCCATCCGACGGCGGGATTAATTTCCACACAAGGCCTGAGCACCCGCGAGGTGCAAACTCGGGTTCATTTTTTCCCTTTTCTCAGTCCAAGCTTCATTCTATCCTGTGATTGCCAACCCTTGGTTGCAAGGGGGGGGGGGCGGTTCCGGGCCCAAAATAAAGGTGCAGCCCTGAGAACGTGGCGACCTCTCTAAAGCACAAGCTGTACTCGTGTCGGCCCGAGGTCGGCACGGGCAGCAGGAACCAGTGCACAGGATCCCATCTGTATACATGGGGGAGTGTGTATGGCCATCTGTACCACGGGGTGACTAAATGTTTCCAAAATTCGGCCCTGTCACAAGTGAGGTAGGATTCGTGGTTGGCCGTGGTGACGCCCCTGGCGGGAACTTAGGCAGAGGCTGTCTTCTATCGGTGACCGTCGTGAGTTGCGTATGACCAACGTGTCCCGTTCGCTGGGGGCGTCGGTCGGGTGACAGCATGTAAGCGTTGACGACGTAATGATCATGCCTTATCTCCTTGCTATTACATTTATATACAGTTGCCAGTCTATTAAAAACAAAATTTAATTGTATACCCCTTGAAACGGGTCTGGAGGTTTGTGGGTAAATTAAAAACCACCCTCTCCACAAAAATAAATGAGAAAAAAACCTGCAATTATTATTAATTTAACCTACTGCGCAATAAGTAAACAAAGAAGACATAAACTATAAAAATATATATAATAAGTATAAAGTATACCAAAAGGTATGTTATTGCGAAATGGTGTATTATACTATTTTTCTGTTTGTCTGCATTATTGAAAAGTCAAGGTTTGGCTTGCATTAGAAATCGATTGATTGGAAAAAAATTGTACAGAAGGCCACGTTGAATGTTTACGCGTAGTTAACAGTTTAGATTTTGTTTAATAAAGAGATTAAATAAACTAAAACTTTAAACTCGTTTCGACGGCGTTTGCTGCAGAGTATATATTTACATAGAAACACAAATACCACGGTCATGAATCCGGAAATTTATTTCAATCTTTTATTGTCACACCAGGAGTATAAAAGAAGCGGTTTATCCCGAAGCGGATTAAAGTGGTTTCTTGGATTTGGCCATGTAAGTATCGTTATGAAGTTGATTTATTCAGGGGAGACCTAATTTTAAACTGATTCCTTCCAGGGTCTACCTAATGTACGTTTTTGTTCTTCTCGTTCTCGCCATCACAGCGGAATCGAAGGTTTATACAAAATGTGAATTTGCTGCGGAGGTGGCGAAGCACGACATGCCATTAAAAGTAGCTGATTGTAAGTTTTTCTTCATTTCCTTGATTCTTTCGTCGAATCCACATTCTCTCAACATAATACGCGTAGCACTCGGTATTAATATATTCTAAAGCAATGCTATTCAAAAATATGAACTGTTCCATGTTATCCACGGGGTGATAAACAGTAAATTGTGGAGTTTTTGATCATTTTGGTCTCCCAGCTGGGTTTCGGCAGGTCGCCAGTGTCTCTGTCCACTCAATGCTTATCTAAATAAATTACTTAACAAGCCCGATCATTAGTTTCCATTTGTCCAAAGAAATGATTCAGACCTTACGCTGAATATGGGCAAATGCTGACAGCCCACTCAACAAGGAGGATAAAGAGGCCATTGATCGATAATTCCCGAAATATGTTCTGCTTGAAAATTTTGCAAACATTCAAATGTACATAATTTATTATACATATTATCATTTCATTCTGTACATCCATTGATATTGTGTTTAAGGGGTTTGTTTAGCAGAATATGCAAGTAACTTTACTTACAACTTAAAACTTACAGAATTAGTAGTCCCAAGCAGTTGGAATTGGCAATACTATGGCGTTTTCAAGGTATAAATTATATTCTATAGTTTCCATAAGATGTAAAAACAAATTAAAATCAATTTTATCCGTTTAGATAGGGAACGAATACTGCGATAACAGAGTATGTGCGACAACTTGTGAGGGTAAGTATTAAGCAGATGAAAAATTTTGAAACGTTTATTGTTAATGTTCGTCCGACAGCTATGACGAAACCAGATGGCCTTAAAGCCACGTTCGACTGCGTTAAGGCTATCTATCAGAAATTTGGTATGGACAGATGGTCCAATTATGAGCAGAAATGCAGAAACAAATATAAATTGGAATGCCCTGAGACTAACAAGAAATGACTAAAACGGTGAAACCTGGTGAGGCTCCGTTTCATAGTACTTTGATTGCACAGATTAAATAGGAAAGAAAATAAAAATAATTTGCAAAGTGATTTATCATTTTTTTCTTTCTCCTTCACCCATTGTTCTACTTTAATAAAGCACAGTTGATATTTTGAAAATGGAAAGGCAAGGATGTGCAGTGATACTCTGAAACGGCACACGCTTTTTATTGAATTTCCTTGTCTGTTGGTGGACTAAATACTTTTGACGGACAGAAGAAGCGAGAAAACGACGGCAGAAACTCGAACAGAATGTAATGTTGATACGATTTACTTTAATAGGCAAGTTTGATTGGGACCAAAATACATTATTGAGATTCTCATGATTGACTTGACCTACAAAACCTCATGAATGATGAAAAACTCTTTTCACCTGTGCTCCGTCTTTCAAACAATTTGTTAACAATCGAAACATTGAAAATTGACCAAAAATCTTGGCACCTGTGCCTATGAGGTTGCTTTGGTTTCATTTTATGTAGAATTTATTTTCCTATAACTGTTATTTCGAAATGTTAACACTGAAAAACGTCTCGATAAAATTATTTATTATATAAAATATATATATATATATATATATCTCGCCAGCACGTAAATATAAAAAGTACTATTGTTTTCATTGTACTCACATTATAATAGATTTTGTTTGAATAAGTTTATTTTGATATGTATTCGCGACATGGAGGCATTTGGGCGTTAGTTTTGGAAAAAGCTAAAAATACACTCTCTCATAGAATGCTTCATTTGATGTTTGGTTCGGTATGATATTTTTTTTATAAAAGAACAAAGTATCTTTTTTCGTTTGGCCTCTCCCGATATAAACAAGAATCGTGGAGCGAACTGAATCGGTATCTTAGGTGGCAACCACTTAAGATTATCGCGAATGCATGAATGCTTGGCCTTACCGAAATTCTGGTACACTTCTGCCCTTTCATGTCAATTCTTCATTCACTTGCAAATTAGAAAAAATGCATACAGTGAAATAAAAACTACCGGGCTAATTGTGTTGAAAAAACGTTTCTGGTGCCCAAGTAGGATTCTCAGTTCTGTTTCGTCATGAAATATCTAATCGTGATGGAAAAATTATTAAACCAAAGGAAAGTGTAAGAAAGAAAAAGAGAGAATACTTTATTTTGGGCCTAGAGTCTCCTAAGGATAACTAAAAGTTCACAAAAAGAAGAAGTATGATTTTCATCTATTGAATTGATATTATTATGACTCCCTGTGCAAACGTAAGCATTGCGCCTTTTTTAATCGGCCCATTTATTAATTCTATGTGGCAGCTGCAGTTCGTTCTCAATGTCCGACCGACTATTTTTCCGGATCTTCTTCCTCCCACCGAAACTCGAAAGTCGTTCGTATTGCAGCCCTGCAACCCCCATGTATCCGTCTTGATTGTTCGCTCCAGGATGGCTTCGGGTACTCTTAAGGAGGGAAACCGACATTTTCTTGGGCCTCCTGGATCCGTCCCAGACGGTGAGGAAGACAGCTCTTCCTGGCAGCCACAAATCTCCTTCCGGAACCCGTCCTTACTACTCCATCAAGGGTGGCCTAAGCTGCAAACGACAAGGAAAATCCGGCAAAACGCTTTCTCGGACCTGCCGAATTAGTGTCCAGTTGCTGCCCACTTATTCATATATTATCTTTTTTATTCAATTTTTCAATTAATATTTTCTTGTATAAATTCAACCTTCTTTTACACACGAGTAGGCTTAAGCATTTATTTTAACACATTTTTTATAATGAAAAATGGGGATCACAAAGTGACACAGTTCGTACAGGTTGCTTGAATACCGTGATTTAAACAGGTTCCCTCGTTAGTTTTAGTGATAGCATTGGGCCAAATTTTGTTATATTCATTTGATAAGCCAGTTTCTCCCGTTATTAATTTTATGCTTGTCTTAGTTTTTTAATTGCTGAGACAGAGGAATCTTTGTGTATAAAAAATATAATTAAGGGATTTTACGAAGCGATCTGTGAACGTCATATTTTATTTAACCCCGAAATGGGGGGGTGGCCTTTTCGACCATTCGTACTTGTCGCCCAGGCCCTTCTAATTAATTCATACTTCTTACATTTCCACCCATTTACAATTATAATTTATTTTGTGTCACTTCATTAAAGTAGATTTATTCGCACTGTTCCCATCCCTCCTGGCTTCACATCTTACAGATTTACATAGTTTAATTAAGTTTTCAGACTTGTTTAGAATCGACCTCCTCCGCGAGGTCATTAATAGAATAATGAAGGCCGAGAATTAAGTTTAACTTTATTAATTGCGTTTCCCTCCTCCCTGTGCTACCTGTCTCTGTAACATCTTGAATTTAAATTATAGCTCGATACACACCGTCAAACCCTTATCCTGAAAAAAATAAATTGATTTGACTTTTCCCATTCTATTTCCCTTAGTATTAATATTCGCCTACCTTTCATTTTACATATTACTATCCTAGATCATACAGAGATGATAGTGAACACTTCTTAACAGTAAGAGTGTTGCTATGAAAACTTAATAACATTAATTCTATTTGTACCTAGATTAGCCGGATAAACAACATTTCTATTTATATACGTTTTTGTTGGGAGTAGGTCGGATTGATTTTTTTTCTCTAAATTGTGAAATGAAAATGAGTGCCATTGCCAGATGTCAGAATGGGTACAGCGGGACGGGAAGTAAGACAGACCAGAAAGATATGGCTCTATCCATCACACTCCACCCGCAGGGTTCCTTATTTTTCTCCCTATTATCTTCCCTTATTTATCACCCCCTCTTTCTCGGGGTCGTCCGTTTCCATGAAATTGCAATTGTCAACTCGAATCGAAATTAATTGGTTGCACGTCTCGACTAGGAAATTCGTTTATTATCTCGACGTGGGACCCGGTGATGTATTAGCGATGTTTGACCGATCGACCTCGGCCTGTTTCGGGTCAGATAATAACAATAGGATTTCTGTTACAAATTGACGGATTTCGATGCAGGATACGATCATAAAGGGGAATCACCCAACGGGCCCTTTCTCAGCCGATATTGAAAACAGGTAAAAGTACAAAATATAGACACACAGATACAAATATTATGTGCCTACCTAGTCATTATAGCCGTAATTTGGCATTAAGGCCTGCCGCGTTCTGTACTAAATTCATAGACTTCATCCTTCAAAGTTGCAATAAAGACCGAACAACAGAATTTAGTCAGAAGACGGGGATCATGAACTTGACTGGCTCCAAGTGCTCCAAAATAAATAAACATATGCGATCTTTAGCGATCGTTAGTCAATGATTATTTGGAGATAGTGAGGTACGGTCTAAAAAGATTTTAGATTAAAATAGTTATACAAAAACGAATTTATACAATGCTAGAAAAATTAAAAAAAAAATAAATTTATACAATGATAGAAATTTCAGATTTCAAAAACTGAATTTTTTAAATTTTATTTAATGGCCTCATGAACTATACACATCTAGCCAGACTGCTGTATATATTTATTGCGTTATTCGTTTTATTTTGGGGGGGGGAGAAGGGTATCGTGAAAAAAGGGCCAGAGGCGACGGCGGGAATCGAACCCGCGGCCGCAGGGGTCTACTAGCACAGGGTCTCTCACGCTAACCACTCGGCACGATAAAGAAAAAGTTTTCTAAAACTTACGTCACACCAGACCGCATCTCAAGGTCTCCGTACAATTAATAAATAAATTAATTAACTTATTAAACGTTTGCTGTTTATTAAAAAAGTGCAATAGTTGCAAGATGGCTAATAAGAAGAAAAAGGACAAGGTAGGCTGGCTCATATTAACTGGTGGCATCCTGACCACTGCTAAATGCAAAAGCTAACGGGCCACGGAAATTTTGAAGCATATCTTTTCAAGCCTATAACAACCCATTATGCTCTGAGTGCTAACTGGAAGACGACAAAGAATTTTCATATGTTCGAAAGGGAAAACTAAAAGCTTTGATCCTAAAAAAAAGAGGCCACCTAACTTGAACAAATTGACAAAAAAAAAAAGTTCCACGGCTTATAAATTATTTAGCGTACCTTTTAGGTATGCATTTATTTATTCATTTGTCTATAGATTTATCTGCTTAGCTTTGCTTGATATGTCTTTATTCCTGGATTTGCCATGCAATTAGTTCTGCATATATCTACTGTATTATTTATTTATTGAATAAATTGTAAACCCAGTTCACATGTATATTGAGATATAATTCAAGCTTGTGTCCTGTACATTATTGTATAGAGGAAAATTCGAAGGGGATAATCGTTAGGTTTCTTAAAGACCCTACTGTCTTGCCAACAAAATTTTTGTAAATCGGCGCGCTCCACTATTATTGGCGGGGTGTGGACGGGCAAAAAACTTGGGGCAGTAAGATCTGAAACGTTCTATCATTAGTCGCGCCGCCACCTGCGCCTCAATCTTTTACAGTGATTAGAAACGAGTGATCTTCAGTAAAATGGATCAATGGGTTAAAGGGCAGACTGAATGTACTACCTGGTTTGGTTTGTACGGTGCTTAGATCATAATACTATTGGCGACTATTATCCTAGATTTGAGGATTAGAGGGATTAATTTGGTTGAATGTGCACTATCTCGTAATGTTAAATTAAGATGAGGACTATTGCGCAAATATTTTCATGGTTATAGTAATATCAGGTCGTTCCATTGTCTTTTCATAATTTCACACTTGCCTTTGGAATTACCTTCAGACTTCACCTCAATCGCTTAGTTCTTCAATGAAAATATATCGTAACCTAGCTAGAAAATGTGTAATCTAATAAAACAACCCCAGTCCGAATTTATTAACACTCTTTGTAGTCAGAATTTGGACATTCAGACTCAACCATCAATGCATTACTTCAATTCTTTAATGAAAAAGATTGTATACTTCGAAACACCTTGTAGAAGATGTTCTATCGTACCTTTTTCACCTGACCTGTGAACTACCATCTCAATTATCTAAAGTCCTGGCAGCCTTCCCAGGATCATAATACCCGTAGGTTAGGGTATATAGGAACTCTGTGTGATATCTCCGTTAATAAAGTTTGCCCAATACATTCATTATCACTTTAATACCAAAAGTTGCAGTTCGGTTAGACAGGTACGGAAAGCCTTTTTGTCCATATACATTTTTTTATTTACGTCCACAGATACATCTTCTGGACGGAGATGTAGTTGCACATTAATACATGTCGTCTGGACTGTCGATATTGTAGCTTGCTAAATTGAAGGTTTTATGGCAGATTATCTAATTGACAATTGCATTTCAACTTGTTGGCTTACAGTTAAATAGGTTTCTTTTAACAGCAGGCCAAGACACAATGGCTCAGCGGACAATGGGACATCGTGACGAGTCGGCTTTCGCGTTTTTTGACTTCACGTTGGTATTTTTCACAATTGGCGTATATACATTTTTCACAACGAGCATGCGCAATTTGGAATTCCATATGGAAACAGTTGAAAATACAATGTGCCTTCAGCAGCGAGAACCACTTAAATTGAATTTACAACCTGGATTTGTATTGTATTTGCATAATTACCTTTCTGAGCCCTTATTTACTGTCCGAGTGAGCAACATACCAATCGAAAATGTATCATCCAATGTGAATTTCACTGGAAATTAATCAAAATCTGTCTGTCATTTACATACATCATAATCAAAACGAAAAGCAATGATTTCATGGTTTGTTAGTAAGTTCCAATTTTTAATTTTTTTTTATGGCCTCATGAACTAAGCATATCTAGCCAGACTGCTCTATATATTTATTCCGTTATTCGTATTTTGGGGGAAGGGTATCGTGAAAAAAGGGCCAGAGGCGACGGCGGGAATCGTACACGCGGCCGCAAGGGTCTACTAGCCGAGCGTCTCTCACGCTAACCACTCGGCTACCGCCGCCCCCTCGGTTGATACTTATAACATAAAATAACCTAGCAACATTACTTGTTTAAGAGGAAATATTGGCGCCACGCAATTTTTTCCCGACTATTGATGATATGATAAAGTATCTTCAATCTTCAATAAATAATTTTCACCAATGATCCAATGATGAAACAAACATCTGATAAAGCTAAATATGTACAAATACTAGCCAGATATATCAAAACATTCACCGCTATTAATGAAAGGATAAATTGATGACAATAATGATCAGAATTTATTCGAATGATTCTCTGTGGTGGTCCAAATTTTATCATGTACATTTTTGAAGATATGAAGAATATTGCAAAAATTAAAATATTGAAACATTTTCGATTACTTAGAAATGTGAAGAAGAAACTCATTTTAGAATAATCCAATGTTGAAAGCAAATCTGGCTTAGCTTTAACAATTTTTTTCTGCTGCCTTACTAATTATACAGGTTGGTAGGTACTAAAACCAAGTATGTGCAGTTAAAACCAGGAACATACTCGATGTGCATTTTTTAAACCAATGTATTAAGGGCCAAGTTGAAACCTTTGAAGCTACACCAGTTTTGGAGCTATTCAACGTTACATAAACCCGAATTCGTTGCACAAAATCAGCACCAAGAGCTTTTATAAGTAAGAAGTGACATAAATTTACTGCGTTATTTTTCTTTTTCTCCTATTTTTCCAAATATTGATGAAAAATCAATTTTTATTGTTCACTTACTGATATAAAACACCGTAATTAAACCAAATATATGCAGTTGTGATCAGCAACAAACAATACATATTCAATATAATGAAGGCCAAATTGAGAAGAAACTTTTTAAAATTTCCAAAGAACTAAGTTGTATTGATTCAGAAGTAAGCATGACGGATAAATCAATTACCACTTGAGGCAGATCTAAAGATCAAAATGATCGGAGACGACTAAGCTGCATAAAGCGATTATTCGGAGATATTGAGATGCGGTCTGGTGTGTCGTAGGTTTTAGAAAACGTTTTCTTTATCATGCCAACGTATCGCTATTTATTGAGATCATCTTCAGAGTCTGGGATTTATAAACATGGTTTAAATTTTACAAATACATGTAGGATTTGAAAAAATGAATTTACAGATTATTGATTATCTTATTATTACAATAAGATCAGACAGCCAAGCAGCTAAAGCACTGGCATGTACAAGGATTACATCATAATTGGTCAGTGAATGCATCGAAAATCTCCAAAACTTGGGAAAACACAACAAGGTAACGGTATCCTGGGTGCCAGGGCACAGAGGAATTTTGCGTAATGAAGAAGCAGACAGACTGGCCAGAGGAGGATCCGTAAAACCATACATAGGCCCCGAGCCTATCCTTGGGATATCAAAAACAAACATAGAATCCTCCATCGCAGAATGGATCCAAATAAAACAAAGAGAAAAATGGATAAACTTTAGCAGTGCTAGACACAGTAAACTCATGATAAAACAACCCTCATCAAAACTGGCAAAAACACTGCTACAATTGAAGAGGGCAAATCTCAGAGGAGTGGTAGGACTACTAACCGGCCACTGGCATCTGAGAAAACATCTACATAACATGGGGATATACAATGATGATCCCATTTGCAGACTATGTAACGAGGAGGAAGAAACAGCCACTCATATCATCTTCAGGTTCAATCTGACGCATAAAAGCGACTCAGAGAACCACATTGAAGCAATAACAGTCAATGACTTGATACTTCTGAGAAAAAGGATCGAGTCTATTGACTAAACCAAGGAACTAGGAAGGTACAATAAGACAGAAGGCTGCAGTGCCTGGGACACACAACCCCCACTTCCTAGTACCCTTGCCACCATTCCATTCCATGCTAGAAAATTTTAGATTAAAAAAATTGTACAATGCTAGAAAATTTTAGATTAAAAAAATTAATTTATACAATGCTAAAAAAATTAAACAAATGAATTTATACAATGCTAGAAAATTTAAACAAATGAATTTTTACAATGCTAGAAAATTTAAACAAATGAATTTATACAATGCTAGAAAATTTAAACAAATGAATTTATACAATGCTAGAAAATGTTAGATTAAAAAAATTGTACAATGCTAGAAAATTTTAGATTAAAAAAATTGTACAATGCTAGAACATTTTAGATTAAAAAAATTGTACAATGCTAGAAAATTTTAGATTAAAAAAATTGTACAATGCTAGAAAATTTTAGATTAAAAAAATTAATTTATACAATGCTAAAAAATTTAAACAAATGAATTTATAAAATGCTAGAAAATTTAAACAAATGAATTTATACAATGCTAGAAAATATTTATACGTACACCTTAAAACTTCACTTTTAATTTATTTTCAAAATCTTGAATTCCCCTCACATAAAATTGACAAAAATAACTACGATAGAAGTCATCCGGAATAAGATCACCTGGTATGCCCAATGGCTTTGGCTCTTTCAGAGATTTGAAGTAGCCTGTCCAAAAAATAAGTAAGGTGGCGCTCTAGGCCTCTTCCCGGGGGCTAAAATAACTTTTCGTTATTCAATGACTTGACTCACCCCCACAATTTATTTAATCTACAGAGAGAGAACCTTAATCTTTCAAAGTTAAGATGGCTACTAAAAACCCGTTGCGAGGCCCTTAACTTGAACTCTGCACTTTGGTTGAAGGGCAAGGAAGGGTTATGTGCCCTTTGCAATTCTCAATCGGTGGAAACAACTCTGCATTTTATGGCCGAATTTACAATATTGGGCGAGATAAGGTTGTTGCACTTGGGATCTTTTACCCTCTCTAGGAGCTTTCTGTTAAAGCTATTGGATGGCACAGATCCACGGGCGCCCACGCAGTATGTCCGACACGCCTGGAAATATAGATTAGAGCTAATTATCGAATTCAATTTCTGACCCCTCCAATTCATCACTCAATTTCCTTCATATAATATATAACTTTATTATATCCGTTTTTTGTCCCTTTACCATTAAGACTTTTCTCCTCGGTTTGTTTTCTGTTATTTTAATCTTTTTTGATGGTGTACTAGCATATAGCGAATAATGTTATATCGTCGCTTTAATTCTTATAATTATTTTTTTTCTCGTTTATACTTTTCCTCTTAACAACGAACTCCGGCAGACGGATTGTAATCCATGCCTGTATTATGCTGTACTTATAATCATTGCTATATACGTAGAAATAAATAGCATATTAAAAAATGCAAGACAATTTTAGATTAAAAATTATGCAATGCTAGAAAATTTGAGATTAAAAGAAATGTATTTATACAATGCTAGAACATTTTGGATTTTAAAAAATTATGCAATGATAGAAAATTTTAGACTAAAAGAAATGAATTTAACCAATGCTAGAAAAGTGTTGCTGAAAAAAATGTATTTATACAATGCTAGAAAATTTATTGTTTTAAATCTAAACTTTTTAGTATTGTATAATTTTTTAATACAAAATTTTCTAGAATTGTATTATTTGTTTAATCTAAAATTTTTATCATTGTACAAATTCACTTTTTTCACATCTTTCATGTATTCGTAGATTTAAACATTGTTTGTAAATCCCAGGCCCAGAAGACGATCTCAATAAAGATTGAAACGTTGGCATGACGAAGAAAATATTTCTCTAAAGCCAACGTCACACCAGACCGCATCCCACGATCTTTGAATAATCATTAACCAACGGTCACTAAAACCACCTACCGCATAAAATATTTTAGAGGATGTCTTTTTATATAACTAATTTTTGCGTGATGTATTTTTTTTAAAACAGTTTTTCATGTTTCGATGTGTTCGGGTCTTAAAATAACGGGGACTATTAATCAGGCTGAGATGTTTAGTCACGGTCGAAGCTGTGTGGCACGTTGAACAGTGTTGCCCTATCCTAATTTATCTTTGCGGGACAAGGCAAAGCTTGTTTTTTCTGACGGAAACAATATTAATAATAAAAGTGTAACCGAAATTACAGGGTTCGGTGTGACGGAGGGATGTCTTTATCCTGGACGTGGAAGTGATGTATGGACCCGGCTGATCTTATTAAGCTATCTGGGATGTCGGATCTGCCGGGAGAGGGCATAGAATGAAATATACGACCTCTCCGAACGGTAATTAATTTGAACTCTTCAATCCCTGTGACGGCCGGGATTACGAGTATGTATGTGGCCGATGTGTGCCCCGGTTGATTCATTGCTCCAAAGCCCGCGATTAAGAGGGACGCACCTCGGACCTTGGGGTTTTTGAATAATTTTTCATCTCCGGCCCGACGCCGCTCCTTCGGATCGGGGTCTTCCGGAGATGATCCGTTCCTGGCCGGTGAAAAGCCGGAGTTCCATGACGGAGAAAGAAAATAATTCCATTGACCTTAAAAGGAAAGAATCTTAAGGACAAAATGAAAGACCAAAAGATCAAAGACAAAGTCAAATTGTGAAATAAACTCACTCCATTCCAATTTGAACTAATGTAATACACGAAAAAATCTCATCAATAGGAGAATTTTCAACAAAGAATTTTGTTAAAGATATAAACAAAATAGAAATGGAAAAACAAAGAAGAAATAGCTAAAGAATCTAACAGACTTTGCGTTGGATAAAACTACTATTTTGTGTGAGGTTTAGTGACCGTTAGTTAATGATTGTTTGTAATGCGGTCTGGTGTGAAGTAATTTTGATACATTTTTGTCAACTTATACTAGATAGCATAGGCAAGCATAATCAAAGATTGGGAACAACATAGATTTATGGCAATGAGAAAGAGAGGGCAGAAGTACATCGGTGCGAAAGTCATTGCCGTAATTATTGAGCATAATGAATTTTCGTCAATTATTGAACACGAAGCATGAGGTGTTATCAGTTTTTGTATTATAGAGTCAAATTTCTACTTTATTGGCAAATAATTTATTTCTCTCACTCACCTTCCGAACAAACGTATTTTGTAGAACTCAATGAACTAAGTCATAGTAAAGGTGAACCATTTTCCTAAGTGGTTAGACAATGTGTAGAGATTAGTGACCGTTAATCGATAATCATTCAGATATCGTGAGATGCGGCCTGGTGTGGCGTAAGTTTCAGAAAAACGTTTTCTTTATCATGCCAACGTTTCGACTGTCATTGATATTATCTTCATCGTTCCGTGTAGATGTGTCATTCTTGCGCCGGGCACTCTCAACACAACACACAAGAATGTCAAGAAACGTTGCCACCAAAAATTAAATGTTTTTCTAAAATCTACGTCAGACCAGGCCGTATCTCACGATCTCTAAATGATATTTTATTTATTATTTGCGGCATTCCGCGCCATATTTTCATACTTCTAGATTCTTCTCTTATTTTATAAACGATTGAAAAGAAAACCTTTTGAAAAACTTGGATTGAATCGACGCGTAATGAACGTAATCAGTTTTTCAATCCAATTTTTTGTCTACCTGTTACTTATATAACCAAATATATAGAAAACACACGGTGACACCTACAGGCGCGTCATTTTCAATTGCATAAGTACAGCCCATATTAAAAAAAACTAAAAGCTTTTATTTATTTTAGTGCCATTCGGCGTAAAGCTCTCTGCTTCATTTCTTTCTCTTATTAAACAAAAATGTATCAAAAAGCATTGCTAATATGTACATTTCTGAATCAACTGAGATTAATTTAATTAAAGTTAAATTACAGGTAATTCATTATTTGTGCCATTCGGTCAATTTCATATAAAACTTCCCAAAACTCTCATCCGGTTTGATTTATTCAACTCATAATTTAGGTCGATTTATATCGTTTTAATGAGCTTAAGCTTTGCAACCGCCAATGCAGCAAATTTCTTAATGAGGGTCAAATGTCTAATATATCGGGTCGTAAAACAATCCCCTGGCCGTATTAAATTCTAGTCTTAAACTGTAAATACTAGAATAACCCTGGCTTAGTCCTACTGGGACGACAAGGCCACCTGGTCCTTCCTCTCCTGGGGAATTTTCTCGTTTTCGTTTTCGTTTAAAAAACAATAAAAAAAACGCTGAAGTGAGCCTGTAGGATGAAAAGGGCTTGTTTGAATTTTAAAGTCAACAAGGAATCGCGAGAATGGCCCTCCTAGGCTCCCCCGGTGATAAAAAAAAGGTCCTTTGATCGTAATCAAATTAACCGAGATCAAAGGTGGTCGGAGATGCTCTCGTCGTTCACACGTTGCAAATAACAAAAAGCAACTGAGTAACCTCGTTAACACATCAAAAACAAAACCTAAGCAACACCATTGCAGTCACTCAATCCAACGTTAACTCTAATTTATGTAGAATTTCACATAAAAAATTCCGAGATGACTATGTTGTAACAGGGCATAATCTTATAATAATTGATCTATTAAAAAAGTAGGCGATTCATAATAATAAACTTCCGTTATTATTGTTTTATGTTAGAATGTTGATCCTAATCACACCGTAGTACCACACGGTCTAGATCTGTCCTATTTACTGTTCAAAATATTTATTTACGATCTGCACTCATGTATAAAATGTAGTAACTTAAGAATGTTTGCTGTAGTCGAAATTTATCAAACCAAAGACACCATCATTGACTGCAAACTTTTACAGAAGGACTTCAACTCTTTAGAGCAATGGTGTGCAAATAAAAAAAATATATTTAAATCGTGAGAAATGAAAAAACTGTTACCTACAGTATAAAAATAATTGGCCGCGTTCTAGTAAGATTTCAAGTGATTAAAGGCTTGAGCGTTCGGCATGACAAGAAATTAACATTTAATAAACACCAAAACATGTTGGGATTTGTTGCAAGGAAGTCAGTGGACTATCTCCCATTTTATATAAGTACATAAATAATATCAAACATCCAAACTAATTATTTTAATTATTATTATTTTTGTTGTAATTTAATAATATTAAGTATTTATTATTGTAATATTTATTTGTGTTATAAATTCCGCACGTTCAAATTGAGCGCCATTAAAAAAAATCAGCTGTTAATTGGAACGTCGCATTGGCGGAGGTATCAGTGGGTTCACTTTGGCAATTCATGCCGATAGGCGTGGTTGTGGTAGTACCCGATGATGAACTAAAAAGCTGGAAACCGGATCGTTGCAAAACAACTTACTGTATGTAGGAATTACCTTTTTTTAAAAAGGATTTAACTTGTTACATTCTAAACTGGAAAGCTGCTTGAATGTGTTCAAATCGAGGAAAATTACGGCTTTCTGTCCTACTTCTAGTCAAAACAACTGTATGAAATACATGGTTATAAACGGACTAATGCTGGAAGGAGATGAATTTAACTTACATCACATTACAAACAGCTTAATAGTGAGAAAATAAAGCTTTATGCTAGTCACGCATGTTGGCGACAAAAATGTATTACCCTATGGGATTCTCCAGCAAATAAAATAAAAATAATTTGACGAGGTTGTAGTCATTGCCACCGTGATGAATACATTTTACGGCTGCACACTGCATAATATTCTACTAGATTGGTGGACCATAGCCGCGAAGATTATACATTTTGCATGTTGTTTAACTTACACTAACATTACTAAGCCTAAACATAACTATTTCAAAAGAAAAAGAAAAAAAAAGAAGAAGAAGATAAGATTAGATACTTCAGATCAAAGATTTTTCAGTGTTGGTGATTCCCTGTCTTCGAGTCAATTGGTGGCTCTGAAAATTTGTCTTGAAAGAGCTTTTACCAAAATTTCTTTTGTATATATCGCACTGTCAAAACTTAAAATCAATTTTTTTATGCCTTAAATCAAAATTAAACATCTTTGGATAATGAAATCCATTACAGTTCGTGGTCCGATTGACCAATTAACTTTTTCCAATTAATTAATCTTTACAAAAAGTATTGGTTACGATACAAAAGTCAGTGTCACGAGCGGGATTCGAACCCACGACCTTCGGTTGCTCCACCACTTGTGCTATTGTGACTTCGATCCGCTCGGGCACAAACCGCCCGTCTCAACATCACCAGTCGAAATAGGGCGGAAAATTCTAGACGTGGGGTTGAGGTGGGAAGTTGGTTTCCGAGTGGATCAAAGACACAATAGCTCAAGTGGCAGAGTAGCGTTCTATTTAGCCGAAGGTCGTGGGTTCGAATCCCGCCCGTAAGACTGGCTTCTTTATCTCAACCAATACTTTTGAATAATTTTACTTAATAATCTTTATTTTTCTCCCTTTCCCATTATTCTTCAGAAGGTTGTTAAAAGTAAATTTTGTTGTATGTTCTTCATGGGCGGTATAATGCGTCATAAAGACAAATCCCATATATATTTTTTTTTTAAATTTAAACATTGGTATCAAAATTATACTGTATATCACTATGTCAATGTTTAATATTTCAACGTTTTAAATATTCATTGTATTTCATGTATGTATTGTAATAATATGGGCTATCGCTCGTAAATAAATAAATAATGGATATAATTCATATCATTTGCTCTTTTGTTTTCATGCTATCACCGCTTTCGTACGTTGGTATATAAAAAGAACATATTTGACTTTTTATAAATAGTATGTTGTATAAAGAATTTAGTAGGAAGGAATTATGCTATAAGTAATTTATTTATAACATAATACAAGGCTCCACGGGGTTTAAACCATTCGGCCCATGGCAAATTGGTTCAGGACAAAGTGTCGGGCGGTGGAAGGCTATTGCCAGGGCCTTGATGAACAGGCTAACATCGTTAGTTCTTAGTTAGAGGGTACAAAGACCGCATTTCCAAGGCGATACCGATTTATCTCCGGAGGAAAATTCCCCCGGGTTTAATTTTTCTTGAAATACTTTCCCATCGGGGGAAGGCGAGGGCCTCTTTTGTCTCTGTTAATTTTATGTAATTTTTTCCCTCCGGAGAAGAGTGACTGTCGTCCGGGGTAGGGTGCCATCGCTTTAACAAGTCAAGAGAGAGGAGGCTACTTTTTTTTTTACCCTACGTCATGTTTCTTGATAAAGTGAAGTGCTACGAGTTTTAATGGTTATTCAACTGGCTAATTTATTTCTATATATACATTACTAGGAAAACAGGCTTGTACAACAAAACAACCTTACACATAGTACAAGTACACATTTAGAAAAAATGGTAACGATCAATTTGAATTTCGACCACTCCATTCCACTGTTCAGAGTAGTTGACACGATATCCTCGGCTCAACAAGCAATACTGTTTAGCTGTATTCCTGGACGTTACGGAAGCATTTGACCGAGTATGGCAACCCGGCCTCGTCTATAAATTAAAATATATATTCCCTCAATCCTACTATCATATCGTGCAATTCTTCCATTCGGATTGATGACTTAGAGTACGAATCGGTACCGATTCTGTAGGTAATTTATCCCTCCAAGGAAGAGTGGCTGTCCTTGTCTGGGGTAGGGTGCCATCTCTTTAACAAGTCACGAGAGAGGAGATCTATCACACCAATCAAAGCAGGCGTTCCACAATGAAATATCCTGGGCCCGATCCTCTACACTATCTGCACTGCTGACATACCCACATATCCAAATACACAACCTACGCGGACGACACCACAATCTTATCGACACATTCCAATCCTATCCTAGCAACAGAAGTACTCGAACAAACCCAAACTTTGTTACCAACTAGTGCAATCTGTGGCCGGTCAGGTTAAACGAACAAAAAAGCCAACCAGTTACGTTTACGCTCAAACGTCAAACCTGTCCACCGGTGCACATTTACAACAAGATAATATTATCATCGAACCAAATCCGCTTCCTTGGGTCTTACTTAGATAGGAGACTTATTTGGAGCCCACACACAAAATTAAAACGGCAAGAACTTAACAAAAGATATGAACTACTCGGACAAAACACTCGTCAACAAAAGAAAAGGATCATTAGCGTCCACACCTGGCCTGTTCGGCCTAATCGGACGTTTGATTCTTAAGATGAGAGCTGCGTACGACGGGGTTGTGTTACAGCCGCAGCATTGGTGTAGAGGCGCGCTAGCCGCTTGCCCAATCGTCGGATCCACATTAAGCATCGGGTCATATGCCGCACGCAAAGGGCTGACAGGCCGAAATACATTAGCCTGTTTTCCCGCGTACTCCCTAGATAGAGAAGGCGACTATCTCCCTGAGTGTGAGGGCTTCTCTAGCGTAGAAACTACTGGATCCGCTCCGGCCGCGGTTATTTTTTTTAAGTGAAATTGCTAACCAACCCCTACGTGAGCACTGCCTACGGTCAAAGCTCTCTTGTCAATCTTAGCTTACACCTGTCATGAGCATTCGAGGGATGCCATACGCCTAGTCTAGGTGGTCCGATCCTTCGCTTCCCCTAGGATACCACGCCGGTCAAGCGCATAAAAATGCAAAGTGTACTCGAGTTAGAAAAGCCGATTCACTACCCGCTCCCACTCGCATACTCACGCTCGAGGAACTATTCAGCGTAATCATTGCGTCCTCAACGCCTACACGCTGTCGTACGGTCGCACCTCTATCAACGATTTAGTGCAGGTCATCAATCTTCATAAGCCTAGCTAACTCTTCAACAAACCCCTAGGTTCTCCCTCAACAACCTGCAACGGCGTACTATGCAACTAACTAGCAACGTATCAGACACAACAGCGTAGCAAGTTTTATCGGTTGGCATGAGTGATCCAACTCCCCTAGCAGAGGCATATCGGAAAGGCATAGTGAAAGGAAGGTTTCTAAATGTAAACTTTTATAATCAAGTGGTTGTCTTTTCTCTACTCAATGGAACCGTCCGAACACCTAGTAATTAAGTTTTACCCAACAGCCAGGAGTATGTAAACAGCTGATTTTCTTAAATGTTAAAATGCCTCTTTCGAGTGTAGAATATTTGATTGCAAACTTATAAATTTATGAAAATATTAACTTAGGCAATTATTTAATAAGCCACAGTGTGCTTTATATTAGGAAAATATACTTTTCCTTATAGGCTTGGTTTCAGGTCTAGGCCATCCAAAGTTATACTTCATGATTAAACATAATTATTTAAGTGTGTGTCTTGTGGAATATAAAAGAGTTCCTTTGGGGAATATGAACGGATGCTAATTTCCCAGTCAAAGGAAGGTCCTAATATTCTTAGCACTCAATTTTCCAAAGGAATTTCCAATTGTCGGGTGCCATGTCGTCCCATTAGAATGCGAAGGTCGGAACCGGGAATAAAACTCAAGGGCCGATTTTCCCAATAACAAACGGTTTAATATTCATATCATAATTCGTGAAAAGCTCCCGGTCTAATTGGAAGAGGAGGTATTTCCTAATTTTTGCCCTTTTCGATTGGAATATAAAACGGTAAGTTTTCAAGAATTCGAACAAATGCCAATCGTTGAAGACAAAAGTTCGTTGAGTTTTGAAAGAGAATTTTTATAAAAAATAATTGGATACAAAGCACCGCGAAATATTTTCCAGATTGCGACATAAAGATTCTCCAGCTTGAAGCTGATTGTGCCATCAGGGGAAAGATTGCTCTACTCCCTCTGACATTAAGAGTGTCCTCTTCCCCCAAAGTTGGTTATTTTTCATTGAAAAACTTCAGGATTCTCTTGGAAACTCGTTGGGAGGAGATAAGTACAACGTCGTTTATTGAGCTTTAATAACGGGTAGTCCAATTATATCCAACCAACGTCTTCTCGAAGAACCAGAGAGGTCTGGGCATAATGAACATGCTTTTCGAACTTCTCCATTAATGTGTTACAAACTGCATCGGATTTATGATTCATGATTTCTAAACCTATTCAAATTTTAAATCTACAAGTACAAACCGTAACATTAGTAATAATGTTTAGTGGGTAAAGTAACAAATTTTATGTATATCCATATGCTTTGATATGTGAAAACAGCTTTAGATAAATTTTCAATATCTAGCCCACAAATGGGCCAAATAGTGGCAATATATATCCGCATGTACAATTCAGAATGCCTAATAAATTGTTCGAAGCTAGTAACCTCCTACTTTCATGTGATGTTTTGCTTTTCTGATGGGTGTACCTGGTTTTGGGTGTCCTGTCTACTGGTGCCCTGATGGATTTTTATCTGTCAGACGAAGAGGCGAGTGACTGCTAATTCTGCGTTGAAAAGCGATGTATTGAAAATTATTCAATATTCCTCTGGTGCTCCCTTCAACCATTTGTACCTTCATCCTAATACTAGCGTAAATTTTGGTACGATGTGTATTATTAAAGAAATGAAAGCAAATAAATATTCAAAGTTTTTAGAACTTATCAAAATTATTGGAATCGGCTGGTTTCATTAAATCCCACGTTTTTGGGTAGCATTTTGCTCATATTGATTTTCATACTTGTGAAATACCTAAACGAAGAAAAACATTGTTTTTACTTTACGTTCGGTTGTCAGACCCTCCTTAAGGGGTTTACGCGTGCTGGACCTGCACTTTGGTATACTCTGGCTTGCTTATAACCCAATTGTCAGGTGGTACATTAATCGGAGCCGATTACACCTAATCCCTATAAATTCCTTCGCAGGCAAAGGAGGTTCGGAAATGTAGTAAATATTCTAGAACTCGAGAAATTCTTTCAAAATCCACACTACGTCCCACCACGGTCAGCGAGCGTGAAACTGGGATCCATGAACCACTTACACAACCTCTTCTCTCTTTGCAACTCCAACTACTAATAAAAACTAAGGGGAAATACACTGGTTTACTCTCTAAAACTAGTAGCAAATATTGACCTGGGCAGGTGGATCTTCGTTTGAGGAGCTGGTGTTCCGTCCGATCAGCCAATATTGTATTGGATGTTTTCTTTCCGTAACTAAATTCATAAATGTATGGTGTAAATGAGGGTAGTCAGGATCTACCCTGGAAGTGGGCTGAACCACGAAAAAGTTAGCGTACAGGTGGGCGCACACTAGGCCTGTGGAGTGGCCCGGCCCGGCGTGGAACCGACCCTCAAGAAGAAAAGATTGAAATGAATGTAACCCCGCACACTAGGCTGATAGGGAGACAGGCGAGGCTCGGAGCCGGACGAAGTTGCCAGACTTCTGGAACATACCAGCCTAGGGTGCGCCGGGGCGATCGGAAATCTCTCAGTTCGGGTATATTTGAGTGCCCTATATGTTAAGACGAAGCCAACAATTGCGACGTGGGGCCTCCTGAAAATGCAAAATCATAACTAAACCGCAGCGCTAGTCAGACGAAGGGGGAAAAATCGACGCGACTGAGAGAAGATCCTACATAGTGTGCGGACCTTCACAATTCCGCACCGCGCCGCGTTGATACGCCCCGCCGATCCACTGTGCACTCACTTTAAAAGCCAAAGCATTTTTCTACAGGAGGAACGATTTTTGTAATAGTCACGCCTTGGAAATACTCTCTCTGTTACCGTACGGGAGGTACCGTTGCGTAAACCAACCAATATTGCGTTTGATGCTTCATTTATTATAAAACACGAGTATTACGAAACGCGACTTTTTGGGAAGAACGACAATGTTCAGAACAACATTCAGACATGCTTAAACAAAGAAAGCCAAATAAAAAAAAAATCCAGTTAGTATTCACAATGGACTGACTGCGTTGAGTAGCAGATTAAGCACTCTAGCTAGAAGTCGCAGCTCCAGAAGCTTTCGAGAGAGAAATCTTCAGTTGCGGTTAACAGTCACATCCTAAGATATGTTACACCTAATGAAAGCGACAGAACGTATGCTTCTGTTGTGAAGGTTGTGTCATGACTCATGCCAAGTTGTGGCTACGCTGGTGCATCTGACAGCTGGTTGCTGAAGGTTTGGAATCATGTGATGAGCGCAAAGTTAAGACAGGTATTTTCCAATACTGCTCATAGCAATGGTGGAACACGTTCGTGGGTGAAACCGTTGCAGTGGCGGACTTCCTGCATTATAAATGTCAATACTGAGCTATATCTTAGCAACGGTTTCGAATGAATATGTCGACTTAGAAAATGGAAGAAGCACAGTTGTCTTCATCCGTGCTGTTGGAGATAATAGATTCACAAACAACAACTTTCTAAAAACCGAAGAATTAGGCATAATATTAACTGAGTTTGGTCTTAGTTATTTCTATTAGTAATCTTTTTCAGCTTTTTTATAGGTTAACCTTTTTCATGTATTAATTTTTAAAAATTATAAATGGCTACTGCCCAGATCCAAAGCAATACAATTCTGCACGTTGTAGATGTAAAATACATTTTCAAATCCGTTCATGTAGCGTTCCCATAATGGAAAGGATTTAAATACCCAGTCGCAAACTAGTTTCCCTCCATCAAATGGAGTTTTTGTCTAGATTGGGAAAAGGGTTAGGCACTCAGTGGATTGGAAATTGTTTGGTTCGTGGGGCAGGGACTCGCCCCTGGGAGCATATCTCAGCATGTGATCAACAAGCCAGCTAGTTTTATGACCGCACACTTAATTTCCCACAGGAAAACAGATCCTTTTCAGGGCTACCTTTCTTTTCTAATACCATCAGATACATAAGAGAAGATTAGGGCTCACCCCATTTCTATGAACTTTCCACTGCTGCCGGGGGAATCGGAATGGAAATTGTGGAGGGGAGGAACCTTCAAATATTCCCTCCATTCAAAAATTGTTCAATTTCTTGAATTAAAATATGTTATAGAATTCAAAGTATCTTATTTATTTAAAAAAAATATTTACATAATGAGGCGTGAAATATTTTACAACGATTTTAGGCCGTTTTGACTTGTCTTGACTAATAAAAAGAACAGGCATTAACAATTTATTTACGACCATTATATTTATTGTTCGATTGACAACAATAATTCTTTCAAATAATTAATCTTTTTATATAAGGTTTTGGTTAAAATGAAAATGTTAGTGCCACAAGCGGGATTCGAACCAACGACCTTTGGCTAAATACGCCATGATATCCCAAGTGGTAGATAAACGGCGTATTTGGTCGAAGGTCGTGGGTTCACATCCCGCCCAAGGCCCTAAATTTATCGTTTCCATCAAAAACTAACATAAAAAGATTAATTATTTGAAAGAATTTATTTAAGATTTTTTTTAAAAGTTACCTTTTTGTCCGTTCTCTGTTCTATTAAAGATAACGGATTTCTTCTTATGAAGTAAGGTTTTATTTGTTGTTAATAATTCTCAAACAGAAAAACAAACTTTCACATTGATTTTGTAGCCAATCTCAATTTGCATGTTTATCACTCGCAAGGCGGGACATTTTGAGAAATCCGTCGGCTTTTCTCTGGAAATTTCCTCTTGATAATTTCTCTTGAAAATGGAAAAATCTCGCCCTTTTGACGGTGAAGTAATTTCTGATTCATACTCTCAAATTAAAAACATCTTCAGGGAAAACGTGAAATTTCCCGTTTTAATTCGGACGTTTGAATTAATTTTTTTAAGTGTGAGAGAGTAAGTTTAAAAATTGTGTAAATCATTGATTTATTTATAAATAATCGAATTTTAACGCTGTATGAATTATACGTTCTTTCAATATACAGGGTGTCCCATGAACAGACATTAATAGTTTCTACTCCGTATCAAATTGGACTGAAAAAATTCTGTTGTGCAAAGTCTAATATTAAATTGTCTTCCGGTTATTTCAATTTACAGGTTTCTTCCATCTTTCTGCACCTCTCTCAATTTATTCTATAAAGTTCGCCGTATCCCAAAAAAATTTCAATCCAACTGTCAATTTGGTTACATCAATGGAAAGAGAATTGAACGCCCCAGGAAATTTATTTTTATATTTTTTTTATTAAAGCAAGAAAAATAACTTAGAGAATAAACTAGCAAGTTTCCAAACTTCTTTTTTAAAGAATAAACCAGAATTAGTTTTGGCGCCTACAGAAAATTTTTTTTAATTATAAGCTTTATGTTAGATGTAATTAATCTATAAAAGTCGTAATCACATAAAACAATATAAAATTTAAATTTTTAAAATAATTAATATTTAATTTTTCTTAATTATTTTTTAATTTTAATTTATTAAATACTTAACGAAATTATTAAAAACAAAAATATAGAAATATATTATGTAAAATGATTTAATTGCAAATTTTTATTTTTTGATTACCATCTATTTAAAAAAAATCGTTAAGATTCGGCAAGTTCTATAAAAAAAATAATAATTCTGTAATAAAATAATACTTTGGTTCTAAATTGAACATAAGAAAATTTGCGAGCCGTAAAATTTGTCACAAAAGGATGTCAGGTTTGCGATTTTACCAATTATTTTAATTTTTGAAGGGGTTTGTTTGTTCTTATGTTCAATTTTCTACCAAATGCTCTGTTTTGCTTCATGTAATTGGCTCATATGTTTCTAATAGGAGATTGACGAGTGTATGATTCCCCAATTTTGCTCTCCAACATCTAAGAAGAGCTTAGTATGAAAATATCGCCAAGTGAAGGGACAAGTGAATGAGTAAAGATAAATGTACTGAGTGTAGGTTTACACTGAAACAAGCGAACAAAGCGCATCAACACAAAGAGATACCCATTTCCATTAAATACTTAAGACTGCCTACAAAGCACACAGTGGTGGAACTTAAGTGACAGAAGACTTGGACAACTAGGAATACTTCTAGACCGAAATCCGACTTGACTGTCAATATTAGATAGCAATTAGATTATATTGACTTGACTTCGACTACTTTGGACATATTAACTGTGGGGTCTGCCAAGCCCATCCAACGCATCTAAACCTTCGGATCTAAAGTCCTCTAATTGTCAAAGCTTTTCACTACGTCTCTCACCCCACTATCCCTAATAACTTCAGCATTCATTTGTCAACTGTTGTGCTCCAAATTCCCAAAGGTCCGCACCATCCTCGGTCCATCCACTGTCTCAATGACTGGCTTTTATGGCATGTGTCCTCCGGGTGCTGACCTGATGTTAATGTTAGCACAATTAATTAAGGTGTTTAGTTGAGATAAATTTAATAAATTGTTGTATATTAATTGGTCAAGCGGACCACGAAATTAGTGAAATTAATGTTAAAGGAGACAAGACTGAGCCATCATTTGCTCCTTATATAATCTCAACGTCCGGAAACTCCACTTCATGAGAGAATTGCGCCAAAGGTACTTCGGGAAACTGAAACTGGATGACGAAGCAGTCATTGTAATCCTCAACGGAACGGATAACTGGAGGAAGCTTGTGTGTACCTCGATCACGCCCTGCTGTACCGAAAATACGTGGTTGAACAATTCAATTTTTAAAATCAAAGATCATTCTAAAGATAAAAAATAGAGATTCATTCTAGATTCAACAATTGATAAAGCAACTAAACAGACGGCTAAGGCCATTGTAAATTTAGCTTTGTCTTTGTAAATGTAAAGTAAATGTAAATACTTTGTGTAAATAAAGTCTTCATTCATTCATTAATGTTAGTGTTGTGACCATAAAATAAATAATTTTATAATCACATAGGGTACAAATGACATAATTAAAAGAAAATGAAATGTTTGTAATTGAAAAAGTAAATGTTTAGCTGGTTAGACTTACATTACATAAGTTGGTGAAAACATAAATTAAGTGTTTAAAACAGGTGTAGGGGCAACTTTTATATAAGCACCATAGCTGTCAGTACTTACACAGCTATGAAAATCTTACTTAAAATTTAAACAAGAACATTGAAAAGTCGTAAAAGTTTATGCTCTAATGATTTTGTACTTTGGTGGCCGAAAGTTAAGATAAAACGTACATAAAATACATATGTATATTAAAGGATTTTTAACTTTTAAAAATTCCATTGATGACATAAAATTTACAATAGAAATAATATTATATAAGGTACGAGCCTTTTGTGTGAAAAAATTAAATGAATTCCATCGACGTTTTAATGGTAATTTGACTAAGTTATTTATTTTAATTAATTATTCTGCCTATGTAAGGTGTTGGTTGGGATAAAAAATAGTTTTTCGAACGGGATTCGAACTCCACCTGGAGATGGAGAATTGGTGTTCGAGAAGATCGAAGTCACGATAGCACAAGTGGTCGAGTAGCGGCCTGTTAGCCGAAGGTCGTGGGTTCGAATCCGCTCGTGACACTGGTTTTTTTTTATCTCAACCAAGACGTTGAATAGAAAGAATAATTAGTTGAATGAAATGTTGAAAAAACTCAAATGAAATATCAAAATTTATCAGTCCATCGACAAGAGTATGGTCTCATTTGACAAGTAGAATAAGCTACCGGAGTATTGACGTATGTTCTCGTAACACCCTGTATATAGTTTGAAATATTTGAAGTTGTTTCTGCATTGAAAGAGTTTATGTTACACTCCTACACTCTTAAAATAATCGGAAATTGTCCCGGTACATGAAGGTCGATATCAAATATATAGATAGTTCTTTATGGTTCTGAGTGTATGTCTTAAATATGAAAGGTGTCAAATTTTATTACACCTCTTCAATCGGGAGTAGATAGGCCAATTAGTCTACCACGGCCTTCCATGGACGGTTGCATTTTTTCTCCGAAGTGGGCTGTAAAAGGAGCCGTAACCCGTTCACAGTTAACAACTTTTCTCGTCGTTGTAATCAATGTAAAAGCTCATTTCTGAGGAAGTACGGGTGAGAGGATAACGTTAAAATAGCAATATGCCGCATCCTCCTAGAATAATTTACAAGTGGGGATAAATCGGTTTTCAGTTTAAGTTTATAAGCCTACAAGGGTCTTAATTTACGGGCCGAGGAATCGTTTTATATCAGGCGCATATACTTTTTGTTTGATCGCGTGAGCTTGTTCAATTGTCGAGAGCCGAGAACGTTCCTGTTTTCCAACAAGGACCAAAAAGAAGGAATTACTCCAATTTACAATAAAATACCGTCCGGGCTTTAATATTTTATTGTCTTCGTGTCCCCGGCTGTTACTTTTACCGTAAAAGCCCGGCTTTAGTGTTTGTTCGGCTTACTTTATACAGCGTTCTGTAATTGTTTGTCCGGAATTTACAATGCCCGTATTTATTTTATGTTTGTTTTTCTCCCCTCGAATCCTTTGGGGTAATTTGTAATAGGTTTACTTAAAATGAATCTTTCCCATTTAACTATGATTTCATAAGCCGTGTCTGCTCAGTTGAAATTTGCCTCCAGCTGATAAATTTAGGACGCTTTATTGGACTCATTTAAGGAGATACAGAGCAATTTCTTCTTACATTGATTCTCGAGGACTTTTACATAATTTACACTAAATAAAGCCATTGTTTAAAACAGTCCTAAAACAGTATAACTCTAGCTAATATTGTCCCAAAGCTTTAGGAAAGATATTATTAATTACTACTTTTATTACATATTATTAATTACTATTTTGTATCTCCAGACGTCTAGAGTACCGTGGCGAATGATTCACAGAGGGAGATTTCAATTCTAAACATGACTAGGGATCCACACTGACGAACACCAATGGCCTCGAACTAATATATGCTTTTGCTTTTGCTTGTGGTGAACCCCCTGGCGGGAACTTACAGAAGAGGCTGTCTTCTACCTGTGAGCTTTGCATTCGTATGACCACCGTTGCATCCGGCCTCACGGGATAGAGCAGATCGGACGGCAGCGCGGACGCTATGCTTGTGCTGGTAAGTCCCTCGAAAGCGTGCGTAGTAGAGGATTGGAACGGGGGTAGTGAGTAGGTTGATTCTACTCGAGTACACTTTGCACGAAAGTGTAGGCTGAGCTCGATAGGAGTCTTTAACAGTAGATGGGTATCTTCTAGGGGGTTGTTAGAAATTCCACTTTAATAGAAACCGCGGCCGGAGCGGATCCAGACATTACGACGCTCTGGGAACTCTGGGATATAGAGTTGCCATCTTCATCTGCGCGCGGAAGACCGGGCTGATGTATTTCAGGTTAGATAGCTTAACACCAAGCGCGCGCCATACGGGCTGATGCTCAATGCTAGCCCGGCCACTTGGAATAGACAACCTGGGAGCGAGGTTTCTTCGGGGCAAAGCTGCTTCTACACAAATGTATGCGGCAGTAACACACTTCTGTAGTATCCAGAGGTGTCAGCTCACATCTTGAGAATCAAAACGTCCGATACAGCCGAAAAGGCTACGTGCGGATGCTAAAGTTCCTCAGAGTCCTCTTTAGGACCCCCCCGTCTTTAGGAATGCGAGACCCTCATGTCATGAGCAGGATTTTTTTTTTAATGGCCTCATGAACTTTGCATATCTAGCCAGACTATGTAATTGTTTATTGCGTATTCGTTTTTTTTGGGGGGGGAAGGGTATCGTGAAAAAAGGGCCAGAGGCGACGGCGGGAATCGAACCATGAGCGGGACTTGAGCCCACGAGGTTCGGCTAAATACGCCTCTGCTCTACCACTTGAGCTATCGTGACTTCAAGTCTCGTGGCACTAACTTTTTTTATCTCGACCAATATCTTACATAAAGATTAATTAATTGCAAGATGTGGTTTGGTCCACGAAATCTAATGAAATCTGAACAATATTGCCCAAGAAATTTTAAAAACCGACTCAATTACTCGATATGGAAGCTAATAAAAATATCAAAAGTCCAATCACGACATTGGGAAGGGACATCATAGAAAAAGCCGATTTTTTTTGTCAGTCTCCTTGCTGAAATTTTCAAACTAAATAAAAACATCAATGGCAGCTTGTTTGTAGTAACAACCACTACACAAGAGAAAAATATAAGCCTAGTTACGCGTAAAGAAGGAGGACAAGAAATTAAAAATTTACCTCCCAAAAGATTCCAGAATATGACCTTATCAATGAAGAAATACTAAAACAATTGCCGAAGAGAAGGATAGTTAAAATATTTTATCCAAAATTCCTATGGGCGAAGTTGGCCACTTTATGTTTCAACCGATGTAGAAATTTAAAAAAAAATCATTGAAATGTTTCGCTTAAACCACAAGTCGATGATAATAACCAAAAGATAGCGACTGAACTTCTGTAATTAAGTTTATATGTCGAAGGGAAAAATTGACTTTTTGTACTGTAACCCCCGGTCTGGTTTCCAGACTAAAAGATAATTTTCTAATACGGGCGCCAGATAGCCATTTGACTATCAAATGGGGAAACAAAACGTTGGCAGCCAGGAGATAGATAGCTCCGCGTGAGGCGGGAGGGTTCGCAATGGACCAGACTATTGTTAGATAAAGAAAATTAAAGCTAAACAAAGAAATAAAATGTGATGGTCAACTAAATATATTTACAGATAACGAAATAAAACAGAAAACGGTATCCTTATCCTAATTAAACTTAAACTATGTACATGAAATTTAGGCCTTTAACATACGGTAAAACGTCTGAAGTGAGCACTCACTCTTCTCCGAGAGAGACACGAGACGGTATCCGATAACTCGAAGAAAAACGATAGTCCGGTAGACGTACAAAAATCCTCGATCACTCTCGTAGGACAACTTGTGGAATCCTGACCGTGCTTTTGTGGCTTCCTCTCCGCTCGCTCCAGTCCCGGCCAAAGTTCAGAGCGCCCGAGACAACAACATCTATGCCAACTCTGGGCCTTGACTTAATTACCCGGTTACAGTACTATTGACAGCGTGAAGATACTGTCTGCAAATATGCCAGAGATTTTTTTTTTTTTGTCAACGTAGGCAAGTTTAATATTTCAATTTACCGCCATCGAAAGAAAACACGCATAAAACAACAACTTCTACAACTTAAATAGATGCTGCCAATAATCAAGTTGATCTGTCTCAAGATAGAGTTTGGATAGCTTGGACCGTGGATGATAGAGACTGGACTGAAATTTTCTTAGATTGGAATGCGAGAAGCAATACTGAAAACTAACAGTCAAAAATATTCCAAATTTTCAGAGAAAACATATCTCTACACTCAGGAGATGATGTCAATTTTAGCAGAATTTTCATTGGTCGATTTTGGCCAATTTGAAAAATTAATCGACCATAGAACATAGAAAAAATCACTAAAATGTCTACAAACGTAATTCTACAATAAGCAAATGAAAATTCTTAACTTTCATAATTAAATTTCAGTCAAGTGCAAAAATTGCATTTTTTCATCCTGAAGGCACTTTCGTTTCGTTTCCTAGTTAATCACTAGAATAAAGCGTAATCTAATGATAATAATTTTTCCTGAGTATATCAAGATTATTAAAGCGTAGACAAAACCGTTGTCCATAATTCTAATAGGATTTTCTTTTGGAAAACGTGCCTGGTAAAAATAATAGTAGCTCATATGAGTCTAAGAAAATCTTTTGTTCATTCTTCTTTCAAATCTCTCATCCTGAAGATGCTGTGTAAACAAAGCAGGCTGATATTTGGTCTCAAGTGACTCCCACTATTTGTTGGCTATTTTAAAATTCACCAATTTCATGGTCCGCTTGACCAATTGATACATTACAATTAATTAAGGTTTTTAATTGACATGAAAAAAAAAATTAATGGGTTCGAATTCCGCTCGTGCTATTAACTTTTATTCATCTCAACTGAAAACCTTAATTAATTGCTATTTTAAAATTTAAGTTAACAAAGCGAACGAAAACCACACAAAAACGTTTATTCGTTTTTCAACTCATTGTGGAACAAAACAATGTTCACATCGTGAATATGCAGCCCAGATGCAAGTTACCAAAATCTACACTGAGGAGCAAAAACATGGCCACCCTTAATATTATTAAAATTATCTCTTAGACAATGCACCAGTCTTATTTTACAAAATCTTACAACATTCGGTTCATTTTATGGTTTTAGACGTAGGTAAAACGGAAAACAGAGGTAAAAACTCCCACTTGTCGATTTTGTAAATTCATTTTTGAATAATCAATTTCCCCTTTGTTTGTTTTCTTTAAAGCTTTTTTCTAAAGCTACGATGGTTTGATTTTTTTTAAGATATACTATTTTTAAGTTTCAAATTTTCAATTCAAATTTACATTGAGTGGCGTTTTTTACTAGATTATAGCTTTGTTGGAAGATTGGGGAAATCAAGCGTATTTGGCCAGGTGGCTTAACTTTCGCAGAACAGCTGTCCGATCGTTACGAAAATATCAGGTTACTCAAAAAGCGATGGGTCGGATCACAATCTCGGGGTGATGATCGTTTTATTGTTTCCAATATAGTCTATACTCGACTATCTACTGCTGTTAAGTTCCACCCACGGATTCAATAAGTCACTTAGGATTGTTAAGCGGGAAACATACTTACCCGATGCAACGCTACTCGATGTTCTCCGATACTGCCCAGTGTCCAATTTGCCATTTCCTTTCCACCTCAGTCCACATCTGGCAGAAGCCACTCAACGCTACCCTACTCTACGCTAAGCGATTCCCACTCTCCAGAGGTTCGTCGCGTCGCATCGAGTACAGTCGAAGACAAAAGAGCCGCAAACGATACGTTTAGTTCAGACTAGATGATTTTTGTCGTTATAGTAACTACAACATACTTTTTTAATGTAAACTAAATTAAGCAGCATCAAAAATTCATTAGTTTTTATTAAAAAACAAAACTAATTTTAACGGTTTTGATGTTTTAATGATAGAAAATTAAACAAAAAAGCGTAATACCATTTTTTGATATAATGAATTTAACTAACAATTTGTTACACTGTTTTGCTCATAAAATTACACAATTTTCATCAAGTAGCTTCAGAAGAGGTCAATCGTATTTTTGTAGTTTATTTCAAATTGAGTATATGTTATATCAATTACAACGTTCCTACTTTAATGTAAACAAAATTAAACGAGATCAAAAATCCATGAATTTTTATAAAAATCATTTCCTTTTGCTGGTTAGGAAAAAAATTGATCAAAACACTGGAATAACTTTATTTAACAATAAATTTAAAAAACAATTTAGTACATGGGTTTGCTCGAAATAATGCATTAAGAACAAAAGAGGCAGTTGTGATAGTGATTATCGTGACTGTCGGACAGATGTGCACACCCTACCAAAACGTGCCAACGCGTCGCGTAGCCTTCCATCGGGTGTGCTCCCCTCTTTAATGTCATTTTACACCGTAAGGCGAAGTCTATCAGATATAGTATTGCCTGTGAGGCCTGCCACTGTTCGGGAAGTCTGACCTGTACTGTTCAGTTAAGTTTCGCAAGAAATCACATCAATTGATTTTGAGCAAAATTGGATCTTGTTTTCGCTGGCTGTGTTTGAGGTCCTGACGGCCGGGAGACGTTTGGAGAAGTATATCCCAGCAAAATTTTCACTCCGGAATTATGAAGGTGGTGGTGTTAAGATGTGGGTATGCCTTTCTATGGAAGTACGCACAATCTTGATCTTCATCGAGAATTACATTGCAGCGATTAGAAGTTGTAACAATGTAAAGCCTCGCACAACTAGGATCGTTACTACTTGGAACTGGCTTCAGTTCTATGTTTGGAGTGGCTAGCGAAGCAATAACAGCTTAAACCCTATCGACCACCTTTAAGATGATTTGAATTGGCAGGAATTAAGAATGGCGCAGTAGGAGGAGTATCAAAATATTCCATAGCACTACATTCCAAACCTCGTACAATTCTTCATCGAAGGCAAGCTGTTGTCTACCCAAGGCACTACTGAATTAAATATTTTCTTCATGGTTTTTATAGCAAATATTTTGGTATTGAGGTATGATTTTGTAGTTTTCCTTAAAAATATCTAGTAAATTATTTAAAGATAGTTGAAATGCGGTCGGGTTTTATGTAGACTTCAGAAAAACATTTTCTTTCTCGTGCCGTCGTTTCGATCTTTATTTAGATCATCTTCAGGGCCTGTGATTTACAAACATTGTTTACATTTAGAAAATACGTATAGGATGTGGAAAAGTGATTTTATACAATGCAAAATATATTTCATATTCCATCAAAGTAGTTCAACTCACTCAAAGTGTTCGTCTTCTGTGTAACTGTGCCATTCTTGCGTTTCGTGTTGAGAGGGCCAGTGAGATTTTGCTGTTACGTTGGATTTCGAAGGGGTGGGGAAGGAAGTCGGTATAGAAAAGACATTTTTGTATAACATTCCATATTCAAAATCTATTTACTATATGGAAACAATGTTTGTAAATCTCAGGTCCTGGAGATGATCTCAAAAAAGATCGAAACGTCGCACGATAAAAAAAAAATGTTTTTCTCATACCTACATCACACTAGACAGCATCTCACGATTTTTAAATAATTATCGATTAACGGTCACTAATCGCCACACGTATGAGTAAATAATAAAAGATAAAAGAATGTTAGGAGATCGTAAGATGCAGTCTGGTTTGATGTAAGTTTCTCGTGTCAACGTTTCGACCTTCAGTTAGATCATCTTCAACGATTGATCTTTATAATGTTTGTTTAAATTTTACAAATGTAGGTAGGATATGTATAAATGAATTAATACAATGCTAGAAACTTTCGTATTTTGTACTCACCCATAGAGCTTGTTTTCCGTGTAGACGTGTCATTACTGTTGAAAGTGCCAGTGAGATATTGATATTTTATGCTTATATGCGTTGGCTTTTGATGGGATTGAGAAGGAAATCGGGATAGAAAGACATATTTATATGAGGAGTCGGCTTTTGTGAGGTGAAAGGAGCCAACATGGGAAATAATGGGCGAGATGGTTCTGCCCGATAATCCTTTCAGGATTATATAGATGGGGATGAATAGGAAAAGGAAAGAAAATTGTTCGAGAATTAGACTATGCAGAAATGTTTGATGTGTGGAATGTGATGATTGTTTTATATATTATTTTATATGTTTTGTGTGATGTGATGATGATGAATTTGGTAAATGATATTAGCGTAGCTGCGACTGGGTTTAGATGGGTCCATTGTGTAATTGATGTTGTGTACTTATCTCTGTTGATGTAAACCATTACAAAGAAGTTACGTTTGTTTTCTTCTGAGTGTAATATTTTTAGATTGTTTAAGTCGACATTACGTGGGTGATCAAAGTAGTGGGTGGCCAGTGTTGTAGGATTTTGTTTTAGTTTTTTTGCCAGTCATAGATATGCCGCTTTGTTCTCATATCCAGATAGTGGCCGGGTGATTTTTTTGGTCTCACGAGTGAAACTACTACAATTAAATGAAATTCTCTCTTAGAAGAAGAATCAACCGTTAGGTGCGAGAATAAGTGCTTAAACAGGTAACTATTTTGAACAACGCAATGTAAAAGTGACATCCAGATTTCTTCATTTTGAAGATTTGCGTGTATTACCATCCCTTCTTTTAAAAGACCTTAAGTCAACAAAAACTATTCAGTATATGCCTGACATGTGTGTCCTATCAAGTTTCTGATTGACGGTGATATTTCCATCTTTTTGATAAGTCAGGTCAAACAATATAGTTGCACACACGTTGCCTGAGGATGTCGTGCAGTGGCTTGTATCGACTTCGTGCCAGTTAGTCGAACGACTTCTTTCACGTGCTTTCATGTCATGAAAGATCATTAAAAGCAATCGAGGCAGAAAAGTGTATCCAACAAGCTGGGTGGGTTTTTTATTTAAAGAATATCCAGAAGAATATCTTTCCACTGTATGAAAGACAGTTAACAATTATTTGTTGTTGATGAATTATAGAGGAAAATAGATGAAAGGTTCAAAATTCCCTATTGGATTTTGGACGTGGTTTTCGAAATTGCTTCTCTGACCGGGCCGAGTTAAGTCGGCCGTACCAAATCCCTAATGTATTATATTCCGAGATTGAATGAAAGTTGAAAGTTGGGTTATGAGGTTTTAGGGTTTAGGGCAGCCGGTGGGGGAGGTCATGTATAGTAAGATTGTAATTCCGGGCCGCCGCCCTCCGGTCGTTAAGGGACACCTCGCCGTTTTAACGTCGGTTCGACATGCCACCCCTAATTTCTTCATCGGCCTCCTATCACGCACCCCCGGCTCTAATTAGGGCCCCTGTCAGAAATAAAACTCGATTATTGAGCTATAAACTTGCGAAAACGGAATGGACCGAGTTCTAAAATAAATAGAAGCGCCGGCGATAAACCCGCGGGGAAAATTAATCCGGCGATCCCGTTTAACATTTTAATTGGTTCCAGACTTCGGACCGGTTTCTTTTTATGTACCGACTTGAGGAAGTACGCCTAAGTTATACAGATGTGAAAAAGCTATGGGATTGTTTAGAAAGAAGTAATTTTCCGAGATGACTCATTCCACTAACGCATGAATCTTTCATGAAATCTAAAACAGTGAACCACATAGCCCTATAAAAAAGGAAAATTTAAATTCACGAATTCAAAAAAGACACGAGAAAACGCCGAGTCGATCTGCTTGAATCATCGATATAGCTGAGGTGGTGGCTAAGGTCAAATCGACGGATTATTTTCATGAATAGGGGAAGTTTGACGCTATTGAGGTGAAGGTAGTATAGATGAATAACCTTCAAACGGCACGATCATACAAGAAATATAAAACTCAATCTGATAAGACTTAAACATAATGGTGTACACTTAACAGTATAAGGTCTCCTTTGCACTGCTGATCCATCACTGTTGAGAGAAATCCTTTCGTAGTTGTGCTCTCAGTCGGTCCAGATTCCTATATTACTCCAAAAGTGGGAATGTTTTGATAACTAACGCAAGAATGTCCAACCCTTTTCGTTAACAGATCGTCCCTGTGGGCACTCACTTGACCGACCGACGTTACCCTGGTGTATCTCAAAGATGTCTTCAACCCATCATGTTTCTTGTTGATTTTAACATAACAGTTTGCCCGAGAAAACAGCACTGACGGTGTCACTATCTTTTACTTGTGTTAGGAAGGTACTATGTTACTAGTCGCAATACAGTCACACATCCGCATATAATTTGACCAGACTGCTTCGTATTTTGGCATATTTATATTTCCACAAAATAATCTAATAATATTATTAGATAAATCGGTTGCTAGACGGATCCCTTTCTGCCACTATCACACACTCTCTCTGTCCCCTCACTCCCTCTCTCAATCAGCCTTGCCTGAATGTGTGAAATATTAAGTGGATGTATGTTTCGTACCTACTTCCTAAGTTATTATACTTGTCTCTCTCCGCCTCCCACTATCGCTTTTTCTCACTGCCTATTTCTTTCTCTGTCTCTTGGTGTGTGTGTGCTTCTATATTGGTAAGTTTGGGTTTGTTTTTTAGTAGGTATGTTTTTAGTATCTATTTTTATCTCTTCTTTCTTTTCTCTCCCCCCCTCTCTCTCTGGGTGTATATGTGCTGCCTACCCGCAATTCGCTCTATATTTTTCCATTTCTATCTTTCTCTCTCTCTGACATACCATTAATTTTCGTGTTAACCTTTTCTCTCACATTTTTCCTCTCACCCTCTATTTAAGATGCGAAACAAAAAAAAAAAATAAACAAAAGTTTGTATTTATTTGAAATAATATTTTTTTAAACCAAATTCTGTCTTGTTTTTGGTCTGGAAACCAGCCAAATACCTTGTCAAAGTTATGGCAGGTCAAAATAAAATATGCCATTCTGTAAGCTTTTGCCATTTTGACAATTCGGTGAAGAGTTAACCTGTCCCATAATGTGTTGAGAGGAGAGTTACGAATTAGGTTAAAACGGAATGACGGCCATTTGGGGGAGGGCCGTGAAAAATATCGAAGGGAGGGTCTAATCAAAAATAAAGGCTCTTTCCCGAATCGAAACCTACAATTTTCCATAAGAAAAGTAAACTGGCTTTCGTGAGTGTTTGAAAGAGCGTCATCCGGCCGGCGGGGTGTAGCGTGAGGGATGATCAAAATACGCCCTTTTTATTTTACAAAACTGGCAATAAGTGCTACCCTTAAACACGAAGACACGGCTCCAGTCTAAGAATAAAAAGAAAATAATACGAAGAACTTAAACGAAAACCACAACATTTCCGCCATTCACAAAATAGCGCAGTTAACACGAACAAAACCGTGTCTTCAGAACTAAAGCCTAAATTAATAAAACTTCAATGCAATCACATCTAATTTGCTATTCTGCTTCTCAATTTGATTCCCATTTGAAAATATTGAGGCAAAAAAAATTGTTTCTATTTTGCATCTTATCGCCGATTCTTATTTCGAATCGTAAATATTATACTAAATAAAAAATCGAATTACCATAGACCCAAGCTGATGTGAACGAATTAGTTCCTTACAGAAAACGTGGTGTTAGTAACTGGCCAAACATTTTATAAAAATAGAAAAAATTTTCTATCTGTAATATTCTTCATATCCAGGTTTATTTATTAGTATTTATTAATATAATTTAGTAACAATTAGAGCAAAGCGTTAAGATAAATAAAAATAACTCCATTAAATTCATTAGATTTCGTGATCCGAGTGACCAAATAATAACTTTAATTAATCTTTATGTAAGGTTTTAGTTGAGATAAAAAAGTCATGGTCACGAGCAGGATTCGAACCACGATCTTCGGCCCCACGAAAAATGGCAAAAAGGAGAGAAAATCCAAAAGGTGGGTTTGAGGTGGGAAGTTGGTGTCCGAGGGTCATGACAGATCAAAGGGTAGAGCAGCGGCGTACAGAGCCGAAGGTTGTGCGTTCGAATCCTGCTCGTGCCATTGACTTTTTTATCTCAACTAAAAACCTTAATTAATTTTTCTAAAAGGATCATAAACGAAAGAATTTCACCCTCATTCACGCTAATAAATGCATGCACTCAGACAAAACATATAAGACATATTATGTACAATAAAACAAACCAGTTTCCCCTCAAAAGCGCAACAGGAGGTACAAAAACCCGCTGCAGAATACGGATGGTATGCCTACACGCTCCCTGTAGAGAGCCAAGGTGTAACATGTTTCCAGTATTTGACGTAGAGCAACCTTCTCTGCGTAAAGGGCACCTGCCTTAGGCTCAAGAACAGGTGCCCGTGTATCAACCGCATATGGCCTATTCTTAATCGCCTATGAACGATTCCTTGTTTCCGGATCAGGTTCTCGGGGGGCAAACTAGGAACTAGGTGCTCTTGACTTGCAAAAAAGCCTCTCGTCAAAAAAATATCGTTGGCCAATAAAGGAAATTATAGTATTAAAATCTTTTATTTTGTTATTTTTCAAAATACCTATGTTAAATTTTCCCACAGTAAACAACTTAACAATTTCTAATAAATCTTAATGCAATTTATATTGAAAATAAAAATGTCGGGGATTGTAAATACTATAAAACTGGCAATATCCCTATTTATTCTTGAGAAATTTAAATTACACCGAAAGGCAGCTTACGTAATAAATGCCTATTATGAAAATATTACTTTATTGCCTACAATTGCAAATTAATAAAATAGTATGAAACAACCGACGTGAAATATGTAAACAGTAAGTACGGTTAAATTTTATACTTTAGATTATTTACATTTTTTATATGAAACGTATTCATGTAGGGTGAAATATTTGGTAAATTGTAAAAGTTAATGTGCCTATTAACTCTTATCACATGAAATATCTTGGTTTATTTACTAACGCCGATAAAAAAAATATGAAAGGAATAGTATTTTTATTACAAACATAACAAAAAATAAATGTATGGCTGTGTACACGAATAAATCTACCTTTCTTTGGAAGCCCATTAAAAATCTATAAAAGAAGAAAGAAAAATTTCTCAATTATGCTCCCGATATTTATTGACAAACGGAATTAGCGATATATTACAATTAGGCGACGCCGCACGGCGCGCACGTGGAAATGAAACCGACAAGGCAAATAACTAAAATGTGACATCCGATCCGGACGAATGGGGATAACGCTTTGCATAAATTTTGTATGTAAATAGTTCAAAGTGAGATTTCCAATTCAAATTCAAGTTTAGACAGTCGAGCCCCTACATCAAAAACTACCTATTACCAAACACTTTATGACCCTAATCGGTATTATGCCCCTTTGGTATGTTTATTAGCTCTTATCGATTGATTTCATTGAAAAAAAAAAATTTTTTTTTCTAAAAGAACAAGGCAGTTCTAAATATTTTAGTGTTCTATGCCGTGTTTGGAAGCGTTAACGTTAATGTTTGTACAAAAGGGGTTGAACGAGGGTGAATCATTCTCATTTACCGTTGCGACCCCAATTCACCGTACTCCATCTCATTATGAGTCCGAATGGAAACAATTTTGAACAGAAACATCTGGCCGTTTTCTTACATGGGAGCGTTCCGTCACGCCGGAGGTGATGCGTGAGCTTTCGCTTCGGATGCGAATGTTTGTCCACTGAAATAATCATGAGTTGAGATCAAAGGTATAATCCCTCGGGGGATATCTGCGAGAGATAACTATTAGCTCGCACTGTTTATGATCAACGAGAATTGACGGATACGATCAAAGGAAGCACACTTTGTATGCCTTGAAACGTTTTGATTGGAAAACATTAAAACAATATTCACTAAAAGCCCTGTTGATTAAAACAATACTGAAACACACATAAAACAGAACATATATAAACGTTTTTGACTTAATTAAAAAAATATGATGCTATAAAACTAACCAGATAGATCGTCAATTTGCCTGCTAGCGTTTTCATGAGGGGAAGATTGGGCAGTGTAAAAAGAGAGAAGCGAATCGAGCCAGGGGTTGGCGTGTAAAATGAGCAAGGGCCGAGCACCCCCGTCTGTTAAACAAAAAATTTAAAAATAAATAAATGTGCGGGTTTGTACATTTGGCCTAATAAGCGGTGGGATGTTGTGGGCTTCGGCTTTAATACTCTGTTTAGGAGGTTGATGGTGTCAGGCAACAATAAATATTTATTATGGGTATCATATAGATATCATCAGTTAATCCTAGGGGTTGTGGCCTTGTACTTGTAGTAGAGACGTTTCCCATCATTTAGGTCCGACGATGGCGACTTGCTATTTACATTTTCTGCCAGAGAGGAAGCTGCATGAAACAGAGTGAGAACCTTTGCTGTGTTGGCACGACTGACGTTTTAAATATTCCTTATTCTCTAATGGCCAAAAATGTATTAAGAGTGATTTGAATAATTTAATCTGTCATTTCATCGTTTTATGTTAATGACAAAAAAAAACTGGGATAGAGATTTATACGTAAATTTAATTGCCCTCAATAATGTTGGCCCTTCTACCACTGGATATTCAACTGCTAAACTTCTTTTAGACGGAAATTTAATAAAACCATTGAGCTTAAAAATTGAATTTGATTCTGAATGGTAGTACGACCTGACAAGCAAAGAGAAATATGGATAAATGGATTTCAGAATTTAAAATTAGATTTCGGTCTGTTTACTTTTTTATTTGTTATTATGATTGTCGTATTGGATCGTTTCTGTCTATTATAGATTTTTGTGAGGGGCGTCGGTGGCCGCGAGGTTTCGTCTTTGACACGGCGCTCATCACTGTTAAGGTAAAGGTCCCGGGTTCGAATCCAGCGGCCCTGCATTCGAATTCGAACCCGACATACTTACAAATGGGCTTTTTTTCAAAAACACCGGCACCCTGAGGGTTTATATGACCTCTGCTGTTGCTAACCCTCAAAAAAAAAAAAAAAAAAAAAAAAAAAAAAAAAAAAAAAAAAAAAAA
>CM077109.1:886365-898244 GCA_039619505.1 Cimex hemipterus
AAAAAAAAAAAAAAAAAAAAAAAAAAAAAAAAAAAAAAAAAAAAAAAGATATCCTTCAATCATTACTTTTTTGGTTTTTAGACTAGATTCAGTTTTTTACCTAATATTGCGACTCTTCTTTTCCAATTGTTATTGGTTGGATTATCTTTGTTCTGTCAGACGCGTTCAGATTTTCACCAGTTGTTGATTGGTGTAAAGCTTACTGTTTCGGATCATTTTTTGTAACTATTGCTGCTCTTGTTTGCCAGTGTCTGGTCTTTACGTAGCTTCTTCATTTTTGATAATTTAGTCTCACGCAAGTATTGGGTCCAGGTGTGGTTGGGTCATTTCCGATCATTTTATTCAGACTAGTTTCGATTCCCAGCGATGGTTGTTTGTGGCTAGCTTGGTAAATTCTGGCATTTTACCTCTGCCTAATATTGCTGTTTTGGTTTGTCAGCCGAGTTTCGTATTCTGCCATCTTCGGTGGAGAAGAACTGTCAAAATTTAGTCGTCGCTGCTTTTAGGATGATGGGCGGATGAAAATGTCCAGTCACCTCCTCGCAAAACCTCGTTTTTTAATACGCTTTAACAGTTCTTTCGTTTTTGTTCATTTTATCCGAAACGGACATTTTTTTCTTATTATTTTATTGTTATTTTAATGATTATGTCCTGTTTTTTACTTGACAGCCGCAATTTAGTTTCTAGCCCGTATTGGAACTGTGTGATGTTTGGTCATTTAGGTCTGACGATCTTAGATTTTTGTATTTTCGGACTAGTTCCGATTTTGCGCCAGTTGTTAGACTACGTGAAAGAAATTTCGTTCTGCCTATCGTGCTATTCTGGTCTATTGGATGCTATTCTGTTGAGAAATAGCTAGGTCATATTTAATCATTTTGGTCTGGCTTTTTTGTATTTGAGGCTATTTCGATCCTCACCAGTTGTTATTTTGTATTTAGCTAAGTTATTTCCGATGACTTTGGTCTGGCAACCGTTGATGTTTGTTCTTTTTGACTAGTTTAATTTCGATTTTTTTATTTTATCGTTTCCGATCATTCTTGGTTTGGTTATTTTCGCTTTTCTGAACTGTCTGACGCAATTCTGATTTGCGTGGTGTTTAGTGACCGTTAGCCATTGATTATTTGGACATCGAGAGGTGAGATCTGGTGTGACATAGGTTTTATAAAAACAGTTTTTATCGTGCCAAGGTTTCGAGCTTTATTGCCATCACCTTCAAAACTCAAAGTGTTTTTTTTTCCGTGTAGATGTGTCATTCCTTTATGTATTGTTGAGAGTGACTAATGACACATCTACAAGGAAAAAAATCACTTTGAGCTCTGAAGGTGATGGCAATAAAGATCGAAACGTTGGCATGTTAAAGAAAATGTTTTTCCAAAACCTACTTCACACCAGACCGCACCTCAGGATTTCCAAATAAAAATTAGCAATTCAGATCGTGTCGGGTCTAAGTGTATCTTGGGCATATTAAATAATTTTGATCCACCTGTTATGGATTTTTTTTCTTTGTATTTTGGGATGAACCTGGGTACAAACGTTCACTGTGAATTTTTATTGCCCGTACTTTTTCAATAACTGACATGGTTGAAGTTGGTTAAATAAAATTGAAACATATTATCAAGGCTGGACTTAATTTTACTTAGTAACTTCTAAATTTTACGATTTTATGTACTAATTAAACCAGTAAATATCAGTTTGCCCGTAGGTGAACGCGCATAAAACCTTTTAGGGAGGAGGACGAAAAACAGGTGCTAACAATAGGTGCATAAATTACCTTTCTGACCCGGGGCGGTTCTCATTTTAAATAATCCATTGCCTCACTCGTTTCCCTAAATATAATATAAAGAGTTTATGGGTTCGGCCGGGGTGGGCCGCAGTAAAAATAAGGTATCGGAGGTCGAGGACCTGGTATAATATCGGCCGGAGGGACCGAGGGCATTAAGGGATCCATTAGCAGAGACGTCCTATCAAATATTAAATGGATAACGGGCTCTATCTCATGGCGACCATTGTTGACGATCGTGTCAATCCAAGGGGGTGTATTTCGCTAAGATCACTTTTGCCAATAATAAACATCCCGACCAAAAACATATTAAGGGAATTCTAAAAGATGAAGTTGTATTAAGTTAACCTTCTGAGAGGGATATCACTGAAAATCTTCATTTTACTTGCTTAAATTTTCTTAACCAAACAATTTTAAGAAACTAATCAATTATTTGATTATTTATACTATGGATAATCAGGCTACACGCAAAAATAATTAAAATAAAACAAATTTGGTTTCTTTCTTTTTATTTTCAAGCATGAAATAATGTCTTCAAAAGGGCTTTGACGTAGGTTTTTATCAGTAGTATATTGTACTTTATAGATCCTCAAATATGGAAGAAATTTGATTAAAGGTGGAATGCGAAAGTGTGTTAACAAAAGTTAGGTAGTTAAAATGATTTTGGGTCCTTACAGCGTGGTCAATTAAATGACTGTTGGTTTTGGCCAATCGCCGAAGCAAATGGAAGGTAAAAGGACAAGAAACCACCGTGAGAACGTTGATGGAATGACGAATGGTTTTTTTTGGACTTGTCAAAAGCGTCCTGGTCTCTGTTAATATGCAGTCGTAAAAAAAAAAAAATTCCCGTTCAGAAAGTACATGTGCAATTTTCCCACGTTTAAGAAGCGACCGAGGAGATAATTTCACCGGTTTCCGCGGGTGTAAACGACGTTGAAAACAGCGTTGTGTAAAAAAGTACGTTTCATCCCCTGACCTAGATTTGTTGTCAGCGGTTACTTGATTTCTGTCTATTTTTTTCTCTCTTCACCGCGTCAGGCTGCAACAGTTACAACGAGGGTAAATTATTTAGAGCTCGTATAAATCGCTCTTGCGGGAAGCATAAATCACTATACATCCAAGACTAGGAGAGTCCATGGTTGTTTAATGAAATCTGAGAAAACTCTGAGTTCTGTCTGAGGGGGAAATTGAAATAAGTGTACATCCTGAATTTTAAATCGGGTAAAAAATATAAATTTCCTCATTTAATATAACAACCCGTCAAACTTGATTAAATATGTAAAAACTCTTTTTAAAGTTTTAAAACGAAATTACCTAAAACCTTATATTTACTTTGCAACATGAAACCTTTTTTAAATAAAAAATTATTTCTGATTTCTACGTATCAATACATATTACAAATATGTGCGCTATTATTCTGAAATCGTGAGATGCGTAACAAATACCTTAGATAAAAACAATAATCAGGTTTAATTTAAATTACAATCGGCGGTCCTGTAAAGATTTAATAAATTGCTTTATTCCACCATACAGAGGTATTACAAATCAAAAAATATTTTTCTAACATAAAACAATATTTATTCTCAGTCATTATTTCGTTTAATGATTTTTTTTAAACGATGGTTCGCAACAGCAGAGGTCATATGAACCCTAAGGGTGCCGGTGTTTTTGAAAAAAAGCCCATTTGCAAATATGTGGGTTCGAATGCTGGGCCGCTGGATTCGAACCCGGGACCTTTACCTTAACAGTGATGAGGGCCGTGTCAAAGACTAAACCTTGTGGCCACCGGCGCCCCCTAATGATTATTTAAAGATCGTTGAGATGCGGTCTGGTGTGATGTAGGTTTCAGAAAAACATTTTCTTTATCGTGCCAACGTTTCGATCTTTATTGAGATCTTCTTCGGGGCATGGGATTTACATACATTATTTAAATTTAACAAAAACATTTAGTATGTGGAAAAAAGTGAATTTATACGATGCAAAAATTTTTCTTTCTTTTTAGATTCAATCAAAGTATTTCTACTCACTCACAAATGTTTGTTTTCTGGGTAATTACGCCATTCTTGCGTGTCCTGTTGAGAGTTGTGTTAAACCAGCAATTTCTTACTGGCACTCTCAACAAGGCACTCAAGAATGGCACAATTACGCAGAAAACAAACACTCTGAATGAGTAGAAATACTTTGATTTAATATTAATTTGTTTTTAAATTGTGCATGCAGCATACATTCACTTTTTACACATCCTACATGTACTTGTTAAATTTAAACAAATTTTGTAAATTCCAGGCTCTGAAGGTGATCTCAATAAAGATCGAAACGTTGGCACGACAAAGAAAATGTTTTTCTGAAACCTACATCATACGAGACCGCTTCTCACGATTTCTGAATAATCATCGACAAACGGTCACTAATCACCACACATATGTGCGCTCTTGTTTTTTATCCTTTCACGCTCAAATTAGTACTGCACTCGGAGTACCAACACTGACAGACACTTAATAAGAGGATTTAATCGGATAAGACTCTGGACAGGAAAGGGTTAGGATGGGTCCAGATTATAGATGTGGAACTTTTGAAAGCTGGAATCGATAAGTTCTTCGACAAAAGAAATATTGAGGTTATTGATGGTAGGTTTATGACGGAGTTAGTCAAAGCATCGAAAGTTTTCCTGATTGCTTTTATTTGAAAGATTGGTGGCGCCTGGGATTTTTTAAAAATTGTTTAAATTGCATAAATACAGTACGATGTGAAAATGAATTTATACAATGATGTATACTAACTCGAAATTTTAGGTTTATTCAAAGCAATTATATTCACTCAAAGTGTGTGTTTTCTCTGCGGTAGTGGAATTATTGGGTGTCAACGTGAAAGTGTTAGTTACGAGACACACTTTGAGTGGGTACAAATACGTAGATTAAACCTAACATTTCTATACTGTGTGTATCATCGTATAACCTCCATTTTCCCATGGCCTGAAGATGATCTCAATAAAGATCGAAACGTTGGTAAGGTAAAGAAAAATTTTTTCTGAAGCCAACATCACACTCGACCGCATCTCAACCATCTTTAAATAATCATTAAGCAAAATAACGACTGATAATAAATATTGTTTTATTAAGACTTGTTTTATCATACCTCTGTGTGATGGAATAAAGCAGTTTATTAAACCTTTATAGGACTGCCGATTGTAATTTAAATTAAACTTAATTATTGTTTTTATCTATGGTATTTGTTTAGATGGAAAAGTTAGTGTCACAAGCGCGATTCAAACTCCCGACCTTCAGCTCAATACCTCGGTGCTCGAACCCCTTGAGCCGAAGGTCTTGGGTTCGAATCCCGCTCGTGACACTATTTTTTTCATCTAAACGAAAACCTTCGATAAAAGAATAGTTAACTGAAATAATTAAGATGGTCCGATCGCTAAATATATAAGGATTAATAATTAAATTACAACAAAATTATGTTATTTAATAATCTTTGGATACAATTCGACATTTTCAACAAGGACAAGAAGAAATCTTCAGGAGATGAGAAAAAGAATAAGAGAAAACAGGAAATTCTTTAGAGTAGTTAATTTTTAAGTAGAGTAGTTTATCTGCTTTTTTTCCTTTCCTATAACTCCCGATGGAGGTTTTTCGATCCTATCTTTAAAAGCAATAGCGACTTTTAATGGGGGAACATTAAGAGGAATTACATTTTTATTCTAATTGACCCGTATATCTAATTATAGGCGACTCGGCATCGGAAGATACAGATAACTCGGGATTTTAAATATGTATCATTTATATTGTAGGGATGTAATTTGTGCCGAGCGTGGGCCGCGGTCGTCCGAAATTACACCCCGTCTTACACTGGGCTTAATTGGCCTCCTCTTGTCTCCTTTTTAGGGCGACCACGACTCAGACATATGGCCGGAATCCTTCATTTGAAAATAATAAATAACTGGACGGCACCTTCGTAAGAGACCGCACAAGCAAACTGCCCTAACATTATGATAATTCCCATGGAACTGGTTTAGTTTGTTATCTTGATGATGTTAATTATAAAGATAACAACCTTCTTGATAAATTATTCAGCACGTCTATCCTCCGTTAGTTTTTGTCACGGCCACGGTTCCGACGGACCCCGGTCGGGAGCTGTTTGGTGGCGAAATCTAACAAAACTACTTAAACGGAACACATCAACACTGAATGACTACATTTTTACAAATCCACCAGGAATAATTTCTCAAACAACTCAAAGTAGGCCCAATTGAGAAATCGAGAAAATAAACCTTATAGGGGGTGGCAAACGATGAAGACAAATCGCATTGCGTTATATTTACATATTAAAACTTTATAAATTAAAATTACATCGGCTGTAGCAAATTCGAATCCAGCACCGCAAGCGTGGTAAATAAAAATCATTCTAATCTTCTCGGTATTGTCGTCTCAATTTTTGAATATGTAATATGTATTTCAAAATTGTAAAAAGTATTAGTTAAGAGAGAGAGAGAGAGAGAGAGAGAGAGAGAGAGAGAAAATTAAACTACAATTTATGCATGATGCAACACTCACTATGTAAATATATATTTTAAAGTTAACAAAAATCTCAATTTATTTAAAATTTATTTAAAGAGAGAGAGAAATTATAAAATAGTAAAACAAATATCAGAATTTAAGCTTTCAAAATGTCAATTTGTTACCAGGCACCAGAATCATTCCCTGAAGCAATTACATTTACAAGAGAAATGGAAATGAAAATGAATATTCTTTCTTCACCGGTAAAAAAAATGTTGTTATAAGCGAAAATTCAATTTTGGGCAGTTTAGATATTGTTTTTAAAAATCTTTTTTAATATACTTGATGTTTTCAAAAATGTTTTCTTTTTTTTTTAGTTAGATCTTAAATTTTAATTTATATTTAAATGATTTGTTTATATTATTCACGATGTTTATTGGTTGAAGACAGGAATTTTTCCGTCCGCAGAAAACTTAAGTACTGGGTTTAAAAAGGTCACTCTCCCTATGAAGTTTTCCTCAAGACAGTTTCGAAAGCGATGATCCGTTACAGACTATAAATTTTTATGCACAAGCGCAAACTTTTATTGGCCCGGTCTGTCGACGAGGGTGGGCTTAAGTCTCGGTCTCGTTACAAAATCGTTTCAAAAGTCGAACCCGGCGTAGTGGCTAAGTGAAACAAAAAGTACCCCAAGTCAGGATGGCCCTTGATTTCCAGCCCTCCATACCATGAATAAAATATCCTTTTGATAGAGTTTTGAAAAAAAAAACTCACTCCTGAACAAACCGAAATAAATATTACAAATAAATCACTGAGTTGTTTTGTAACTATGTTTTCGATGACATACAACAAAAGTGTCCAATAGCACCGATTGTTCATAGAATTTTGTTTTATTTATAGACAATAATACATATATCAGTATTTTTTATATTGGCATGTAAATAGAAAGTTACCTAAACATTTCCAATTTTTCCGGAAGATGGAAGTTAGACGCACACCTCCAACGAGTCAATCAATACAAGCAATCGTTTGGGCTCACCTTCCAGAGCATCCTGTACAGTAAGCTGTGTATAAAACGAAAAAGTTTCGTATTTCCTTTTGTATTGATTTTTACATCTGTAAAATATACGGAGAAACCATCCGGTAGTGAGCCTCTTTTAGAAGAAAATAAATATGGCCACTTTTTAATTTTTTTCATCGTTTAGGGAGTCACGTGGCCATCAGCGTGTTAATCGACATCGAGGATTATCTGGGATGGTAGCGGAACTGAGCTGACTGACCAAAGCGTTGAGATGGGTGGAAAGTGATTGATAGAATTTTTTACAATTGCTATGCACTACTTCTAGAACAATGGGATATTGAGGTCTTGGTGTAAGGAGAAGTTTGATTCACAATAAGGAGGGTTGACATTTTTTCTTTGCACTTGTGATAGGAATACTTGGATCCGTTGTGAGTTGAAAAGCTTAGTCTGCCCGAATTTCTATACAATAAATCCACATAGGTTTGAGAAACATAGTATATATTAATCTATTGTAATTCAATGGATTTTTGATCGTTTGTCGAATAATGATGATAACAGTTTGCACCGTCTGTTTTAATATTTCAAATAATCCTTTGATAGGGTCTGGCATCATGGTTTGCTGTGAAAGCTCAAGAACATCCTTCTCCTCACCTATGGCCATGTTGCGTTCATACCTGACCGCTTCTTTCAGGCCAGCCAAGGAATGCCATGGTCTGACCAGTATCATGTCATGACCGGAGTCCATCCTCGGTCCGATCCTTTATTCAACGTATACAGGTACATTTTGGTGGATGATACTGCTATCCTATCCTCCAAACCAGTCCACTCCCATTCCCTATTAAAGACACCTTATCCAAGTATAGCCTTTGCTAAAAAAAAAAGTGCCGTATAAAAATAAGTGTAGACGACAGCCAACATATAGCCTTTACCCTCCTATGTGGAATAATGGCACCAGTATATCTACATTACATATCCGTTCCTATTGTTAAGCAATTCCGCAACCTTGGGCTGTACATCGACAAAAGTCTAAACGTATAGAAGGCTAAAAATGCAGGAACTGGCTAGACGATTCACAACAAACGTCTAGTATACGAGAAAACAATTGAACCTATTTTTGGCCTACGGCACTGAATCATTGGTTCAACCGAACATTCCAATTATCATCACATCCATATTTCCGAATTTAAAATCTTAAAAAAATAGTCAACGCTTCCTTCTACATATCTAACTACACAATCCACAATGATCATTAAATCCCGATACATAAAATTCCACCAGTCTCTTGGGCAGCGAGTCATAGCGCATAGCACCTAGTAGAAATGTCTCAACTGGGTGATTCTTCACAACCTAGTGCGACTTAGTTTCTGATTTTTTTCTTAGTTGTTTATTTATCCATATCAACTATTTTATTAATCAATTAAAGTTTTTAATTGAGATAAGAAAGTCAATGGCACGAGCGGGATTCGAAGCCACGATCTACTGCTAGATACGCCGCTGCTCTCCCACTTGAGCTATCGTGACCTCTATCCACTTGGACACTAACTTCCCATCACAGATCGTGGGCTCGAATCCCGCGCTTGCCATTGTTTTTTTTATCTCAACTAAAAACCTTAATTAATTGCAATATATTAATTGGTCAAACGGAACACGAAATTAGTGAAATACTGTTGGAAAAAAGGCAAATAAAATTCCATACATTTTTAATAATATTTATAGGATTGTAAATGAGTCTTTTTTGCTCTGACATCTATTGATTGATATTTTCCTATTTACACTTTCATTTTAAAAGGAGACATATGAATGATGTGTTTTTTAAATTTTAATGTTTTTGTCAGTAAATCTAACGATTCGACACTTTAAAAAACAATAATTAAATAACATATTCTTAGGTATTGTTTTGCCATTTTGAATGTATTTCAAGGTTGTAACACAATAACATATTTTTTGCTTATGTTAATTGATTGTTACATTTAGATTGTCTTCAGGATTTAGACGTTTTTGGTCAAATCAACCTTATTTTTCTCACTTAGTATGACTTAAAATCAAGAAAATGTTGATAACACCTACACAAAGACATATTAGGAGTTCACAGCCGACATTCCATTACATCCCCAAATCATCACATTCATATTTGCATCAATTCTCTCTAGCAACTTCAATCCTGTAAATTCCATTCGGAACCTCCAACAACACAACACTACTGGAGCCTTTGTGTAAAAAGACAGAGCTCAATTTAACACAGACAAATCAACCCACATTACCTTCACACTGCGTAAACAGATCTCCTCTCGTAGCTAGTTAAATACTATTCCCCTCCCTACTACGGACAAGGTGCGGTACCTCGGACTGTACATCGACAAACGCCTGATGTCGAATCCTCACACACGAATGAATCGTCAGGGGGTTTTGACACGATATTGATAGGCTATCGCCCGTCTTCTTGACAAATGTTCTAGTTTACCTCATAAAAATAAATGGCTGCTTTACAGCACTACAGTTAAGCAGACTTACGGACAGGAAGTGTGGGGTTAAGAAGAGCATTCACTTGTCCGTCGCATTCAAATTTCCTAATACGAACAATGCTGGATGTTTCATTTTATGTAACGAACCTAAAACATATGCAGAATTAAAAATTCCTTTCTTTGCGTGTACACATTCAGAACATATAAAAAAACTATAATAGTACTATTATTTGTTACTCGTGTTTCTGCACTAATCATAAATTTAGCTTTGTGACAAAAATTGGGGTAGGCTTTTGTGAAATCTTTTTGGGCACTTTTCTCTACACGACATCATAAGCCGTACGAAAAGTTAGGTGTCGTCGTATATCTGTATAGAAAAACATTAAATATTTCAAAACCGTCAGCTGTGTGACGTTAACGAATTTCTGTCTGTTTTTCCCTTTTCGGATGGAAGGTAGAATGTGACCGAGTACACTAGTCGCAGCCCTTTCCCAAGAACAATCCATATCCATTATTTATAGCCATGCATTAATCATTGCTCTTCAGACTTGTTTTTATATAAATTCGAGTGGGCCGTTTTCAACAGGGCCCGAATAAATTCCAGTACGGCCGTTTGTGCCAAAGCGGAAATGTGGCACGAGTGAGGGAGACAGAAAGTGACATTAAGGACCGGAAGTCTCGTTTATAAATCATAAAAGGGTTTGCCGTCTGATAACTATAACCGATAACTTTGAGCGACGGCCGAATAATTTCGAAGAAGAGTTTTAAAAAAACCTAAGCGGTAAATCCGTCCAATTTTGATATCACTTCGTTTTCTTTCCCAGAGTAAAAATATACACAGTGGTGCCCCCTGTTAACGGTAGACGCAGCGGAGGTGGGACAAGAGATCAGATAATAGAGCCTTTAGGTACTTGGATATTCTTATCGGGTCCGACCCAGATATCTCGGCCGGGTATAAATCACTGGTATCTACAGCAGGGCCGCTGCGACACTTTCATTCCTAAACAATCATTTACCAACCCCCGACCGGGGGCGGATGGATTTTCACCCACTCGATGCACTCGTAGAACCAGAAAAGAATCTTTGAAGATCGTCAGCCTGGTTAAAAGAAAAAAGTATCAATAACGTTTTTCAATTAATTAATCTACTAAGTTATTGGTCTTAAATCTTTAAATGAACAACAAGGGTTTTTTGATAAAGCAGCGGTTTAATTTTGTTGCACAGTCATATTAACACGTTTAAAAAATGTTAAGGAAGAAGAGTTCAGGCTTACAGAGGAATAGAAATTTAATAGTTCACCTTTATGAAGGTATAATTTTTATGGGTTCCTCTCTTTCCATTCTGGTTCGATGTAAAGGGCTATTGTTTAAAAATCATTTACGACAAAAGTAATAAGGCAGTAAAGTTAACGATGAGAAGTTGGCCGTCAAAGCTTATTATATCGTATAGTGTAAAGTTTCTCGATTATAGTTTTTGTACCTGGAGAAGGAAGGACGTGCGAGTCGGACTAATAAACAATTCACCTCCAGCCCCGGTAGGAGGCGTCAAGAGATAAAAGGAGACAAACGGCCCTCTCGGCGAGCATTACTTCTTCAAGATCACGTGCTTGGAAAGGACCTCGGGAGAGCTTTATTACGAATGTTGATTTCTTTATTAGAAAGGCGGTTTCGTCTTTCTCACGCGAGCCGGGCATTACACCGCCTCCGCTCAGGTGGCTATTTGTTAGTCCTCGCACTCAGCCTGGTCGTAACCGAGGGAAGGGCAATCTTGGCAAATGCCCAGAGCATCAGTCAGGAAGGGCGCAAATGGTTCCACTGCGAAATGCTTTTCGTCGAGAGGATCACACAACCAGATTTGTTTCGACTCGGTCAATTCATTATCGGCTTACGTTACCTCAAAATGATTAACCAACCAAAAAACACGGACGTACCTAGCGAATAAAAATGAATGACGCAAGAAGAAAGAAGACAGAAGGACTAATGGAGGGAGACACCAGATGAGATAATAAAATTTTATATAGAAGGCAGAAACATTGACAGAAAATATGAAGAATCATAGAAAAGAAACAAACACGAAAATGAAAGAGAAAGATATATATATATATATATATATATATA
>CM077109.1:925681-939270 GCA_039619505.1 Cimex hemipterus
AGAGAGAGAGAGAGAGAGAGATAGATAGATAGATAGAGAGTGAGAGAGACAGAGAGAGAGAGAGAGAGAGAGAGAGAGAGAGAGAGAGAGAGAAAGAGAGAGAGAGAATGAATAGCTTCTTAACCTGAAGCTTACATACGCCTATAAGGGTCCTCTTTGACCGAAATCTTGACACTATTATTTATTTTGATTGTTTTTTGTCAGTAATTCTTCGAGAATATTATAGTTCTTGTTTCTTTGATTTTTAAAATTTTTCTTTTGTATCATCTGCACACCATATTAAAACATATCTTATACAAGCATTTTCTGCTTTCTGTAGTTTTTCTACATTTTTGTAAACATATATTTGATAATCAAAGAATGGGAACAACATAGATTTATGGCAATGAGAAAGGGAGGGAAAAAGAGCATTGATGCGAAAATCATTGTCATATTTATTGAGCATAATCAATTTTAATCAATTATTGAACGCGAAGCGTGAGGTGTTTTCAGTTTTATTATAGTCAAATTTCTATTTTTTGGGCAAATATTTTATTTCCCTCACCCATCATCAGAACAAAGGTATTTTGTAGAACTCGTTGAACTTAGTCATAGTAAAGGTGAACCATTTTCCAAAGTTGTTAGACAACAACGAACTGACAGTCGTTCACTTTTCACTGGATTGGTTTTCAAGAAAATCTAAAACATACGAATCCAATTTTAATGAAATTTTTTGTACAATCAAATCTGTAATAAAAAAGGGTTTCTATTTAAGACAAGAAAATTGTCAATTGCGCATATGCGCAACACGTACAAGTATGAATTTTGAATACTATTGAAACATTAACGAAGTGGTTAGCTGAGACATCCAGTTTATATTATATCAATTACTTCATCTATTCCTACTAAAATCAAATAAATAAGTAAAAGCAATGTATGTCTTTAATTTCGTGTATCAGTTTTTATGCTGTTTAATTCTTCTATACAAAACAACAAGTACACTATTTTTTTCTCGGTTGATTTTTTAATCATATTTAATCAACTTTACTCACTTATTGAAAGCAAGCTGGGTTGTATATGCCCCGACGGTCCGTTTCGATGCTGTTTCCTTAAGCTGAGGCTCTGGCGCAGATCGTAGTTTTGTTACAATTATCCATATGACAATTTGCACTCAGCTGTTTTTCGATTTTGTCTTTTTATTTATTTTGACAATAATCAAGATAATCATTTTCTTGGGAGCGCTGATCACAGTATGAGGTGTTGGCCTATAAACTGGACGGTGCAGCGTTGGATTTCGCGTGGCGACTAAGACGGAGAGATGCCTCCTATCGTGTGTATCATGTAGACTATCATGTGGGGGACAGCCGTGTAGATAATCAGAACCGCCAGGACCCACTCGGTGTCGTCAACGTCTCCCGATTTGACTACCAACGATGTGACTAGGAAATAATAAACCGAGGCTGCGATAGAGGCGACCATGGCCAGGGCGAAATACTGGAGCTCCTTGACGAAGACTTTGATCACACCGAAGGTCGACGAGAGGACGATGACGATCGCCAGGACCAATAGCAGCATCATCGGCCTGGCGTTGACATCGTAGGGCGAGAGCACGGCAAAAATAGATATAATCGTCGCGATGCCCGCGTTGGCCGATAGCGAATAAAGGATTATCTTCAAATTGTACTCTGCGACTATCGAGGCCAGCCATAGGCTGTTCAGCACGGTCAGCACAGTCAGCAAGCCCAAATTGAGAGGGTATCTTCTCCTCAGGGAGCCCCAGACCGACAACAACACAAGCAGTGCGAAGAACAGTGCCATGAAGACGAAAGAAATCCATCCGTGCTCCATGAAAAATTGCTGTACCCAGTCTACGTACAACGTAGCCACACAAACCAATATGAAGCAGCCATACTGCGTTATGACTGCAATGTAGATTTTTCCGAAAAACAACTTTTTCGTCTCTGACCTACTATGCCTACGGACGTATTGCCCTCCCTCCTGAATCCAGGTCGATATTTCCGCCTCTAGGTCGTTGTCTACCATGTGAACCAACGGAATTGATTGTATCTTACTAGTAAAACTGATTTTTCGATCTGAAACACACTTTTTTTTCAATTCGTTAACAGATGTTTCCAAATAGAAGCGAAAAATTACCACTTTATTTTAAAATATATTTATTATTGCAATTTCATTATTTTAATTTATAACTAATTTTAAAATGCCTAGGTTGAATGTAGAAAAATTATGGATACTAAATAAAATTACCATTTCAAAAGTTATAAAAAGGTTCATTTTACATTTACAACTAATTGCTTTTAAAGGTATCCCTGTTTTGAAATCTTGAAAAAATCATTTTCGATCCTCAATTGCCGGCAAGTCTCGGCGTTGTTACTCCTTTCAACTATAACATCTATGACTTTTGATCGTAAAGGATTGTGGTGCCACTAATTATTTTTTATCCTGGATTTGATAGTACCAATAATCTTCTTAGAAACTTGAACTACCGTCCTAAATGATTTTGTGCCGTTTTACATTTAGAAATTATTATTACTCGAAAGTGGCTACCATCTAAAAGATCTCTAAGAATGGTCGTTTGCAGAAGGAAGGTGAGGAGTACATTTTAGGGAAACAATTACTTTCTGTCCTGGAATCATGAACCAAATTGTCAATGGACTGGGCCTGATTTACTTGAAACAAAAGTGGTCGGTCCCGGTGTTGTTTGTTGTACCTTAATGGGAAAGGTCTGCTGTATACCGTCATGCTTACATCTTGCACTGACATGATTTACATTATTGAATTTAGCCATTGCACGAAAACAAAAAAAATCGTCTGCGGTCACAAGAACTGACCTGTTGAATGGGTGATCTGTTTAGTGTCAATAATTTTTAATCATGCATAATACAGAAGTCACGATAGCGCAAGGGGTTAGAGCAGCGGCGTATTGAGCGGAAGTCGTGGGTTCAAATCCAGCTCTTGAAACTAACTTTTTCATCACAACCAAATCTTTCGTAACAAGATTAATTAATTGAAAGTAATACTTTGGCCTATATACTACTAAATATAATGGATTTAATAATTAGACGTTTACGGTCGTCATGGACATCATCCGTTCAAATCCCTGACGGTTTCCACCCATTGGATTCGAATGAAATAAAGATTTCATCTTCAGTTTTAATATTTTTCCTTTTCCTTTTAACGGATTAGTCAGAAAATTCATCTGATATTATTATTTACGATTTAGTAATTTCTGAACATTTTGGTCAGTGTATCTTCGGGATTTAAATATTAGATGTATTGTCCGAAACACATTCTTGATCAAACTGAATTAAGTTATATTTGTTTAATTTTGTGGGTAGTTGCAAATTCGGTTTGTCTTTCTGTATTTTTTTAACACAGTCCCCTTGTTACTCTTCAAGGGGTTGGTAATGGTGTAATGGAATTAAAAGCTGTCAAAGGGCTCCGGATTAGGTACGGTGGTGCTTTCTAAGGCGGGTTTTCCCAGTGAAGCTTATTAGATATTTGCATACGTATGGAGGAAGAGTCCTCGAGGATGCCTGGCCGGGACAGCCACTCTTTGACATGCAAACCTAACGCAATCACGTACAAATCACCCCTCACCGGCTGCTTCCTTATTCACTTCCTATAACCGAAGCCTTCATTTGCACCCGGCACCGGTGTAAAGCGATCCGACATCACCTCTGACGGATTTGCATGCAAATTTATGCAATTTATGTAGAGCGGTGGGGCGATATTAAAACGCCACGGGCCGGCTGCTGGTGCGACTTTCCATTTCCAGTAGGAAACTTTTTGCATGTATTGAGGGATGGGAATCCGACGGGGCTGGCGAGAGTGGCTCGGGGAAAAGTTGGCCCCCCCACCGGAAGATTTTGTTAATATCAGCATAAATTACAAGTCTGGCGCTGCACAACAGATGCCGTTAACACATTCGAGTTTGATGAAATAAACTGCCTTTTAAACAACCTCAAACTTTGAAGGAAATGACATCTAAACGAGAAAAAAAAAAGAAAATACAAACTTAAAATATCAATTGACCACTTACCATACATTACTAAGTGCTGTGATGTTCATTATTATTTCAGTAGATACACCTGAAAAAAAGTGAAACCGTGGTTATAAGCAAGGTGAGGCAATACTGATTTCGCTTGCAGAAACTTATGTCCAATTGTAGCAAAAAATTCAGTATCGATATTTTAGTATATATCTCAGAAAAAAGCGACTTTAGGAATTCAAGTACATAGTGGGAAAACTCAATCCCCTTGAAGGCTAAAGAAGTTTTGACTAATTGGTCCGTTACAGAATGTTTATCTGGAGATCGTTTGGTGTGACGTAGGTTTTAGAAAAAAATGTACTTTATCGTTCCAACGTTTCGATCTTTATTGAGATCATCTTCAGCTCAAAGTGTTTGTATTTCCGCGTAGTGCCGTCATTCTTGTATGTAGTGTCGAGAGTGAAATATTTATACCTCACTGGCATTCTCAACACGACACACAATAATTCAACATCTATACATTAGCGCTTGTTTTTTTTCGGACCTTACAAATTGGCTTACACTGCACTAATGTTTACAGAGAGCATGAATACTGATTTAAACTCATTCAATTCACAATTTGTTTTTTTATCCTGCAATAAATCTATTATGTGCAAATTACACTTCTTACAGATTTTATTTGCTTCATTATGCCAAAATAACTTTCTATTGATTATTTCACGTAAAACTATTTTAGGATACTTACTAGGTGACAGGCTAAGACTTGTATTTATATGGAATAAATTTAACTTTAATGTAAACAAAAATATTGGGAAATGTCCAGATTCTAGATAAATTATGTAATGAGGCGTGTTGGTACGCAAAACAAAATTCCTAAAAAAAATCACCAATCCATGATTTGACAACAGCTAAAGTTCTTCAAGAAATTCCCAAAAGAGCAGTCGTCTTTCTCACTTCTTTATTTAAGTCATTTTGAGAACCACATACGTTCCCATACTTATATAGTCTTCTTATTTTAAAATGACCCCAAAGCCAGATAAACATTTAAGCTGTCCATCATCTTATCGTCCGTTTAGTTTGTTATGCGTTCCTTCTAAATAATTTAAAAAATTAATTATCCCTATTGTTGATCAAAATCTTATGAGACAATCAATTTTGCTTTCGAACCCATCATTCCACCACCCAACAACTTCACAGAGTGACATATTTCATTACTTCGAGACTTCATTACTCGAGCAGAAACTGTACGCGGCTCGAGTGTTTCTTGTTGTTTCTCAGCCCGTCGAAAAAGTGTGGCATGAAGGATTATTATACAAATTAAAATTATTTTTACCCCGTGCCTATTATCAGATTTTTGATTTTTTCGTAGTAAACCAGGGTACGGAGACTACTGGGATGGAAGAAGTCCTTGCAGGTGTGCCACAAGGGTCAATACTCGCTCCACTCACCTAACGCAGTTACACCACGATATTAACGAGCCATCTCTCTTCTACACAAGCTTCACTCTTGTTACAAAACTACAAATGGACAATTGAAAAATGAAGCAATCTTTGGAAAATAAAATTTAAATCCACAAAGTCGTTTGTACACCCACTTACACAATGAACCTGTTCCTCGATCCGACAAAGTTAACTATGTTGGAGTTACATTTGATAGAAGTCTAACTTGGAATCCACACACACACGATTAAAAAACAGCTACTGAACAAAACAACACTGTAACCTACTCAACCGACAAACAAAATTACCATTAAAATCAAAGCTTTCGACCTACTCCAACCTATTTGGATGTACGGGTGCCAAGTATATCTATAGATCGGTCAAATATTCCAATATTCTAAGATTGCAACGTTTTCAATCAAAAATTCTAAGGCTAATTGTTTCTGCCACTTTTTACGTAAACGATAACACACTTATGGGGCGTTAAACACAACAAAAACTGAAGCAATTCTATTTACAAAACGACATATGTAGATAATTTATAAGAATCGGCGACTCAAATGTTCCATGGCGCAATGGTGTTCAATACCTTGGTTTACACCTTGATAGTAAGCTTAACTTTGGTACTAACACTTGTAAAAAGGTTGATAAAGGGAAGTGTGCTATCAAGACTCTGTTCCCTTTAATGCGTAGAGAATCTGGGATGAGCCCCCAAAATAAACTCACTGTATACAAAACCATAGTCAAACCAATGCTGGTATACGACCGTCAGGTGTGGAGCTACACAAGTAAAACCAATATAAAGTGCCTACAAACAATTGAAAATAAATTTCTAAGGTTAATTACGTTCTCAAAAAGAAATGCTAGTATAAACTATATGCACAAAATTATAAACATCCCACACATTAAGGATGATATCAGAAGGATCACTAGCACCTTCCATGAACGTAGCGCTGAGAGTACAAATATGTCAGTAAAGAATGTAGGAAACTATAACCTCAACAAAAATTGGAAATACAGGAGGATCATATTTTCTCACTGTGATATTAAATTGTTTATTAAATTATTTACTAATTATTTATTAAATTATTTGTTAACTTATTATTAAATTATTGATTAAATTGTTAATTTTATTGTCTATATATGTATATATTTATTTATTTCCCAAATTAGTAAATGTCAGACTATGTATTGTACAAGTCTATTCAATGATTTTAACTTAGTAGTAATTATTTATTACCTTTTTTTTACGAGGGTTCGCAACAGCAGAGGTCATATAAACCCTCAGAGTGCCGGTGTTTTTGAAAAAAAGCCCATTTGTAAGTATGTCGGGTTGGAATGCAGGGCCTTTAGCAGGTCATGAGCCGTGTCAAAGACGAAACTTTGCGGACACCGACGCCCCCCCCTTGCTTATTATTAACTTATTTATGAAATTAGCTATTAAAGAAATGTGTTTTTATCAAACTACATTGAATTAACTATTGTACATATGTCGTCAATGACTAATGTTGTATAATTGTATAATATTTGTAACTTTTCTAATTACTAATTCTTTCTGCAAGTGGTTTTTAGTATAATTTTTCACCACTGTTCTAATTGTCTCTTGGTCAAATCAATAAATACTGTAAATACACTTAAGCCCTCTGCCACAAGGATGTATAATGTCCTAGACATTTTCCCTTGTAGTCACTTTGCACAAAATGTATGTATAAGTATCTAATAAATAAATAAAAACAAAACGAAAAATGGGGCGTCGGTGGCCGCAAGGTTTCGTCTTTGACACGGCGCTCATCAATGTATAGTAAAGGTTCCGGGTTCGAATCCAGCGGCGTGAGGCAAGCACGGATCTTAAACCGAGATGTTGCATTTAGCGATTTAGGTAAAAACCAATTTTGTTGTTGCCTGGTTTATTATACAATATAAAGATTAGGTTCTAGTTGACTACTTTTCTTTGTTGTGAATTTCCATAATTAGGAAAAACTGCAAAAAGAATATTATTAAGTTTTACATCACCTAATTAATGGATATTGTTTTGGAAGTAGGGGCTATCCTTAATTGACAGCAACCTTATCTTTGCTAGTTCGCCGGAAGCTGTTCCTTCACGTTGACTCCTTGACAGAAGCAGGACGCGATATGAAGAAAGATTAAATTAAACTAAATTAAATTAATATGATATACATACATTGGACGATAAAGTTAATTTTATTTACATAAGTTGAACAATAAAGTGACCTGGCCAGGGTCAATAGATTAAAGAGAATAGTGACAGATTTATTAAAGATAATCAATCAAGCTATACAAAAACTTGGTATTAAATGTTTTTCACAGTAGTTAACAATTAAGTGAACAAACACTTCAAATTAAAGTCATATTAGAAGACGTGAGCAGCCGGAAGGAAAGATCTGACATGTGAACAGCAGAATATGTGGCGGAGAATTGCAGGCGACGTGATTCCACAGCGATGAGCGGGCGAAGAGAAAACAAATAATTTCGTAATCCGGCGTGGTACTCGTAAATTGTAACTTCGATTACAAATCGAGATCAAAAGAGAAGGATCAAACGCGTCCGTTCACTCTCCAATACTAACAGGCCAGCTAGACCCCGAGACCTTTTTTGTTTGTTTTTTCATCTCCATGGATATTTGAACAAATAAAAAATTTTAAAAATGAATAAAATTTTATCCGGCGTAAACAGATATTATGAAAATTCGGATATCTCGAGATACGGTCTGGGGTGAGGTAGGCTTTATAAAAACGGATTAAAATTTTCTTTAACGTGTCAACGTTTCGATCTTTATTGAGATCATTATCGGGCTCAAAGTGTTTTTTGTCTGAATTTTCATTCCATTCTTGTGTGTCGTATTGACAGTGCTCTTATGAAAGTGGGACTAGTACATAGATTCTTTGTACTGAAGGTGATCTGCACAAAAAAAACCAACATATAAGATTTGATCGAATAATTTTATGAAAGATAATGGTTGGGAAAGGTGATTGGAACAAGAATTTAGATTTGACAATAGCAGTACAAATAGTTCGATTATTATAGACTTTTTTCAGTTTATACAGTTTGGGTTGTTTTAAGTAACTTTAGTAGTCCAGATTTAACGCTGAGGAAATAGAAACACGAATTCCGTGACATCCCGTCTACCTCTATTGAGTTTAATAATGGCTTTTTATTACGATATGTTTTTTTCAGTTTCCTCTCGTACTCTAACTTTTCCAGGGTTGTTGTTCAAGTTCCCTGATTGCTAAGCGAGAAGGAAAACGTGTCAGCACTGGGAAAGGCGAGTTCAGTTTTAGTCGCGAAGTTTTCACTTTTCTAAGATAAAAATTCTTACAGACCAGACCGAAGATAAAAACATCAAAGTGTCTTCGATGTCGGGCGTCGATAAGTGTTCAACTCTGTGCAAATATCGATGCCCCGATCCTTGAAATTGGAAGCCCCGGTTCTTGTCTCTTCAAATAAACCCGACATATTGGACTTCCTGCTTTGCAATTATTTGCCATCTTTTTAGCCCGGGGATGTGAATTTTGTAACAGATACTTCTACCTAAAAGACCGTATTTTCAAGTATTACTTATAAATTATTAACGCTGTCAAAGTTTTACGGAGTCCAGCCTCATTTAAGCAACGCGAAACTTTGAAGTATAGAAAACGTTTTTTTTTATTTAAATGCCTTCTTAGAGTCAGAAAATAAAAATAATAATTATAACAAACCTTCTGGAAAATATTATTTCCTTGCATGCAAAAAGATATTGGATGCAAAAAGACAATTCGGAAAGATTCAGGCTGTACAAATATACAAGATTTCCTTTTTCTGTGGCTGAATATGTCTTGCACGACGTAATCAAAAAATGAAAAATGCGTGTTTAAAGTTTTTTAGGCTAGTTTCAAATTTTTACCTTTTTCGGGAAAAATAACAGGGCCCAGCTCAACTTCAAAATTTTAAATACGACCCTATCCATCCTGGCACACCGTCTTAAATGATTTTTACGCTGCATAATGCAATCGAATTTTATATTGGTCAAAAAAAAAAGTTATTGCAAAAATGTTGATAAAAATACAACGTCATCTGGTTTACTATTTATTGATCATTACTGTCCAAACTGCTTTCCTTGCTTAAAGGTGAAAAAAATTGGTTGTTTTAACCACTCTTTCCCGATGCTCAGTACGATAGCATCAGGGGAGTTGGATTGACAGGGATTTTCTACCCTTTGCCGCAGTTCTTCGACTGAAGTTGTTGGGTTATGATTCGAGTAGACACTGCTTTTAAATAACACCAAGGGAATTTATCAATTGGAGTGAAATCGAGTGAACGGGGAACAGATCTGGGAGGTCATATCCTCCTATCCCGGAAAGAATTGTGTGCGGGGAATCCATCAAGCTGAAAAATCATTCTTTGTCATTATTGCAGAGGATCATCATCTAATAATGTTGGTAAAACCCCATAAATATTAAGGAAGAACTCGTTTAAATAGAAATAAAGCAGAATTATATTATTTCCGAAAGTATTAGTATGCCAGTAGGGGGTATCTATCGTGGATTCTTCAGTCCATAGGATGGATACAATAACGCTCATTGCAACCTCACAAATCGACATTTGTGCAAGGAACCTTTGGCCCCTGTTTCAATCCAAGTACCGAAATCCCTGTACAAGTTGAAGCTTAAAATCGAAGGACCGGAGTACGTCTCTAACATAATTTTTTGGAGAGAAAAGATACTAAAGACGTAAAATATTCAACAACTCGTCCAACTTTCGCTGCCGGTATCTTTTCCGCATAAGTTTGTCATTTTTGACCAATTTAAAATCCAATTGTTTCCAGCGTTAAAAATCTTTTAAAATGATGTATCAGGATGAGTAGTGCCTTATTTGAAATTTTGAAGTTGAACTAAGTCACAGGTATCCGGCGTACCTTTTCTCCAATAAACGGTACCAAATTCAAACTAGATTAAACAAATATTAAAACTTTTTTTTTGGTAGCCTCATTGATTCAAGAGAAATTCAGTCCCCTGAATACTATTGCCCCGTAAAAGAACGAAGTTATGGGTATAAGCAGGGAATGTTAGACACCGAGCTCATCTAATTGTTAGGGTAGAAACATCACCATTCTCTCTTTTATTAAGAAAAGCAGTAGAAATTTGGAACGTTTCTTTATCCTCGTATAAAAATACATTAATTCAATTTAATAAACATATTTCTGATAGATCACCGAGGATAGACTTGACGAACTTCAAGCCATCTAAATTATAGCCTGTTATAATTAATCTATTATCACGATTTTACTACATGCCAGAAAATCGCGAAATCGGGGAGCCATCAACATTCAATTTGGTAAAACATAAACTGAACATAACAGCACAACAATTGTCGATTATTGTTGTATTTTAAAGAGCATGGAAAAGAACGAATGCAGGACATTAGCCATAACTGAACTCAACCTTAAGACTCATTGATTATCGATATTGAAATAAACAGATATTTAGTATTTTAGAATTGTCACGGAAATGAACGATTTTAGGAACATAAATAAGGTGAGGCGAGATTAATCATTTTAACGGCGCATAGACATTCTTCTGAAAAATACATAATCATAATTGCGTTAAATACTATAGAAAAGGGCGAATTCAGGGTTATAAGCGTGTATAATCTACATGGAAAACAAACACTTCAAGCGCTGAAGATGATCTCCACATAGGTCGAAACGTAGCACGATAAAGAAAATGTTTTTCTAAAACCCACGTCACACCAGACTGCATGTCAATACGTCCAAATAATCATCAACAAACTGTCACTAAACACATTATTATTTCCTCAAATACACGTAAAAAGGCGACTTTTGGGATTTACAGGGTGAGGAAATTTCAATCAATACCTGGAAAAAGCGATAAATTTCTATTTCTTTTTTTCTGCTATTTCTTAATTATTTAAGTAAAATTAAAAACTCAGAAGAGAGCAAATTCAAGGTTCAAAGTAGGGCTATAATCATTAATTATTTTTTCGTTCCGTCAATAGCGCTGAAAAGAATGAATTCAGGGTTATAAGCAGGGTGAGGCGAAACCGGCTAATTTAGGCAAGGGATTTATCGATTTTTGTAATATATATTAATTTTTTTTCAGTAAAGGCGTTAAAAACACCGAATCGAGGGTTATAAATATGCTAAGGCAAGGCAATTGAAGACGCCAGGATTATCGATTTAATAATTAATTCAGCAAACACAACACATAACAAATTCTTGATGAAACAAGATTGTATTAATTGTTTCTCAGTGTAATATTCAAAAAGAAAAACCAAAAGACTAGAACCGATTAAATATTTTTCTGTGTAACAAGAAATTATTGAAGTTAAAAATATTTATTTACAGGAGAAAGAGCGTGCAGAACAAGAAATTGTAAGTGCATACTTTTCGGTTTGTAATTGACAAAATATGGAAATCAAACAATGTGGAACTCGTCATGCAAACAAAAAATAATATACAGAATAAATACTGTGGAATTTTTAGTGATTATTGCGTCATATGTTAATTTCTGAACTATATATTTTAAGGACAGTTGGCATAACTATACCAGGTTAAACGTAGCGTTAATTATTAAAATTTAAATTTAAATCAAGCGAATGCATTATGAAGTCTGTTTTGTGTTTCACATCTAAATCACGAATCATGGTATTTAGTATAAATCATGACTGAGGAAGCCTTAGCAATTGTGACTTGGTCTGTCGTATCAGGAGAAAGGGATTCTAGTCGAACAATAGAAGTAATTTCATACAAAAGGAGATTGACTTGAAATGCCCAGGGGTGCAACCGTCCCGTAATTCGGAAACAGTAATATAATAGACAATAATAGACTGGGTGATGTATAGGGAGGCGTCCGAGCGATGATTTATATCTCGCCGAGTGACTTATGACTCCATTTGCCCTAATGCCGTCCACATCGATGCAGACATGCCCCTCATAATTGTCATCGGAGGAGGAGGCAATTTTCAGGTCGATTTGAGGCGGAGACGACGCCAATTAAAGCCGAACGGTAATCGATTCTCTTATCGATACGCAGGGCTCACCCCAGGACGGTTCTTTAAGGGAATTTCATCAAAATGCCGGTCCTCTCGAGCGTGGCTACGCTCGAAATTCTTTTACCCGACTGTTTCAGCATTGTTCTGCTCGATACCGGATTGATTTTTGTCATAAAGAAACAAAACGAGTGAAAAGTTACAAAATTTTAAAGCTAAAATGTATTAAAAACCAAATGGTTATCCATTCAAAATCAGACTTAACATTAGTGTTGTTTGTTTTTCCTTGTTTATAACCCTAACATTAACATTTATTGGAATTGAAAAAACGTACAAGAAAAATAAAACCTGAAAATTAGTTAGTTTGTATTATCATGTCACTTATCTTTTTGCTCTCCTTCTCAATAATAATAAATAATAATCTAAGGAGAATGATATCAACTTTATTTATTTTGATTATTGGGAGATCGTGAGATGCGGTATCGTTATTGAGATCACTTCAGGGCCTGGGATTCATAAACATTGTTTAAATTTTAAATATAAATATAGGAGGTGAAAAAAATGAATTTGTACAATGCTATACAATTTTAAATTCAATCAAAGTATTTGTACTCACTCAAAGAATTTGTTTAACGAGTAGATGTGTCATAAATATATTTCTAAATGTTGATGTTACCGTCATGAAAATTTATGGCACAGTAGGATATGAAAAAAATGATTTTATACAATGCCTTTAGATAAGACCAATGAATTTGTACATTGCTAGAAAATTTTAGACTAAAAAATTTGTACAATGCTAGACAATTAAAAAAAAAATGAATTTATGCAATGTGTGGTGTTTAGTGACAGTTATTCATGATTATTCGGAGATCGTGAAATGCGGTATGGTGTGACGTAACGGTAGGGTGAAAAAACATTTTCTTTATCGTGTCAACGTTTCAACCTTTATTGAGATCTCCTTCCGGACCTGGGATTTATAAACAAATTTTTAAAATTTATGTTTTAAAAATACATGTAGGAGGTTAAAAAAATGAATTTGTACAATGCTAGAAAATTTTAGATAAAAAATGAATTTATACAATGCTAGAAAATTTTAGATTAAAAAATTAATGCATACAATGATAGAAAATTTATATTTGAAAATTGAATTTGTACAA
>CM077109.1:941097-952184 GCA_039619505.1 Cimex hemipterus
CCCTCTCTCTCTGCCTATCTCTCTCCCTCTTTTTTTCTTACTCGCTTGTCCTTCATTCTCTTTTTTCTTTCTCTTCTTTCTCTTTTTTTCTATTTCTATCCACTTTTCTCCCTTTTTTATTTCTCGGATTCCCATTGACTAACTCTCTCTGCCTCTTTTCTTTTTAGGTACTTATTCAAAAAATTATTTTTAATGGTTATAATAATTAATTTTTGAATTTTAGTAATATAATTATCATACATTTTAATTTATACAGATAATAAAGATTGACCTATGCAAATGATACCTACCAAAGTGCCACTTTTTTTTACGTTGGGTTTTCGCTTTATTGATACCTGTGTACTACAAATTTACAAAATCTCAACCAAAAGAAAAAATATATATATAAAATTATATTCTCATATTTTTCGTAAAAAACCAAAAACCTATTTATTTTCTTTATAATACATTATAATTACAAAATACATTGTGCAGACCAAAGGAGAATAAATCACAATAAATGTATAATGTACACTGTATACCTCACATTTGTACTCCCATTTTATATGTTTCGTTTATATCTTTTTGGTGTTTTGAATGTTAGGGTTTTATAATCGAAAAAATAAATAAATAAATAAACGGAAGAGTTGATTTATTATTAGGTAAAACTACTACATGGACCAATGAATAAGTTGTTCGTATAATGCTTTCTTCCCTATACATATTTAACATTAGCGAAGAATGAACTGTGTACTATATTTTTCACCAAATTGGGTAGATAAAAAAACCCCTTAGAATATCTGCATCTGTTTGATTACGAGTCGATATGCCTCTGTTGAAGTGGTCTTTCTCAATTTTTCTCTTTTCCTTGAATTTTCAAGACTTGTCTCTCTTTCAAAGAAGGGCCTCTAGTTTCAATCAGGCCGGGCAAAACTGATTAAAAGGGAAAATTGGCGGAGTGGCTCGCAGCCCGACAAATGGGCCAATTTAAAATCGGGCCCATGAAAATCGGTTAGCACTACATGTAGACTCCGAAATTAGATCAGGAAAAAAACGAATTGTATGTAAATTAAGTTCAAACTCTTTGTCTCGTTACTGGGAAAGGAAGAGACAAACGGCGAGACTTAGCGACCCACAGTGAAAGAAATAACTCCAGCTTTTATCTCGGGTGACGGGGCATTTCGCCTTCGCTTACCGACCGCGGTGCCCTTTTTAGTTTTATTGTCAATTACTGAGGGCAATTTGTTACGTCGGATTGTTTCCGAATGTTGGACGGCGTCGTGCGGTTTCTTCGGGCCCTATGCTCGTTTCACAAACGCCTCCAAGGCGATAACACTAACAGGAACAATCGCCGTAACCTGTCTGGTTGAAATTGTTTCTAACGTGTTTTTCCCGTTGTTTCCCCTTTCTCGTGAACTGCCGGTAACATTTGGACCTGGCCCTCATATTCAAACGACCCCCGGATTATCGCCTTGGGAGATGAAATGGAAAACATACAATGGCACAACATTAAGTTTCATTCGCAATTGTTACATTACAAAACATTTCATTCATTTTAATTTCTAGGCTCCTTTAAGAAAAAAAAAACCTATTTTGTATTAACAACACCAAATTTTTAGTTATATTTGGAAATGATTCATATTGCAATTATTACCGGAAGGTCGTATTATCCCATTCTGCTGGCGTCGGTGTTTTTCAAATCGATTTTTTTTCTTAAATGAATTCTGGAGTCAGAATGAAATGTAGTCAAAATTCATCCTCCAAAATCTTTTTTGCCTTATTTCCAAGCTTCAATAGGAATATTATTACACTATAGTCAGTGTTAGCAATCAAAATTTGATTTTGTTTGACGTAGAGCATTAAATTATAGCAGAATTGTCATTAACAGTAAAAAATATATCTCTCCCTTTCTGCCTGTCTCTCTCTCTCTCTCTCTGTTCTGTTTCTCTCTTTTTGGAACAGGTTTTTTTTAATATCTATTTCTTTGCTAGTTTCTCCCACCTTCTTTATTTTTTATATTTTTCCCTGTATCTCTATCTATGTATTTATATTTCTATGTATCTTCCTAACTCTTGGTTATCCGGATTCATTTTGATCTTCAATTGCTTTTTTCTTTAATCGCCCATTTTTATTTGGGTAGGCTGTAGGACCCTGCAGCAAATGGACGACGATGGTAATTGCTAGTCAAGGTAGGCTGGAGAAGCAATGTATTTTTATATTAGTGGCACATAACAATTGTACTGCATATACCTTCAGGTAGGTAACATACAACAATGAGCAAGGTAACATGTGCAAAATTAAAAATAGAAGTGAAGGATATACCGACTGGCATTACCCTAATGGTACTGAAATAATGTATGTTTAATTGATACTTTCAACATCATCACTATCACTGCGTAGAATATCTCGCGGCTATAGTCTCTTCAGTTGGCGAGGAGGGTTAGAGGGATTTCATCGGTATCTGATGTTTCTGATGTACTGATTTACGGTAGGTGGGAGGGCTTTGTGAAATTTGAAGAAAACGAATTTCATCTAGAACGAAACAAATATTTAAGTATGTATGTGTACTTCGGTTCTATACATAAAATATAGCATCTAGTATATTCGTAGGATTGAGGTGGGCAGTTTGAATCCTGCGGATGTTGAGATGTTTGGCTGAATTCCATACTTCCACACCGCAGTCCATATCAGCTTAATTATGGTGTTGTAAAGCAGCCTTTTATTTTTGAGAGGTAAATTAGAACTTTTATCAAGAAGCCATGCCGGATCTATCTATATCGTGTAACAATCTCCTCACTTTTCAGTCGTGCGTGAGGATTTCATGTCAGGGGTTTGTCGATGTACAGTCCAAGGTATCCCACCTTGACCGCAGTAAGGTGGGGAATATTATTTAAGTAGATAGAATGTGAGTGGATTTGTCTGTGTTAAATTGGATTTTTTTTACACCAAGATTCTAATAGTGAGAGGTTTGTAGGGGAAATGAGAAGGTCGGAGCTCCTAGAGAGAATTGCTCTATCGTCTGCAAATGTAGATGTGGTAGTTTGGTGATGTAATGGAATGTCAGCTGTGAACACCTTGTATAGTGTATGGGCCAGAACGATACCCTGAGGAACACCAGCATGGAAATATGCAGAGAGGGGATGCCTTCTATGACTTGGAAAAATTGGTCAATGAGTTACCTGTGCAGTACGAGATAGTAGGTGGATGGAAGGATGCCCTTGAGCATGAACAGCAAGCCGGGGGGCCAAACTCGATCGAAAGCTCAAGAAAGCCACACGAACTGTACTGTCCCATCTCAAGAGAGGAGGAAATAAAACAAAAGTAATAAAATGTTTAATTTTTTTTAAACAAATAGATGTGTCAGTGAGAAAACCAAGGTGACCTTAAACATCACTTATTTATGAAGTCTTTTCAGAGGATCATCGAAAGAGGTCAAACAGAGAAAACTTCCTTACGGTTTTTCGTAACGACTTCATATTTCCAGCAGGTCGATAATCTAGTTAATCGTTACATTATCACTTATTTATGTTCAAGGATCGTCAATTGTTCATATGTCATGAATTCTTCAAGTTTACGGTTCGGGCATATGCTATATGAATGTTTTATTTGATTATTTATGATTATTGATTATGACACGAGTGACCTTGACTAAATCTCTAAACAGGTTCTCAAAGTGTCAAAATTAAATAAGAAAGTCTTGATAGTTCCTTCGACAATAGACGAGCAATATAAACACGTCCGGATGTTTCGAGGTGTTGGCTTTAACGAGGCTGGCCCTTGTATAAATTAGAGATCCGAAATGAGGCGTTGCGGAGGCGTTTCTTTATAAAGATCTCTGGTTTCAGGCGACTTGTTCCTCGGGCATAAGCTTTATTATTCAATCCAACCCGGACAAATGCCCGACTGGTTTATCACGGGCGGGACACCAACTTTTATTGCTCGCCCGCTTTTATTTATGATCTGCTCTCCCGTCTACAAAACACGATTTGACCCGGGGATCGAGCAACGTTGTACTTTTAATTTGAATGAGTTTAAATTGTCTAGGTTTCTTACACCTACGCGGATTTAAAAAAAATGAAAACAGCTTATTTCTTTCACTTCAGATGTAAGTCCGTGTATTTCGCTTCTTAATTCAATGTGATACACGATACAACATGCTTGACAGTTTACATTTTATAAGAGCGATTCTACATAAGAAATGTTTTGATTACGCTATCTCGCTTTTTGAACTGCTCGGATTTTTGCCATGTCTGGTTACATCAAGTTTGTCGGCACGTCAAGTTTATAAGCAGCCACCTGCAAAACTCTTCTAGGTCCAGGGAGCAGGAAAAGAGAAAGAAAGACCTAGTGGATTCGATTGAGGTTGGTACGTTTAGCAGTACCATAAAGTTCAACTCCGTATGTCCAAATGGGGGCTAAGAGGGCAATGTAAAGTTTTCTCTTGTTTGTTAGTGAGAGTTTTGATCGTCTGTCCTTTAGTCGTTTAAGCATGGAAAATCGGGTTCCACGTCAGTCGTTTGTCCAAGTAGAGTCCGAGGTTTTGTACATGGTTCGCAATTGGGATGGGAATGTTGTTGAGGTATACTGGTGGGAGTGTTTTCTTGTTTAGTATAAATATTATGTTCTTGATTCTCCACCGACGGAGCCAGCATTCTAGGGTGTTTAGGTGATTTTGAAGATTACGGGAAGCAGTGGCAGGATCTTTATCTGGAGAAAGTATTGCGGTATCATTAAGATAGGATTTTAGGATAAGGTAATCGGTTGCTGGTAGGATATTCTTGAGCTTCCATAGCAGCCCTGGGTGCCATACTCGGTCAAAAGCTTGGTGTATGTCCAAGAACACACCCGGGCAATACTGCTTTAGCTCAAGGGATGTGCAAACAACGTCGATTATGCCATCTGCTTATTGTAGTTGAGTGGCAAATCCGTGATGGGGAATTGTATTTTTAGGAATTTCCTTGAACAAGCGGTTCAGTAAGAGCTTTTCTAGTATTTTGCCAATAATGGGTAAAAGACTGATGGGTCGGTATGAGCTAGGAAGGTGATTTGGTTTCTTTGGTTTTGGGGAACATCCTGTTGGAAGAAAATTTCCAACAGGTAGGGAAATGGGTTATACGTAGGACAGCGTTGAATAGGTAAGTTGTAAAGATAATGACTTTTTTATGTAGTTGGGATAGAATGTTGGGAGTGATTAGGTCATAACCTGGACTTTTCTTTATGTATAGGTTTAGGATGGCCTGCTTGACTTCTTTTGGGGAGAAAGGTTGTGGTGGGAGGGAGAGAGGTAATGGTTCGTCAAGTTCGTTAAGGATTTTTTCAGAATGGTGGAGGTCTTGGATGTCTGAGTGTGGATTGAATGTTGCAGAGTGTTGGGCTAGAAGTTGAGCTTCTTCGAATTTGGCCCAAGTTCCATCTGCCCGTTGGAGAGAAAGAGATGTGTTTTTTATATTTGAGGATTTTTCTTGTAGCAGTTCATAGTGAATTGTCGTCAGTACTGATTTGGTATAAGTCGAGTATTGGTTGTTTAGGTAATTTTGAAGTTCGTTGGATAAATATTTAGTCAAACGAATAAAAAGTCTTTTTTTCGGAGGGGTATCGAGTGTGATGCCATCTAGCTCTTGGTCTGCGCTTGAGGGATATCAGGTGTCTTGGATGGAGGGGTAAATTGTGTGGTCGAGCTGCAGTACTTCTTGTCCTAATGTATAATGAGGAGCCGTTAAATTATTCGAGTGTTCTACGTTGTATATAATTTGTAGAACATAATTTTTACTTCCATTTATGTTTTCGTGGTCAATTAACGAAGTTGCTTATTTCAATCAATTCTCACTTCTAAAATCTCACTCAATGTTTATCTCAAGCGAAAAACTCGTATTGCAAAATATGCAATGAATTCAATTTGGGCTAAATTCACTTCCAATAATCTTGTCCCAGTGTGCAGCACATACAGGCTGTTTTTGGCTGTTTCCCGCTCGATTGTGTCCTCCGCTTCCCAGGCTTGGGGTTTCCACTTTCCAGCGCTATGAAACAGTTGAATCACTACAACGCTCTTTTATCGGTAAAATTTATCACCTCCCTTCTTTCACGCCTAACTACCTCGAGATTTCAGTTGAACTTTTGTTTCAATTTACATTACATTTACATACCTCCTATGTCTGCAGGGTACCCCCTAACTACCGCCTTCCTAAGAATACAGCGCTCCTAATAATACCAAAAATATCATGATTCTCTTCCTGGAATAACTTGGCTAAACAATTTCAGCTGAATGACAATTTTTCCCTGGACAATTTAAAAAAGTGGCCACTTTTACACCCAAAATTAATTAACAATATCCGTACTTCTCACACAGTGAAATGTCTCCTCCATGCTCAAAATTCCTCTAGGCTTTTGCTGTACAAGGACCTCTCTAATATCAGTCAACCTTTCTTCAACGTAGTGCAAGATTCTAAAATTCCGTCCATTCCGCTAGCTCGCTTGTTTTTCAAAATTAGGTGCAATTTACTGTACCTTAACTATAACCCCACAAGAGTCAATAGTTCCGATAGGTGCTCTCTTTACAACAGGCAGGCTCGAGAAGACTGTTTTCATTTTGTAGCAGAATGCCCAGGTTTAGTGGAGACCCGAGCACGGCACATATGCTTGCCTACGTTGACGAGAGAGCACCTAATCTCTTTATTAAATAACCACGAGTCTTTAAATCTGCTAAGGTTTGCGACAGAAACCTGGAACTATAGGAGAACGCTTTTTTTTTTATTATTTCAATTACTAAATATTTACTGTATATATATCAGAGACACCCTGGTTATTTGTACGTGCATAAATAGATGTGTTGTTATTTTGGTTTATTTATGTAGTTTTTTCTCTCTTTAGGTTATTCCTTAAGAAGAAATGTGTTCCTTGTTTATTAAAAATGTATAGTCCGACTCTGGCAGACGGTGGTTAACCATTGCGAAATGTACTTTTTGATTTTTTAACTCTCATTTGTTTATCTAATAAAGCACTTTTTCCTTCATTGGTTATTTCAATCAATTAATTATTCTGACTATGTAAGGTCTTGGTTCGGCAAAAAAGTCAAATGTGACGAGCAAGATTCGGACCTTCGGCTTAATATGCTGCTATTCTAGCCCCTTGAACTAGCCTGACGTCGATCCGATCGGACTCCAACGCTCCATCTCAACCTATAACTTTTCAAATTTTACCTTCCTTTTGCCATTTTTAAAATGTCGAATAATAAGGATTCTATCTCGGCGAATTGTGAAGTCGCCACGGGGAGCTATTTGGTGGAGTAATAATTCTTTTACTTTTAAACGTTACGTACTAGTTTTCAATCAATTAATTCTTCTTAATATGTAAGTTCTTAGTTGAGATGGTAAAAAGGAGGAAAACATGATTTGGAGGTGGTGCCCGAGTGGATCAAGTGGTTAGAGCTGCGCCATATGAGCCGAAGTTCATGGGTTCGAATTCCGCTCATGACACGGACTTACAAGCAAACAAGAGACAAAAAACGGGCCAGCAAGGTCAAATCAGCAAGAATGTTGAGAACCTAAGTGCATTCTTGATCATCAGAACTGATTATAATTTTTGGTTTGTCCTGACAAGCATATTCTCTGTTGGCCACATATTGCCGAATCGTCAGAGGTATAAGACGATTACGGAGTTCCTACTACGCAGGAGCGAAGAATAGGTTAATAAAACAAATGGAAACAGTCGAACTTACAATGTAGTTAGATCGTCCCCGCTCGTTTGGGCCTGCCTAAATTGCTGTTACTGCATGTGAGATGAATTGGATTCATTGCAAGAATCCCGCTCGTGCCATTGACTTTTTATCTCAACTAAAAACCTTAATTATTTGTAATACATTAATTGGTCAAACGGACCACGAAATTAGTGAACTTATTATTTACTATTAGTTGGACAGTATTTGTCCTCTTCGGTGAACATGACCCCTCGTCCTTTTGTCCCATTGTTCACAACCCCCCTTCATTGGGCAACTGGCTTTTATTTATTTCAGCCTGAGACGCTTGAATGCCATTGACGATCCATTAAAAAAATGTACCAGATGGAATATCAAATCTTCTTTTAGATGTTTCAAAGAGGGATACGACGTGGTGAATACTTTTTCTCAATAGAATCAGTCATGTATACAATTGACTTTCTGTACCCTTCAATTTTTCATTTTCCTTTTAAAATGAATGTTTTAAGTTTTAACTGAGAACAATAGAATTGCCTTAGTCATAAATTAATAAAGAAATGAACTAAATTCTTTATTCGTTTTTTTTTCTTCTTTGTGGAGCTGTTAACGGTTTTTGATCATCGCGTTCACAATGCAACACTTCCTCAGGCTTTACATACATGAAAATAATCTCCTACAACGACCTCAACTTTCATCAAATTTTCCTTCTAATATTCCAAAATAATTACAAGATGTTCATGTTTATTCAGGTGACGTAGGACATGAATGAAATATCCGAGTTAATTTGTTTACTTACATTTCTGCATTAGTACATGTATGCAATATTTCCCCCCCACTTAATTCTTATGTCATCATTATTGGATGTATTGTAAGCAAAACTACAATTTTATTGATAGAAATGTTCTGGTACAAACAAGAATTCCGGTTATTCAAATTCACCTCCTTTCGCTACTTCTTTCGGCTTCTGGTTGTAAAATTTTACAGCCAATCTAATAAGGTAGAATACAGTTTATCCAAACATTATTCGTTCTAGATTCTCTGTTTTTAATTTACGTAGGAACGTTTTAAATCTGTCAGGCAAGTTTGTTTCTCCTCGGTGTCAACGGTTTTGCATATTTCACAGTTACCGACGGGTCGGGGATCATTCACATGTACGGTAAATAAGACATTTCAGGCTATGAAAACGGAAAAGTCTTAAGCTGAAGTCGTACTGTTTAAAAGAGCCGGGAGCATTTTGTTTAGATTATGACACATGTATTTTGATATTAAACTTTTTCCACTTTTTCTGGGTTTTTTAAGATTTCACGACCTTGCTTCAAACAAAGAATGATAACTCCAAAATGAAATCTTTTTGAAAAAAATCCATTGATACAATTGAAAACTGCTTTAATTTCCCAATAAGTTGTTATCAATACTAATTTTGTGAACGTTCATGAAATAAATGTTTTAGAAGCGAGAACTTAATTTTTTTTTCAAACTTGAAAAGTTTACTATGGTGGTTTTCAAGTAGTATCTACAAATCTAGAGGTTAACAAATCTCAGAAAACGTACTCCATTTAAGATCTTTTAAGTAGTGTAAATTCTTTTTTAAGTACAATTTTCAAAAGATGAAGAAATTCATGGTGTAAAGGAAAAACCGTGGCTTTACGATTGGTAAGATGGAAACAAAAACTTAAGGAAATTTTGAATGAAGTGCGATGGATGAAGTTTTATATCCAATTATATTTTTTATATAAATTGGTACATTATATAAAAATTATAAAAAGGCAATAGAGAATAGATAGATAAGCGAAATACTAAAATTTATAGTAAAAAATAAACTCTAACTGAAACTTACACGATCCGTGTCCGTCAACAACTAAACTCGTCGGACACTGTGCGGGCTCGTTACGGGCAGGTGGGGACTTGCCGAATCACTTCCATTGTCCTAATTGCTCTCCGTGTGACGGCAGACAGACGGCCGTAGGATATTCAATAATTGCTTTATTAATTTAATTTATGTTTTCAAATTTCTTTAATACCGTCTCAGACCGAACATTTCTCACGTCTGTAAAGTGTACATAATATTGTATACATTATTATTGTAATTTATTATATACATTTTTCACGACTTCACATTACATTAGTTAGAATTTCATGAAGTTGTAAGGGCACCAATTCGAAAGAGCAAACTCTAATCCTTTAGAAAATCCTGGCTTTAATTTTGCAATGGAACTTGTGCGTCAAACTCGCTGTTTCCATTTCTTGTCGGATTAGCTTTCCCCATTGAGGGATCCTCGAATCGAGATAACATTGGAGGAGTAGGCTTCGGCGTCGTGTCGGGGTGAAGTTATTTCCGAGAAGTAAGTGTATCTCGCACACCGGCAGAATGTGGAAAGGGTCTCGAGACGCCAATCCCTTTGTCGGCCCAAAATGAGGTTAAAGGTAACTTGCGAAGGATATTTAATTTACGGCCCTCTCGCCCTCGCTTCCTTCCCCCCGCAAATCCTTCAATTTCCAGGGATAAATACCCGACAGTGCCCCGGAGGAGTTTTCCCGGGAAATCCCTTTGTATCATTAATCCGATATCTAGAGAGGAGTCCTCGATGTACCTTAACACTTTAATCCACCACGACATCTCTTCCCAAATGAAATCACTTGAAGGGTTGAGAATAGATAGCTTAATTCAACCAAAATGTAACATTACCTTCCTTATTCCTTTAATCTTAAGTAAGAACGTTGATCGAAACGTTTTAATAAAAATATCAATTTACAGTTTATTTAAGATGCGTTCATCAACCAAAAAACCTACAATATGGCCGGTTATGTGCAGCCAGTTAATTATTGTCAAGTTTTCCGAGTGCTCACAGATGTTAAGTACAAAGAAACAAATTGGTCTCAGGTTATTTTTACACATGAAAAATCCACGGCCATCCATTTTCTCGTTGTCGAGGGAGCGACGTTTTTGAAAGATGTCCCAACCGCGGCCAAGGAACCATGTCGGGACATAAATTGCTTTCAATTAGCTCGCCCTTGATCCAGGAACATTGTCCCCTGCAAGCCTGGAATTATATTTATAGACGTTTACATCACCGCGCCCGTACGCCTCCTGGTTGCCTCTTTACCTTTTTGTCCTTGGTGGTTTTTTGGTGGATCGGCTACCGTCACAATGGGCTACTAATCCTGCGGGGGTTACGACCCGCCGCCGTCTTACATTGTCGTTCATGCCAAATTTACGACATTTCAAATGTTGTTTATATCCAAACTGTAAAATGTAACGTGCGAAAGAACATAAACTGGTGTTTTGGTTTTGAACAAGCAGAGAAAATAAAAAGGCATCAAAAGAAAAATTGGTTCAGCGAAAGAAGAAAAGTGAAAGATAAAAAAAGAAAAAAGAAAGAAAAATAGATAGATTGATATATATATATATATATATATA
>CM077109.1:952584-974254 GCA_039619505.1 Cimex hemipterus
TATATATATATATATATATATATATATATATATATATATATATATATAGAGAGAGAGAGAGAGAGAGAGAGAGAAGTAGGTATATAGCAAGAGTAGTATTTGAGTTAGAAGAGTAGTATTTGAGATTTGATACGAGCAAAATTTTTTTTGCAGTTTAGTTTATGTGGTTTTTGAAATAACGAAAGAAATGAAAAAAACGACAATAAAAAAGGAGAGGGAGAGAGAGAAAGTGGGAGAGTTCAGAAAGAAAATAGGTATAGTAAGAGTGAAAAAAAATTGGGAGAGGAGAAGAAAATGTTCCATAAACACTTTAAATTGGTGTTGCAGTTTGGTTTACATGGTTTTTTGAAATAATGGAACAAAAGATAAAAAAGCGAAAACAAAAATGAAGAAAGAGAAGGGGAGAGAGAGAAAGAAAGTGGGAGAGTTCAGAGAGAAAATAGGTATAGTAAGAGTGACAAAAATTGGGAGAGAAGGAGAAGAAAATTTTCCACAAACACTTAAAATTGGTTTGGTTTTGAGTTTTATTGAAAAATGGAGAGCTAAAGAAAGATTGAGCGAAAAGAGAGATGAACAATAAGAAAGTGAAACATGTACAAAAGTGTGAGGAGAAAGGTTTTTCTTTCTCTTTCCATTTCCCTTTACCATTCCTTTTCCCTTTCGCTTTCGCTTTCTCTTCCTTATAATTTTCCCTTTTCGTTTACATTTCTCTCTCATTTTATCTCTATCCTCTTTCTATTGAAAACTCTTTTACATATATTTTTCTGTCAAACCGTCTTATTGTCTTTTTTTAAGTTAATCTTCCATCGCACGGTCACTATTTCACTCTTTCTTCTCACGTTATGTGTTGTTTGGTGAATTTAGCTCTCGTTATTCGCCTTATCTCCTTATCTCTGATAATAAATATTGCTTCTCTTTCGCTTTTAATATGCTTTCGTCCTTTGTAATTTCTAATTCTTTTAAAAAAATATCTCCATTTGACAGTTAAAGTTAATTTAGAGAAAAGGAAAAAAATGGCACGAGGGGATGGGACGGAGAGAGTGTGTGGGCGTGAGAGAGAGTGAGAAAGGATATGTATGTAATGTAACGTTAATCCGTTTTGTTTCCTATATGTTAATTTTTTCGATATATTGCTATTTTTTAAAGTGAACATTGTTAATTCTGTCGTCCTCAGATAGCTGTAAAAATACGATTGTAGAATAATGGAAGAATATGAGGCAGCGAGCCTGGACGGCTGAAATTAAACCCTCCCACGATTTCAGGATCGAGATCAGCATCCGTCAAATGCTTGGAGGTACGGGCAATAATCGCCGTCCCTGTCGATTAACACGGTGAGATTTGCATAGGGCAAAAGAGGGAGGACGATAAATCACGATTCGGTTATGTTTTCACGCTGGGACTAATCCCGGATCGGATTCGGGACGTTGCTTTGTGGGATTATCCTCCAAGTCGTTCGGTAGAGAACACATGTCATCTCCCAGGGTATCCCCCCCTGCATCCCATTATACGACGGAGCCGGGGAGTCCGCTAATCCCGTTCCCCGATTTGTATTTCATGCCGATCCTACCAATAGCACTGAGAGCGTCCCCCTGTCGCAATCAAACTCCTCAAATACATTAAGGCCCAATGGGATAACCGAACCGTTAATCAATTGTGAAAAGGGCCCTATGTGCAACATTTGATATTCAGATTTACCGATTTAACTGGGACAATGGGGTAAATTTTGGCTTTCATCCCTTTGCTGTATGATCTTTTTAAACCCCAAAATTGAACATTGAAAAGTAGTTAATCCATAGGCATGAAATCATTACACCTTTCATACAGATAATTACATAAATATATTATGGGGTTGACAAAGTGCGCTAACCAAGACACAAAACCTAACTGATGTTAAAAAAAGACAAATAAAACTGCCAAACGATAAAATAAATCCATATATATATATATATATATATATATATCGTCATAATTGACCATAATAATTAGTTCATTAATTGGGATAAAATAAATCTTTTACTAAATCATTTTCTTATACCAAAAAAAATAGGAGCAAGCAGCAAGAAAAAAATGTGTATATGGCGAAAAAGACAGAGTTATGAAAAAGAAAGAGCAATGATTTGTGTGTATGTGTAAAAGAGAAATAGATGGACAGGCATACAGAGGGAAAAAGAGAAAAGATTGAGGAAGTGAGCAAAACGAAAAGCGTGAAAATATGGAGAGAAAGTAAAGAGTGGTATAAAGAAATTAAAATACATATCACACGAGCTACACAGAAATATTATTAGTTGTGTTACCTTTGGTAATAATTTGCTGACGTTCAGTGGAAAAGGGGAGGGATTCTCGGGGAACTACAGCTATAGTCGGGCGCCACACTATTTAATTCAGGGAAAATAGTGAATCCCTAAAAAGAAAAGGAAAACGAGAAAAACATAAATGACCCCCAAATGCACTCGAACAGCGAACCTTTTCGTCTTAAAACGAACACGATACCCCGCGCTACAAAGCCACCTTGTTAGAACCTGACTGTTCACAGTGGACCGGTCTTCCTCAGGGGTCAGAATACTAAATCGAAACAGAACAAGTAAATAAATAAGTAATTAAAAAAAATTAATAATGAAACAATCTGGATTTGTACAAAACAAAATTCTATCAGTCTCAATTTGCTTTTACAATAGATTACCTCGCGAAGGCCTCGCAAACAAAATTAATTCATTATACCTGGAGTATCTCCTCCAAAAACAAAAAGAAAGTCTTAACAACAACAAAAAAAACTCTTCCTCGATTTAAGTACACAAAAAAATAAATAAAAAATAAAAATAAAAATAAAAAACTGACTGTTCTCAAACGTTGGACCTCTCTGGAGGTCTCGAACTGCCGCCTGTCCTCTTCAATCCTTCCCGGAGGTAGGTCCTGTGTCCAGAGGAGAATGACGGTGCCCCACGCTGGACCAAAATGAGAAGGATCTCCCTTGTTCTTCCGATTTTTTGTCGTTCTTTTCTCTCCTCTCTGTCCGCACGCTCGCCTTGCCTGCTTCCGTTCGCTTACCCTCGTCCGCTGCCACCATCCAGTGTTTTCACGGCCTCCACGTTAAAGGTACCTTTTACAATTTGGAATTTTTCCGACCCCTAACGTCGAAAATTATATACTTTTCTTAAAATTTCAAACTGGAAGTCCCAAAATCGGGGAGGTGAACAGTCAGAACGTAAGAGTTGATAGGAAGATAGATTTATTGGTAAATCAACAGATAAATGTGTATGCGAGTAGGTTAGTGGGTTTGTGAATGTGCAATTAATGGGTAGGTGGAGATAAATATAAAGGTACGTAAAAAAGATGTAAATCGGTAAGTACATGAGTAGAAGGTTCGTAGAAGATACATAGATGGGCATGTAAGAGGAGAGTTGGTAAGTAGATAACTATAAGTACCATTCACCTATTAACTTCCGTCAAACTATTCTACTATTCAGCTTTCTCAATTCGACACAGAAGAATGACACATTAAACGGAAAATAAACATGAGCACTGAAGATGATCTCAATAAAGACCGAAACGTTGGCACGATAAAGAATATGCTTTCTAAAACCTACGTCACACCGGACCGCATATCACGATCTCCAAATAATCTATTCTAATATGTTCATTGTATGTAGTTGGTGATTATAATTGATTGATAGATAATTTGATAGATAAGTAAATGTGTGGATGGTACTTAGATACTAGGTCTGTAGTAGGTAGCTGGTTGGTATTAAGTAGTATGTAGATCACCCGGTAGGTAGGTAGGTAGTCGGCCTGATTGTAGGTAGAAAAGATGAGAGAGATTGAGAAAATCTGAAAACATGCCATGAGAATAAAATTATAAAATGATTATTCACATATCGTGAGATGCAGTTTGGTGTGATGTAGGTATCAGAAAAACATTTTCTTTATCGTGCCGACGTTTCGAGATTTTATTGAGATCATCTTCAGGGCCTGGGATTTACAAGCATAGTTTACATTTAGAAAATACATATAGAATTTGGAAAAGTGAATTTATACAATGCAAAACATTATATTTTATATTCCATCAAAATTCCAAATGCAAACTATATTTGTAAATCCCAGGCCTTGAAGATGATCTCAATAAAACATCGAAACGTTGGCACGATAAAGAAAATGTATTTCTGATACCTACATCACACCAAACCGCATCTCACAATCGCCGAATAATCATCCGTTAATGGTCACTAATCTCTACACATTATAAAATGATTAGAGAGGAGAAGAAACTATGTGCGAACCATAATTAAACGAAAGATGCAATAACAGTATGAACGAGAAGTAAAAAAAAAGGTGAAGAGCGTGGTGTAGGGGAGAGAGAGAGAGAGAGTCATGGCGCACATCCATCCAAGGGAGGATAGATAAAGCGTAATTATAAAGTTGAAGTATGAAGCGTAATATTAAATTTGATAGACATAAATAATTTAGAATAGCTCAGATTTGTGAGTGCTTGAGAGATAGTCTGTAGTAGGAACCTGGTTGGTATATGGTAGCATATAGGACGCCCGGAGGTAGGTGGGTAGGTAAGCGGGTAGAAGGTAGGCAGTGGGCTGGTAGGTAGGTAGAAAAAGTGAGAGGGAGAAAGGGAAAGTGAGTGAGAATCTGAAAATATCAATAAGAATAGAACTATAAAAACATTAGAGAGGGAGATAGAGACTATGTGCGAACTAAGTAAACGAAAGGTGCAATAAACGTATAGGCGACAGGCAAAAAGAGAGTGTGATACAAGAGAGAGTCTAAGCATGAGCTGGGGATTTTCTTTTTCAAACAAAGAGTTTTATAATAAAGATTTTACCACCTGTCAATACTTCTGAAGTACTACATTAAAACTGTAGAAGCAAATATTATATAATGATAATACTTTATAAGTAATATGAATCAAAGTTGGATGATTTTTGTGACGATAGTTGTAACATCTTGAACCAAAACAGCTTAGAAAAACTATTTTAAGAAAAGCTGGAACATTAAATTTGATAGGACATAAATAGCTGTCAACTATAGCAGATGCAGCATAATACAAAGATGAGGACTCGCAAGCAATAAGTTTACATTTGTTTAGACAACAGAGTGAATAGAGTTTGAACAGACTCCGTTGCTATGATTAAAATAACGCCTGATCTCTCCATTTTCAATGGTATGGGCCACAAAGGAAGGGTTCGACTCTCCATTGTGCCTACCGTCTCAAGCCTAGCGAATAAAGTTGATACTGGCATAAAGGAGATACGGTTTCAAATTCTCTCACAAAGGACGTTTATGGGAGAGAGCTGTTTACATATGAGCATGTACTTATGAGCCCTTTCTATCGTCCGGATCCGAAGGTGGGGTCCCTCTAATGAAAGGAAGAATGGGCAGAGGCCGCCTCTCTTTAATTCCAGCCCCCGGCCCGAACAGAAACACTCCGAAAACAATTACAGTATTTCACAGGGCACTACTTAAAGGGCAGGGAGGCCCCGACTACAATGGCCCTTAAATCTTTTTGGTAAAACCTCCGGACGGCGGCAAACCACACCCACCTACGTACACTTCTTAGTTAACCGTTTACGAAAACAGGCCCTGAGGGAAGTTTTATCTCTCCATTTATTTTGTCCCATTGCATAAACAACATAACTCATTCCATTAGAGAAAAGATTGAACAACAAACAATCTTACATTTTCATTTGTCTACTAATGAACGGTAGATTTCTCGATGTTGGAAGTATTGAGATAACATAGATATTAAAAGAATCTATATGATACAATCATACGTCAAACATCATTGATGGTGTCAATATCGATGTTAAATGGCTGATGATCTAAGAATCGATATCTCTATAAATAACTGCGATGATCAATGCCATCGCACCATTGGAGTTTACATAAACAGCGAAAAATTAAAGGCAAGAGTCGTTCCTGCTGCCTCCAGGAACAACGAAACCAAGTAAACAATTGTTTCACAGATATTGTGAATTGGGAACTAGCAGTGCATAATTCTTATGAATTTTATGAGGTTTTGGTAGCATTTGAGCAGAGTGGGATAATGGGATGCTAGTTAACATCGACTATATCTGGTACATAAATGGTTCTAAGACCTAGCACTGGTGGTGTTCTATATGAAAATAAATCAAACCTTGAAGTCATGTAAGCCTTGTGTCTTCCAGGCGGAGATTGTCAGGGACAGTCAGCTGTCACCATAGCTTCATCAGTAGTAAAGTTCATAGTCGTTTGGTATGTAACTGATAATGTAGTGCACATAGGTACTAGGTATGTAAGTTAATGGGCAAATAAGTACGTAGATTGGAGGTATGCAGGCTGATAATTAAGGGTTAGGTATATAGTCGGATTGGTAATTTTATGGCGGATAGGTAATTATGTATGTAGGGATGCAAGTAAGTACGTAGAAAGGTGGGATATATTCTTCCAGGAAAATGGAAAGAATGTGCTTTGCCAATAAACCGCTTCTACTAGGACAGCCAGATGATATTAAAGCCACCGATCTTTATTCAGAGCACTTTGAAATAGCATAAAGCCCCTGTCAGACATTAGGGAGAACAACAAAATTTCATTTGTTTGGATAAAGTGCGTGCAGAACAGAGGAACAATGAGGAAGCCGATAAATTGGTCAAGGAAAGTTAATCAGGACGTCTGTCTGTCCAGAACAATTTTATGGCTTTTCGTATGGGCAGAAACGTAGATTCATCCATCTATGGGTTAAGACTCCTCCGTTCACTGGATTGCTATTCGCAGACGGAGGGGTATAGGACGAGTTAGGAATAAAATGATGATAACTCACAATCATTTTACCCAAGTATCTGCAAAAATTTTAATTGCAAGAAACTTATAACAAGTACCAGCAGAGAAGTCCTTGCTTTTGGAACAAGTATAAGCCGTACTCAGTAAAGTGAAATGTGAGATTTCTTCATAGGACGTCCTGAAGGATGAACCTGTAATTTGGTCCTTACGGGTCTTTTTTTTGGGGGGGGGGGATCTGCAAGGGGAAGCGTCTGATACCAAAACAGTAATGATAGGCAGACTAAAATAATAGATTCTCAGTCGAATTGAACTTTATGCAAGGACAGAAGCCTGCGATACCCTTCATCAAAGGGCCATTGAAGACAGCAGAATAAATAAACCTAGGCGGTGATAGGACAAGAAATGATTATTGCACACTGCATGGTCTAGAGACATAGTATACACTTAGAGGAGCAAAACAAACCTGGGGGATATTAAGTTAATACATAATCCTTTAGGATTCGTGGTCCGATTGACAAAATAAATTATTTTATTATATATAGGCAGGTGGGAAGTTGGTATACGAGTGGATCGAAGTCACGATAGCTCAAGTGGTAGAGCAGCGGCAAATGTAGCCGAAGATCGTGGGTTCGAATCCCGCTCGTGCCATTGAATTTTTATCTCAACTAACAATCTTAATTGTAATATATTATTCAGTCAAGCGGACTGTGAAATTCGTGAATTTAATTATATAAAACCTTTAAGTAAGGAATTGATTGAAATAAAAAGTCAATGTCAAGAGCGGGAATCGAACCCACGATCTTTGGCTAAATACGCCGATGGACTTCGATCCACTAACCTCCCATCTCTATCCCACCTTTTGAATTTTCCCTTCTTTTCGCCGTTTTTTAAATGCTGTGGACCTGCTCAAGTGGTAGAGCGGCAGCGTATTTAGCCGAAGGACTAAAGAATACACACAAGTGACAAAGCTTTGGGATCTGGTTAAAAGCCTCAAGTTACAGATGATTTTATAATGGACACTATAGCAAAATAAACCAATATCGGTCACGTCGAGTCAATGGTAAAAATTTCTATTCTATTTTCTGTAAGTAGCCTTAGACGTGTTTTGTATCTCTTGTCCGTTAATCTTCAAACTAGAAAGTAAGAGGATCTTTCATATTATTATCAAAAGTTTGAAGGCATGAAGATGAAACTGTTCGTGGTTTTTTCAGTTTTGTGTTAAATTGTACAAAAACTGGGCAAAATAAGACGATCCTTCTTCTTTATTTTTGTTTATATAAGCTATAAGCTTTTTATTTGTGGAAGGGGACGTTCGTTAAAAATTTATTACCAACCGAAGGAAAACAATTAGTTTTGGATTAATAGCAAAGAAGCTATTATTGTAAATCAAAAAGGCAAAAGGAAAAAATGATCCCTTTGATAAACACCACGTTGTTAGAAAACACCGACGTAATTAAATGCAGCCATCGTTCATCTGAGCGATTTGCATAACACAGCGGGGACAAGAAGGGCCGGCAATATTCTTGAAAGGATCCCCTTGGCAGGAGGTAGAGTCTTTACCTACAAGGATGAATCGGCGGCAATAAAGCACCGGTGTAAAATCGAGTGCGCTCCTGATGGAAGCCCGATGTCCGACCGTGTTCGAATTGCAAATTCGTAAAAGGGGTCGTCGTTTCTTAATGGGTGATTCATTAGACATCCTGAGGAAACACCTTCGCTACCATTACAACACCCACTCAAATGCATTAATTCCAGATTTTTCTCCCTCTTTTTCCACCTCTTTCCTATCGGCGGAGATTAATTGATTACGCCTACTCATCTATTTACCATTAATTGGTCCTACCACTTCCTATTTGGTCAATTGACTTTTTACAAGTCCAGTCGTTTTAAATTAATAAATCTCTTCTTGCTAGCATTTCTTCCTTTATTATTCCCAATCTTAAATTATCAAAACACGTCACCTTCTGGGTTTTAGTTTAAGTGACAATTCTGATGGAAAAGTGATCAAAATATTCATTGATTGTGCCTTTCGCATTATAATATGTTCAGTCCCTCTGTGGATCTCATATTTTTGAAGATGATGCACGCTATCTGTCAGGCAATTTTAACAAGAGGTATTCCTTTTGTATTTTTTATCATTTCTTGTAAAGCTCTCGAACAAAAAGAGATTTTTATTTGTTAGTTGAAGTTATCCGAGAGAGAAAACACTGGAGGAAGGATTGACGACGGAAGAAGGGCATAAAGGAAATAAATTATTTCTTTCTTGTTATCGTAAGAAAGCCGGCGGATATAACGGCAATGGTAGGTCTACAAATTGCCGGGTAGAAAAGACCAGACCGGAACCTTTACATTGTTCCCTCCGGAGCATTATCGTAAGACAAAGTGTGTGGAGTACCCGGCTTCGCCCGTGTAATTATATCGCCCAGGGCTGGGGAACCCAGGGGGGATTGTTCGATAGGGGGTCCAGACATTTCACGGATTCCCTGTTTCGGCCGCAAAGGGAAAAGAGAACGGCCCGGGAGAATTTCCATGGTAAAAAGGCCGTTAATAAACGAGACGTTCACGACCGCCGGCAAAGGGACTTGGGGTAAAAAGCGGTAATTACGCATTCTTCTCCGGGATGAATTTCCACTTAGCCCTCTAATGGATGAGAAAGTACTCCCGTCTGAGGAAATCGCCAAATTAAATACCTTTACTATACTATTTTAATCGGGATTTAATTTCTACGGAGTTTTTCAAAAATTTTACCCATCCTTCCGAACCTGCATACCTATAATGTTTCTATAAATTTTCCCTTGAACCTACTGAAAATTGACGAAACAATAAAAACCTTTTTTTAAAACCTATTGGTTTAACAAACTAACAGCAACCTGGACACGTTAAAATCAAATATAATTTAAAATCTGGTGGCAGACACGGTGACACATCAAGCCCTACATCATTCACTGTGTTCATGACTGTGTCGAAAATGTAATATTTCTCAGTCATATGAACATCCAAAATTTCCTTATGTTGCTTTTCGCCTTGTCAGAATTTGTGTTTTTTAAAAATAAATGTAAAATGCCGGCTTTTTCTGAAAATCAATATAAAATGTGTCAACATACTAATCCTCGTAGTTGGTCACCCTGATTTTCCAAAAACCTACTCAACATAGGCAAAAGGTTAAACAGTAGTTTTCATACTGTTTCTTTCAATTTTGAAAAAAAATTAAATGTCTGTTTTTGAAATAGCTACGTAGGCTTAATTTTTTGGCAGGTTCATCTTGTTAATTTGATTTTAAGAAAAATGGTGTAAAACTATTTAAAAAATTGTTTAATATACCGTCATAATGTTCTGCATCTTAGTCGTATCTTCACTAGGAAACTTAGGAAAACAAGATTATTTGGAGATCGTGGATTTGGTCTGGTGTGACGTAGGTTTTTAGAAAAACATTTTCTTTCCCGTGCCAACGTTTCGATCTTTATTGACGTCATCTTCAGAGCCTAGGATTTGTAAACATTGTTTAAATTCTACAAATACGTATAAAATGTGTTACACAATACAGAAATTTGAGGTTTAATCGAAGTGTTTGTACTAGCGCAAAGTCTGTGTTTTCTTTGAATGTATGTCATTGTTGAGGGTGTTAGTCAGACTTTTAGTCAGATATTTTTTTGGGTATAAACGGTGAATTTTAAAGACTGTTAGTAGGAAAAAATTAAACAGTAGTTTTGCCTACATAAGCTCAGCTTTCGAACGCCGCAATAATTACAGGGTTTTTTGTGTTAAAAAAGCTGAACATTAGCTTAGTGTTTTTCAAATGGCAACCTAATTTTCATATGTGGATTAGGCAAGTCGATTTTAAGAAGAATGGGGAAAACCATTTGAAACTACTTTTATAAAAATGAGAAATATACTGGATTACAACTTAATAGTGTCTTAGAAAACCTAGGACAAAATAACTCGTAATTTTTTAGCATAAGATCTGCTTTCGAATATCCTAATAATACAATTTTTTAAATTTCTTTAAAAAGTTAAATATTAATTTTTTGTTTTTTAAATGGTGACTTGGATTTTCATTTGAGAATTCATCAAGGCAATTTGATTTTAAGAACGACGGTCGTGGGTTCGAATCACGCTCGTGACACTAATATTTTTATCTCAACCAAGACCTTACATAGAAGGAAATTATTTGAAAGAAGCAAATTGATCAATTGACCATTAAAACGTAAATTAATTTTCTTAAAAAGTTAAACATTAATTTTGCGTTTTTCAAATGGCAACCTACATTTTCATTTGAGTATAAATAAAGTCAATTTCATTTTAATATGACGAAAACCAATTCGTCAGATGTACCGAGATTCAACATGCTATTAGCTTGCCTAGTTTTCTCATAAATTTCTCGAAAAAATTTTTTTAAACATAAAATCTGCTTTCCAACATTTTAACTATAATGTTTTTTCAATTTCTTTAAAATGTTAAAAATAAAATGTCTGTTTTTCAATTTATATTTAATGGTTCATCAAGTCGTTCGATTTTAAGTCATCGCAAAAACATTTGAAATAAGTTTAAAAAAAAACTTTAAAGAAACTTCACCATCTGTTTTAATTAAAAAGCTAGAAAATTGCGAATTAATAAAAATTGCTTCGTAATTTTGTCGTGTTGTAAGAAAATCCGCCTTCCTCGAGATAATCATCAAACCTAACACTCGCTTCATACGAATTATGTTCGTAATTAAATTATGTAAACTTTTAATGTAAGACGCGTGGGTTGTAAAATTGTTAAGCGATTTTCAGAAAAGGTAAACATTATGGCAGAGGATCTTCGGGAAAACTTGGCTCCCAACTTCCATTTTTAGAGATCTCTTACCGAGAGGCATCCCCCGCCCAACCACTGTTCCCAAGTTGTTTTGTAACATAATAAGCCCGTGTAAAGTTGGTCTAAGCAGCCGAGGGCGTTCTCACTGTAAAATCCCTTACCGCGAAAGCAGTAAAACCAGAAGTAAATTACGATCGTCAGAGTTCGTCGCAGTTATAAATTTAAAAATTACTGAAATTAAATTTAATCATTACATTTCAGGTCTGACAATTGTTTTGTTCTTTACAAGGTTTTGAACTGCCAAGTTTTTAAAAAACGCCCTACACTAATAGAAATATAATTATTTTATATTTATTACTCTTTTTTTTTTTAATTTTAGTTAGCTTATATCGGAGCTTGATTTTCTAACTTTCGTTGTTTCATTTTTCTCAGGTATCTCGTTATAATTCTGTCATAATTATTTTCCTTTTTATTTCTGATGATAATTGGCTTACTGTTATTAATCGTCCACTCGTATTAATTTCGTTTTTCCCCCTTACATTCTGTGTATTGACCTCATATTTCTTCATTTAAGTTCTACTTCTCTTCTATTCACTGTAAAATCTAGTTGGTTTCGTATTACCACAATATTTTGTAGTTGTTGTTTTAATTATTCCTTCCTGAGCCAACTTGAACTTATAAGTTCTGAGGTGTAACATTATCAGAAAATAGATTATATGAAAATACCTATGTGAATGATTTGAAAGAGAGAGAGATCCAGGGTGAGAGAGAGAGAGTGTGTGTGTGTGTGTGTGTGTGTGTGTGTGTGTGTGTGTGTGTGTGAGGGCAGACAGAATGAAATAGACGGGCAAAAAGAAACCGAGTGAAAGACAGAGAGGACGGGAAACCGATAAAGAAAACAAAACAGGATAGGGATAAAAAAAATAGAGCGGGATCGAGAAAATGGGGAGAGAAAGAGAGGGGTGAGAGAGAGAGAGAGAGAGAGAGAGAGAGAGAGAGTGAGAGGGAGTGATAGGAGAGAGGGATGACCGAGAAAAGATGGAGAGAAAGAGGATAAGAGTGAGGGGAGAGAGACAGCGTTTATGCTAATTATGTTGCTGATTTTTTGCGGCTGTATGCATTTGAAATTCAGAATTTGTTATTGGAATTTTTAAAAAAATGCCGTAAAAACTTTTTTATGGTGTTGAAGAAAAACGTTCGGTCCGTGTTATCGGCACCACGCTTCTCTAAACAATACCGGTAGGGCGTTACAGCAGTCATTACAACAAAATCAGCCCCCGGGGTTTCAGATGTTGGGAGATACCATCAAATAATCGGCGGCAGGTGACCGGTGAAGTCACTCGGGGCGTTTTCCCTCTTTTTTCCCCCCGACCAGAGGGTAATTTATGCCCGTTTATTCACACGCGACCCAACTTATTGGAGATAAATTGAAAAACTCATTTTCGATCCTATCGAAGCACACGGCGGATTATTTATTGCCGACTTCTACCCAGCAGCATCTTTCGACCTTCGTAAAAGTCCCCTGTATTCATTAGACGTTTGTTTTCAAATGAACGTAGTAAATTATGAGTTTTTTGTTTTAAATAAAAGCCAAAGGTAAATTTATGAAATTCATTAGATTTCGTGGTTCGATTGGCCAAATAACATCTTTCAATTAATTAACCTTTATGTAAGGTATTGGTTCAAATGAAAGTCATCGTCACGAGTGGGATTCGAACCCACGACCTTTCACTAAATACCCTGCTGCTCTACCACTTGATCAAGCGTGAATTCGGTCCACTCCGACACCAACTTCCGATCTCGATCTCACATTTTGAATTGTACACGGCATTAGAAATATGATAAAAATGATGGATATTTAGCCGAAGGTCCGAGAGTTCGAATCATACATTTGACACTGAGTTTTTTTATCTTAACCAATACTTTAATTAAAAACTAATTAATTGAGAATAATTTATTTTGTTCATCGAACCGCGAAACCTAATCGATTGAATACGCAAAATGACGTGTACTACCCTAAAGCTCTACGTGGCCATTTCATCTGTCGCCGAGAATCAAATAGATTCACTACATTCACTACAAAAGGAGGGAAATTCAAATGATAGGGTTGAAATGGGAAGTTGGTGTCCGAGTGGATCCAAGTCACGATAGTTCAAGAGGTGGAGCAGCCGAAGGTCGTGGGTTCGAATCCCGCTCGTGACGCTTACTTTTTTATATCAACCAATACTTTGTATATAAATTAATTATTTAAATGTATTAATCGATTAAAATACTAAACGAATAATACTTAATAAATTAATCGACGTACAAATAATTAGGCAAAAAAGAAAGAAAGAGTGAGGGAGGATGAAGAAAAAGAAAGAAAGAAGAAAAGAGTGAGTCAGGCGTTAAATTAAAGAGAAAGAGAGGATAAAAATTCGAATGTGTATATCTTTAAAAGTGTAATAATTTTTAAAATTAAAAGAAGAGAAAAAGAGAGAAAGAAAAATGAGGGGATAAAGTGTGAGCTAGGGAAAGATTTTGTGAGAAAATTTGAGAACAAGGTAGGAAAGAAACGTAATAATTTTAAAAAAGTAAGCTCTCTTCTGGCTTGCTGTTTAAACGGAAGTCTAATGTAGTTTAATTAATAAAACATTCAACAACCCGTTGAACTCAATTTAAAAAAAAAAAAATTAAAAAAATCTCTCATCCACTGGGCCCAAGTAGGCGGAGAGGAATCGTCCCTAATAGAAACTTATCCCGGGGGTGAATGGGTCACTAAAGCGTTCTAAGCTCGCTTTAAGCTCATGAGAAATTATTACTTAATGTTTATAAAAGGCAAACTGTTTTCCACGGGTCAAAGGCGTAATAGGCTTTACTGTCTTCAGAGCCTTCTAAAAATTAACGAGGATTCTACGCGATTACACCATCCCTGGGGACCGCACGAATCCCATACTTCAAATGTTTTTAAGGATCATTAATTTTCTTTTAAAGGAGAAATTATTATGAAATTTAATATTAAAAATATCTTTCTTTTTGATGTTGTAATGGAAAGCTCTTTTTCCCTAAAAATGCGCTATTAAAAACTTTTGGAATGCTGTTGCTTTTCAGAGGGAATATGGTTTTTTATTAGGAAACTCATTCTTACGGAATGAGCACCCTCTACTGATTTTTCTTCTCTTTCGATATTCAAAGAGAAAAATCCCGCATAAGGTTGTATTAAAAAGTATAAACAACACTTCCAGCTTATTAAAGCATTAAGAAAACGCAAGGGCTCATGGTGGTTTTGTACGTAAAAGTTCTCCCATTCCGCCAATATCGTTCAAAAAGGAAAAGTCGTAATTTTAAATCGCGGTGGGGGAAGTTGAGCCCCTGATCCAATTTAACGGGATCCCGTTTAAGCAAAGGAGGCGTCCGCCGATCCGCGGCCCTTAGGGTGCTCGTTATCCGCCGAATTGGACGATCTATTGGAAACGAAGGGCCTAACTTGAAGGGACGCCATTTTTAATTCTTGCCAGCTAATCCTGCGGTTCATTGTTCACAGCCACAATGCCCCGGGGATATTTTTCAGGATTCCCTTTAAAACTCCCCTTCTTTCTGTAATCGGGCTGAATTTTAATTTCGGTAAAAGTTTTTAAATGAAATTCCTTTTCCATTAGTGAGACAAATCTTAAAATCTTTTCACATTCCGTCCTAAAAGCAGAATTTGTTACAATTCGGAATAAAATATTACATTTCCTACTAATTAACCATTGCCACCACGTCGGTGAGGTCTACGAGAAGATGAAAATTGTCAAAAACAATTTCTGATGACTGCGAGGTGCGAAACGATTCTAACAGTCAACATCGTATGTATGCAACAAACATTTTTCACAATATCAACCAAGGAATCTACCGATCCACTTATTAAGCATTCATTTTTGTCCTTTCTCTTCATTTTTGTTTGTCAGTTACGTTCCGGTTTCTCGCCATAATCAGTAATGGGTATCGTTTTACTGTTAATAAAACCATATAATTGCCCCATTCACATATACAAATCACCTCAATATCCAATAAATTTATATAACCCTAAAATCATTGATATGTTTATCTAGGTCAAAGGCCAAAAGGCCAAAAATTTTCTTGGAATAAACGATTAAATACATTCAAACGGACAAAAAATTGCCATTCATATTGTACAATATAAGATCCCGCGCGGGAAAGCTCGAGGTCTAAATTCAAAGATATCTGTAGGTAACCAACGGTTTAATACTTGATAGACTATGTTGGTGTGGTGGATGATGATGATGTTGAATATAAGGTAGCAAGCCTTCTGGCTTATTACCTTAGCACCTTCCTAGTTCTCTTGTTCAGTGCAATGGACTCTAACCTTCTTCTCAGAAATAAGACATTGCCTGTTGTTCGTACAATTTCATCCCGACATATAGATTATGTTTCCATTGAGCCGTTTCTTTGCATCCGAAGAGGATATAGGTAGCTGTTCGCGCCGGATACATCTTTATTTCTTAAATAAGAGGAATATTTAAAATTTAATTTTTCCACTTGTTGTGGACCGCGTACGCACCTGGCCATTGGACCCGAAGGGGATTAAACGTACATCGAGTCGCCCCTGTCGACGTCACGGTAGCAACGTTACAAACCGCCGAACACGCTTGGACGGACCTCTTCACTTGTTTAACCTCACTTTCGATTCTCCTCAAAGTGCACCCTCGCTTCATTTTTCTTTACCCTCGTATACAGCAGAAGTATCCCCATTTTATGTTTTTTATGCTTTACTTTTTCTTCGCTACGCCTCTGCCCTTCCTGGTAGCTTCAACAGGTCTCTCAGACGCTGAATCCGAGCTCGGTGACGCCGAAGGTGATTCCAACGACGCACCAGAAGGTAAACTTCATACAGTCCACTCCAAGGTAAATTTCCTTAAGTATATTTTATTTTAGTTTACTCGTCAAGCCTCCGTTTATTTTGTTTTATTTTAATTTTATTTTAATTAAGACCAGCCCGAAAAGTTGCTGTTTCTTCCTCCTTACTGCATATTCTGCAAATTGGCTCATAGCTTGATATGCCCGTATTATGTAGAGCTGTTTAGAAGAAAAGGAATCCAATGAGCCTTGATTGGCACTAATTGGTCCCAAAATAAATACACACAATAAAAAGGAAATTTGAAAAAAAATTCTATTCTCCTAAAACTAATCGATTCATTTTGGAGAGATTTAAGTTTTCATTCAGAATTGGATGATTGCAGTTTAAATTATAACAGATTAATGTTGATTAAAGTTTTTAAAAAATTAATAGAATTCATATCTTATTCAGCAAATTTTCTATATTTTCTCTTGTTAACCAGTTACCCGATAAATTATTATTATTATTATTTTTAACTTATAAACGCACAAACAAGCTCACAATCACACACCACCTTCACACCACTAAAAACACTTCACAACAAAAAACGAAAACGTTCAGAAGAACAAAGCATTACAACCAACACCAGGAAAAAACAAAAAACCAACGACGCACAAATAATAACCGACAACTGAAACAACCCCCACCAAGACCGACCAACGGACACGGAGACCACGCCCCCTAACGCAACGCCCCCAGCGACATGCGACGGACACAACACTATATGAACCCCGCGCAGACTAAATGACAGACAGTTTATCATTGAAGATGGCGTAATGCCGAAACGCGTTTGATTGACTCAAACAATAAACCCGCGAGTGAAGACAGGCCCAGTAAGTAAGTGCCCGTGTGCCAGTTCAACATGAGTTCGCCAACTCGCAGACCAAACCCTATCATTTATTATTATTTTTCCCTTACTATTTCAGTATATTGGCCACAAGTAAGTGTGTCAAGAAGGCCCGGCTGATCCTTCCTTAAATAATTTTAATTTATGGAATTTTGTACTGTGGTCTGTACGGAGACGGGTATAAAAATCATTTGCATCCAAAAATTTATGGAAAAGCCCACGTCTCCTAGACCACCGGAGCTATACATGCTCAGGGAGCCCTCCTCCAGCCTCCGACCGCCAAAAGCAACCGCCCCCCACAGACCACACCCAACACTCCCTCGCAATATCTCTCTAAATTTTACGTAAAGATGCACAAAATTCACTCTATACATGTAAACCTTTTCTTCTTTCATTTGTAACAACGATCTCTAGTTGAACGGTTTATCTACTTCTTTCATTAAATATAGGCTGTCAAACAGCAAGCCCCTTTCCTTGTAATATTTTTTACAAATCATAATGTTGCGTTCAAGATCCTCAGTTACCTTACATGTTTCACATAATTTGTACCTACGGTGTTTGATCCTTTCTAAATATAATCCAACGATCCCGTAATTTGATCTTAACCTAATCATAATAGTGCAATCCTTCTTTGACCATTTGACGTTGTGAAACCAGGGTTTCTAGTTTATATCGGGATTGATGGAAGTAAAGAAAGCCCCCGTAGGAGTGTCAGTATATGTACGCCATTTTTCTATCATTTGCGATCTGATTTTACTCCTTGCATCATGTAGGAGTATAGGAGTCAATGCCTCTATCCCTTCAGTGATGACTCGTTTCGCAAAATTATGCCTGAATAGCCCCAAACTCAAAGCAAGCGGATGTCAACTTTATTTGTTTAACTTTACATACCTTTGGGCGACTGTTGGAAGGGCTTTCGTTAATTTGAAATACCGATTTCCTTACCCAATGTCCCACTGGTTCAATGGGGGAATTAATTTTAATTTTCCAGATCTCAATTAATTTCAGAGAAGAAGAATAAATCAATCATATATGGTTATTAAATTGAAGATAGTTATCCCGAAGACTTGACTCTCCTTTCCCCCCTCTTTAACTTTGAAAATGAAATAAAAATACCCACAATTTGAAAATATGGCATGCACACCTGTATGGGGGTAAAACGATAAATAATAAGGTTTTATACATATGAGAATATATTGTTATAAAAAATATTAAAAATAAAATTTCTTACTTGATTAGAACATAAACAAGATCAGATAAAATTAAAACTAACACCTTTCAATTGATCGATATATAAATTAAACTAAACAACTTCTTAAATTATGGTCATTCGACCAGATCGTGTTATTTGATTGACCGAATTGAAACAAAATGAAAATGATTACGGTTTTAATGAAAGGAAATGAATTAATATTGACCCTAATAATGTTACTCATGTAAAGACGTGCACGTTAACTATGAATTGAATTAACTTAACTAATAAACTTGCATGCAATAAAATAATAATAATAAAATAAAGTAAACTTAAGGATGAAGAAAAAATGGCGAAGCAGGCATGAAAATCGAAGATGTGAAGTCCCAAATGATGAAGCCACAGGTGACGAAGAAGCGGAGACGATGAAGAAAACCCAGACGAAAAAACGACGACGAATAAAATAGATGAAATGAAGACGATCCACAGAAAATACAGCCTGGTGACGTTACGGTATGAGCCCGAGATTCCTCGATCCTTTCGGCGGTAGTCCCTGATGGTATAGGGATCGACGATGTGACGGAGCGAAATCGATATAATAATCGATAGGCCGATGGACCGGAGATAGATGTTTTGTCTTTCAAGGTTGAGTAAAGACTGCTCCTCGATGTCTCCTACTGGTCCAAGGGTCCGTGATAACGGCTATCCTTGCTTGTTTTGTCCGTTTAATCCGTTATGGGTCGCTTAATCAACAATTTTGAACAAATGAATATTTATCCCCGATGCATGTGTAGAACACTAATGAACTTAACGCATGCAACCATCATCAAACATTAATATATATAATTAAGAGAGAAAGAGGGGGGAAAGGAGGCAAAACTTCGAAATTTACAATATTATAAGAATAAACGCGTCAACAGCGACACATATTAATAAATTATTTATATCAGATTTTAAGTTAAGGTTCCCTAAGCTTTGCAACGCACTCGTTGAATCTGACAAAATTAGTATAGTCTCACCATTAACTTCATTAGCGCCTACACATTCTACTGCTTTAAAAATTGCAAAAGGTATATATGCTAAACTCTAGACGAAACCTTATCATATCGTTTTTGTTTTTCTGTGGGTCAAATCAGGCACATCCCACACCGTATCTGGTCTTTGAACCATCTGTAAAAATAAACGTGCCCGATAAATTAAGATTATTAATTTCTGCAGCGAAACTTCAATATTTCCAGGAAACATTTTTGGAGATGGACTCTTTTACTCAATTTGCAATCCTTTCCTTTCAGAAAATGATACCAGAAGCTTAAAAATTAATCGATTTTTTATTGTATGTATTGAGGTTTTCCTTCCACAACTCAATGATTTCAACTTATCATTATTATCGTGTAACTGATTTTTGTTGTTTAATATCAAGATTAAAAAAATCAACACATTAGTTTTTCATAATTTGTTTAGTAAATGTTTAATTTTTCTCTGGTTTAATGAATAAAAAATGAAAATTTATTTTTGCGTTCTTTTTTTTAAACTTAACTTTGATCCACAACAATCGCTGATACTATACACTGCACATATAAAGTTCTGACGGAAAACTTCAATGTCTCCAGAACGAATGGACAAAATGTAAAGTGCTTTAAAATTCTGTGAAAAAAATTCTCCTTCTGACACTAATCGATTCGTTTTGGTTAATTAAATGAATTAAGAATTAATGAAACAAGTTACATGCTAAATTTAAATCATCGAGGAACTACCACTTTTTCCAGAATGATTCGAAGGGTTTTTCAGGAACTTTCTTCACACAATAAGGTATTCTTTCCATCTAAAAAAACTATGCTGGAAATTTAAAAATTAACAGAATCTTTGTAGATATGGAAGCTTTTCTTCAGTACTCATTTATTTCAAGTTATCGTGTAAGTTATCTTTTATCGGTGGGCAAGCATATTTCACATGCAATCCAATTGAAATATACCCCCATATTTTTTAAGAAAATAAGTAACCTAAACTAACCTACACGAGTTCTCGATGTACTGCTAAGTCCCAACCCTACTAACCATAAAAGTATATACAATCTATCCTGGAAACAATATTCACAACTTCCTATAAAGTATCAACAGACTAAAGGAGAGGAAGAACACAGGAGAGCATCAGATACAATGATATGATACCCAGATGGCTCCAAAACCAACGAAAGAACCGGATAAGGCGTTTTCTGGAGAAGCACAATATATGAGCAATCCAACTCATTAGGGAAGTAAGTATACTTCGGTCTTTTAGGCAGAAATATATGCCATCAACGCTTGTGCCTGGAAAGTCTTAAAAGAGGTTACACTGACAAAAATATCGTCACAAAATCAGACAGAATGCAGCTATTAAAGCACTGCAAAAAAATTACATCAAAACTAAACAGTGATTGCATTCAAAATCTCCAAAACCTGGGGAAACATAACAACCTGATCGTATCCTGCATGCCAGGGCACAGGGGAATTTTGGGTAGCGAAGAAGCAGACAGGCTGGCCAGAGGAGGATCTGCAAGGCCATACATAGGCCCGGAACCTACTTTGGGATAACAAAAACAAACATAGAATTCTCCATCGCAGAATGGATCTCAAACAAAACAAAGAGAGTGGATAAATTCTAGCAGTGCTAGACTTAGAAAACCTATGATAAAACAACCCTCTCCAAAATTAGAAAAAACATTACTGCAATTGGAGCGGGCAAAACTCAGAGGAGTGGAGGAACTATTCAGCGTTTCACTGGCATCTGAGAAAACACCTACATAACATGGGGATATACAATGATAATCCCATTTGCAGATTATCTAATGAGGAGGAGGAAACCGCCACTCGTATTCAGCAAAGCAACAGCTCAATGGAGGTTCAGCCTAACGTATGGAAAAGACTCACGGAACGAAATTGCAGCAATAACAATGGCCTGATACTTCTAAGAAAAAGGGTTGAGTCTATTGACTAAACGAAGGAACTAGGAAGGTACAAGAAGCCAGAAGGCTGCAGTGCCTGGGAATACAACCCTCCCTTCCTAGTATCCTTTCCACCATACCATACATACCATGTACAGCCTAAACCCACTGATTTCCACCTTCACCCCCTCCATCATTCACGCTAATACATTATCACAGTGATAATACAAGTTATGGTACCGTCTTCCAGAATCCACAGCATCTGAGTCAGCAAAC
>CM077109.1:979317-995520 GCA_039619505.1 Cimex hemipterus
TTCTTCTTCTTCTTCTTCTTCTTCTTCTTCTTCTTCTTCTTCTTCTTCTTTGTGTTCCTCTCGTTGTCTCGACTAGTCACGACGTCACAGTTTGCCAGATACGTCACTGCATTCCTTTTCATCTCCGACATATATATGTATATATGTGTGTGTATATATATATATATATATATATATATATATATATATATATACATTCACCTGTATATGTTGTATTCTATCTTCTCAAAGGACTTACTACGTATTTGCTTACGTACTTCCCGAAGAATAAGTAGATGCTCATCAGTAAATAAGTTTTGGACACTTTTTGTCTCCCTGTAGGAATGGAGTCATCGAAATATTCTTGGATAGTATGCAATGACATTAGAAAGCTGAACAATTGCAACTTTTGCTATATTGTAAATTATTGAAAGTTCAAATACGACTGGGATGAACCCCTTTTTCTCCACAGAGAGAAAAAGGCTCACCGCTTCCCATTTTCCCTCTCTGAATAAGAAATTATACCTGTAAATAGAGGGTAAAAATTTAAATACATTATTTGAGCCGGACGCGCAGAAGGGTGGACGAAGGGCTCTTTTGAAATTCAAGGAAGTATTAAGAGCTGGAGGGGAAAAAAGTGGAATTATGTAAATGCTCCCATTGGCCCCAGGAAGAATAAAGCACAGTTAAATAGAGTTTTTCATTGCCTCATAACATTACTCGACGTGTTTCTGAGGCCGCAACTTTACAGAACCCGGAAAATTGTGCTACATCATCCTCCATGGTGTAAAGTACAAAAGAAAAAAGCGACTCTAATTCATTTAATTTCTGCTACTATCTAAATTCACTGAGGACGCTTGTCTTAACAATCTGAGCTTAATTTAATGATGGTCCTGCAAACAACGCAGTGAAGATAAACAGAAAAAAATGACCGATGACGAACCCAACCAACATTGACAAATAGATATATGCAAACAGCAGAGTGTCATGCTAAGATGGATGAAAAAGTCTCTAATGTCCAAAGTCCGATTACCAACATTGTTATCTAGATATTTCAAATTTTGCGTTAACCTTTTGGTATAGTTCATATGCTATACTATTTCAACAATAATATGATAACATCAATAAAATCAACATTGAAATCCCTTTAAGGGATTTTTGTAAACTTAAATACATAAAATACAGCACCAAACGATCTCAAGAGTTGCATTTTTCAGTAAAGTGGAAATTTTGACCATTTAATTTATTTTGTCAGAACTGTAAACTTACACGCTTTCCACCCACGAATTAAAACCTTACCATGAAAATCTACCTAATCTTCTTGGGAGTGAGGTGGGACGACGAGTTTTCGGAAATCAAATCGATATAAGCCGACGTCTCACAGGGGATCATTCTTGGTTCCATCCTTTGTATCAGCTATACTGTTGACTACTTTCCCTACCCTAGCCTAGAAACTTCTTTGCCCCTTAGCAATGGCACTGACTGGCAGCATTGGCTTTTTGGTAGTTTTTCATGGCATATGTCCTCGGGGTGCAGCGCTGGCATTAGAGTTCTCAGAAACAAAAACATCTTATAAAATTCAGCGAAGAATTTGTGAACATCTATCTTTTATTGATTTTGTCTGTTGTTTACATAGTGTTAGAATTAAAAAAAAATCTCATTGAATTTCCATGCTTTTTTTAGTTGTATAATCAAATTTACAGTGGAATTAAGATTTTACGAGATGTAGGGAACTTCATGCAATAAAACTGAAATAGGCTGAAGTAACCTGAAGAGTGAATTCAATTAAGTAAGGCTTTGGTTGAGATAAAAGATTCAGTGTCACGAGCGGGATTCGAACCCACGACCTTCGGCTAAATACGCTGCTGCTCTACCACTTGAGCTATCGTGATTTTAATCCACTCGGACACCAGCTTCCCAGCTCAACCCTACCATTCGATTTTCCCTACTTTTTGCCATTTTTCAAACTTCGTGTAATATATTTGATTCATGGCGACAACCAAAACCTTACTAAAATATTTCTTAATGGAAAATAATCGGACCACTAAGCCTAATAGTTTTGAAATACCTTTGAAAATCAGAATTTGCTCAATAATGAATTTTCAATCCAATTTGAACCTTCTGAACTTTTATTCAAGAGACACATTGAATAAATGACGAGATAACACAACGTACAGTGACAAGGACAAGGATATCAAGGGATTATTGTTGTCAACCGTTGAGTTTTCGTAACGTAAGATTAACGACCTACCAGTTTCAAGATTCTTCCGGCACTACGCCGATTTTCTTTGACCTTTACACTCTCTTCTGCTGGCTGTCCCGTTGGAAGGCGTCCAATAGTCAAAAGCGACCGTCATCAGCGGTGTTCGAAAGGGCCTGGTCGGCGAGATCACACGGCGGTGATGACTCATCGTTACAAACCACCTCGGGAGATTACATTAGTCCCGTACGGTGATTCTCTGTTACTTCTGATTTACCGATACTACACGAACATGAATGAGTGCCCTTGTCTATAATGGTTGCACTTGTAATCGAATGCACGTTTCAAGCTGATGGTTTTGTTAGAGATGAGCATCGATGGTAGGCGACCGATGTTTTCAACATCGATGTTACTGTGACGTTGTGTTATGAACTTTTTTATGTTTTTCCTAATTTCTACTTTTGTGAGTAGGAAATGACCCATTTTCTTCTGAAATGAATGTGTCTTATCAGAATCTGTCAGGTGTTCAATTTGTTTCATTAGTGGCAGATCCGTTCCGTCTGATCGATTATCTTCCAAAGCTGGACAGATTTGGAAAACCAGAAATCGCATAGAGCATAAATTAGCTTTTTGCGTTCCTGAGAAGATGCGGTAGTGTTTCATTTTAACATTTTAATACATTTCTAATAATTTAAGGATATGGTTGATTTTAGTTACGTACGTGTTAAACCTTTACTTGTTTTGAGCAAGGGACAGGAATTGGGCTTGGGTGGATGTTTTCCAAAGTATCGATGAAAAACAGCTAGGTAATTTGAATAAAATTTCACAGGCACAAAATACTTTAAGAATAGACGTCTTTTATTCAAAACGGACCGATAGATCAATACACAACTATAAAGGAATCCAAAGGCAAAATAATTACTAATAACATTTATTAAAAACATACACGTAATTTATTAATCAAGTTCCTAATAAAGGTTGTGAAGTGTAAAAAAATAGCTTATTTTTCTAAGGTGGCACATAAAAGTAATATATGCGTATGAAAATAATTTATGGTTTGAGTAATGAGTTCTCAATCATCGATGTATAGACTGTCGATGGTTAGGTTCCGAGGTTTAATCGATGGTAACCACCATGCTTTTTTTTTTTTTTTTTTTTTTTTTTTGTCGATGATCCCTAATTTTTGTTACTGATGCTCCTATCTTCCTTGGTTGCAACCAATGCTTAGCTATGTATAAATGTTCCAGATAGCATGTTTTCAAGCCATTCCGTAAATATAATAATTGAACCCCATGGAATTAAGAGTTTCCTCTTCTGTAGGTGATGACCGATGATTTCGAGCATTTTTGCAATTTTGTTTGTCAGTCCGCCATCAATCTTTTTAGAATAATCCACGCAAAAGCATTAAAATTTACATATAAAATATTCGTAATCTTTTTTCGCCAAATTCTTCCTTTTTTTGTGTTTTTCTCTCAAGACAGCAGAGCAGACAACGGAAACAATGGACCGTTGGTTTACTTTTAGGGAAACAAAGCGGATTTTCTGAATCGGATACGGGGCGGTGGAGGGCGTAAGTGGTCCTTTTCACCCGGGATGAAGAGGAAAGTCGAGTGCATGTGTTCTATAATTATAGTCGAGGGGTTCGATGGGGTTGCAAGGGGATCAACTGTCAGTTCAACCGCATGCGGGCGTCTTCAAAGCGGCCGGATCATTGTTTGGACGCGGTCGTTGTTTGTTGTCAAAACGGCAAAACACAATCTAATACGGCGTCATTTAAACCGATTATTCGACGGTAGATACGAACTGAAATAAACGACGGCCAATGCCATTAACTTCCTGACTTTCACCTTTAAATATCATTGAATTTAGTGATCATTACGTGATGATTGTTCGGAAGTCGTGAGACGTGGTCTGGTTTGATATAGTTTTCAGGAGAACATTTTCTTTATCGTGCCAACGTTTGATTTTTATTGAGATCATCTTCAGGGCAAGAATGGCACAATGATGCAGAAAACAAACATTTCGAGTGAGTAGAAATATTTTAATTGAATATAAAAATATTCCTGAAATCTACATCACACCAGACCGCATCTCACGATTTTTCAATAATCATCGACTAACGGTCAGTAATCACCCCACAATTATAATATATGTTTCACCATTTGTTTATTAGAGACATAAAACACACACACACACACACACACACACATAAAATATTTCTCATTTAGCCACCCACTCACCTACTCATTTCCTTCCTTCTCTCTAAATTAGCTTACTTCCCAATCATTGTCAACGATCAAATTTGGCACTTGTCTCTAGCTCTTTTCCTGACTCATTTAATTTCTTTAAATAATTAATTTAATTCTTAAGAAGTAATAAATTTGAAAAACTCTTTTTGTAGTAAAAAGTGTTGTCTTTTTCACTGTCTCACTTTCTCTCTCTCTACCTATTTGTCTAACCCTCTGTCTTTCTATCTATTTTCATTACAATCTTTCGTCTCTCTCTCTCTCTCTCTCTCTCTCTCTCTCTTTCTCTATCTATCTCTCTCTCCTATTGCCTATTACTATTACATTTTTATTATCGCTTTCTTACACTCGGTTTTTCCCTCGTCTGTTTCTCTTTGTATATATCATACAATCCCTTTCATCTTTATGTACTCCACGCCGAATCCTTTTATCTTGCAATGCATTTATGTACTTCTTTTACAACCTTTTGACCGTTTATTCTTAATTTTTTCTTCTTGGCTCTTCTGTTTGTTAATATGCATGTTTCTATTCATCCATCGTTTTCTATCTGTCTGTTTTTCTTTCTACCTATCTGTTTATCGTTCTAACGATCTTGGTTTATTTTTTCCTTACATTTTTCGTTTGTTTTATTTATTCAGCTAATTTATTTTCTCTAAATACTCTCTCTGTATTTTTTTCTCTTTTGTGGCACTTCTTACTGATTGATTTGTATTTTTCTATTTACCTACTTATTCATCTTTCCTTACGATTATTTATTTTTCTATAAACTTTTGAAAACTTCCAGTGTATTTTTAAAAATAAAACGGTTAGAGAGTTATTTTGACTTTTATGGTGGCTTTTTTCTTAGCTATTAATTTAACTCAAAGATATTCTAAGAAAAGGAATAAATGTAAAATTAATCTTACACTCACACATTCTTTCCTTCTATATCTCTCTTTCATATATGCCTTTTTTTTACCCAATTAAATTAATGCAAAATTATTGCGAAGTAGAGAACAGAATTGGCGTTTTTAAAATATAATATTTTGAAAGGAATTATTTTGTATCGTGATAAACCTACGTTTACAGGGTGTAAAAAACCTACACAAAATCAAAGGCTATACAATTTATTGTTGGGCCTGTTTCATAAAATGTATTCCACGCTCCGTAAAGCCACAAGCTTACACAAAATAAAAAAAAACATCTCGCTTACACATTTCTTTTGACGTTTTCCTGAAAGGTTTATTTAAATGGCGTCGAAACAGTGGAAAAAGGGTGATCTTTTATAAAAAAATTACATCGCGGCCATGCACGGTTGATATGTTATTAATGTCGGCCCGTTTGCTATTTGCAATTGGGGCCCGTATTTTTTAAAGAGAGGCCCTTAAATTATTCTGTTTCAAGGGTAGCCTTGTAAAACAATGAGCTAATTCATGTACCATCCGCCCACGATGAGAGGGAGTCTGGAGCACTAATAAATTTTCCAAAGGGGCCCCCTTTAAAAATCCATGACGGCAAGATATGCAAAGATGACGGGAGGTGATTTTACTTCAACTTTTGAGGAGCTTTGCATATCTAAATTTAGTATTTAACAAATTCGATCATTACTCATTACTCCCCCTTTCCTTTTACGCGAATTTTCAAATAGCTATATAAAAAAAATCATAAAAGAGGTCATAGGTCATCCATAAATAGGATTTTGATCTACCAATTTCTTATTGTTGCTAAGACTGAAACATTAGACTACTGCATTATTATTATTTTTTTAATATAAAGGTCATATAAACCATCAGGGTGCCGGTGTTTTTGAAAAAAAAAGGCCATTCGTAAGTATGTCGGGTTCAAATGCAGGGCCGCTGGATTCGAACCCGGGACCTTGACCTTACAGTGATGAGCGCCGTGGCAAATACGAAACCTTGCAGCCACCGACGCCCCCTCCCTACTGCATTATTAATTTCTAACGTAAATGTCATACTTTTTAAACCTACTGGACAGATAACTAATGAACAAACACAGTGGATGAATTGAAAATTGTCAAATCCGTTAAAATCAGCAGTTTATTCTTGAGGAAAACATAAACCTTTCTTTCATTTAAACATACTTGGAGAAAAGAGGTTGGGCTGTGACGAGGTATTTGATTCGGGGAACCTGAACCCGTATTACTTTGTTACCATGTAGTTCAGAAGATACATCTAATAGTTATGAAATGAAGTACCATAAATAGGATGAGTAGTCATCACAGCACGCATGATTAGTTTGATTAGTTGGTATGTTAAAATGTATGTACAAATTTGGTAAAAATTTACTTTTTAACTTTTAACGTTTTGTGAAGAGGTTGCCCAATAGTTATGGGCTGCAGTACCGTAAATATTGATTCGCACCCATCATGTATTTTCGCAACACAGAGGATTGTTTGGGGAGTCATAATTGATGTACAATTTTGTACAATTTCGCAATTTGATTCCGGGAAGCTGAACTTTTACTGTTTTAAAAAGTGGTTGCCATATTTACAGAGGATATAAGAGATAGAAGATATAGCGGAGGAAAACTTGGAAAATATATTTGACGAGTTTCTCGTCTAGTTCGGTCCAAAACTAAAAGGAAATCGTTGGAAGTAAGAAAATCGAAAACCTGAACGTTTACGTCTTAAAGAAATGCTTATCCTTACGGTATTATGAACATGGATGATTTTTTCCCAACAGGCATGTTTTGTTGGGCTGTCACAATTACAAAAAATGTTGTCTAAATCGTTGAAAAATTGATTGAGAAACCTTAACTTTTATACCTTGAATACAAGCTTAGTTGAAAATCAGATACAGCTTGAATAAAGTTTAATTCATCAAAGATTATTTAAATTTTATAAAACATGCATTTAAATCTTTTCTGACCTAAGAAAACTAACGAAATCTAACGTGAATAGATTGTTTTCATAAGGCGGGAGAAAATGTAGGGATCCTAATGAATACAGAGTTGGGTTTCGTCCATTATCAAAATTGGGACAAAATCAGTAATGAATGTTTTGTTTCCAGGGCCTGAACGTTTCAAAAATAAGCCTTATTTTGGGAAAACGTATTTTGAGATTGATCCAATTAAGTACCTTTAAACCGGACCGGTTCTCGTTTCTCTTACAAAGAAAAACGTTCGGAGAAAGAGCTTCCAGTGAACGGCAAAGACAGTCAAAGGGAATAGAGAAGATACCCCTGGTAACCGAGGACAATTTAGTGCCGGCAAAAGAAGCCAAAGGGGCACAATTAGTGAATTCTTCCTTTGACAAATTTAATGAAGTGTTAAGTTAATGATTTGTCGGACTCTTCCTGTTCGAAAGGGGCACGTGGCGATATCCTGGCCCATTAGGCCCACGTGTATTGTAGCTCGGAGGATCCCTTTGGCCTTTCCACGCTTTGATCCCCCCCTCTCGTACCGCAAATGCCAGAATTATTCCACTTAACCGAGGAGTCTGTATAAACAAGGAGGGACTATAAGGTTAATATTATATTAGAAGGTGGTCAGATATTGTGATATACGCCTTCCTGCCGTCATCAAGAGCGAGCGGAGGCGCAAGAATGGAAGGTGCACGTTGAACGGATGTCGAATTAGTTTACGTCAGCATGATAGATTGCCCCTCTGGTCAAAAAAGCCCATTGTCCGCAAGACACATTGCCTGGATTTATTTCGATTCAAAACCAAATAAAAATTATCTTGACACTTTTATAATTAGCGGTGTGGGATGGTCTGCGAGTAGGTGAACTGATCATCCTTACCAGTGATTCTTTTGTTGTCATAGGATTCAATGTTCAATAGGAACGAACATTTACCAACTATTTTTAACGAAAAAAACAAACAAGCGAACTGTGAATGATTAGTCGAAACAATTCTAACAAAGCAATATTCTATAAAAATTAATAAACAACTGTTTAAAAATTATTACAACACGAGACTGCTAATTGTAATATACTTGTATATTTTACTATGCAAATTTATGCCTGTTGCGTTAAACTTGCTCAGTTAAATTAAAACAATGGCTGAGGATATTAACCTAATTAAAGTCAACTTGCAGAGTTTACCATTTTATACTATTATATTATTTTTATTATAGCATCATTCGTGTTGCTATTTTGATTTCTAAAAGCTCTCCTTTTTTTATCTATTTAATATGATGTCTAAGACAATTATCATAATTTATGTGCCACAACCTCAGTACATGGTTATGCGTTAATTTCTTAAAAAAATACAAAATAAAATCATTCAGAAATCGTGAGATCCGGTCCGGTGTGATGTAGGTATCAGAAAACCATTTTCTTTATCGTGCCGACGTTTCGAGCTTTTATTGAGATCATCTTCAGGGCCTGGGACGGTCACTAATCTCTACACAGTACTTGTTTGGCCAATGCGCCTTAACTTTTATGGCCTCTTTGAAATCACCTCAAATCATCAAGTTGTTTGAAATTTTAATTGTATGAATCCGCTTATTTGTGAACATGAATCTTTATAAAATTCTAAGGGCCAAGCAAGAATTTAACCCAGGATTCACTCTACCTTTGAGGATATATCTAACTTAGTTCTGATGTTCAAATGGTTTTCGTAATTTTTGATAAAATCGAATGACTTGATGTATCCTTAAATGAAAAAAATAATTATTACAATGGTCGAAGGTTATACTGAAAAATGTGTTTAGAAGTTTTACTACGTGACGATGTATATGAGACGTTTTTATGAAACGATTATGAAATGCTTTTCGCTTTTTTATATTAAATCGAATTAACTTGATGAATCCGCAAATGAAATGTAAATTACAGTATAAAAACCAAACATTTTATTTTGTGTAGAGATTAGTGACCGTTAATGGATAATTATTCAGATATCGTGAGAACCGGTCTGGTGTGATGAAGGTTTCAGAAAGACAATGTCTTTATCGTGCTTGGCCCTTAGAATTTTATAAAGATTCATGTTCACAAATAAGCGGATTTATACAATTAAAATTTCAAACAATTTGATGATTTGGGGTGATTTCGAAGAGGCCATAAAAGTTAAGGCGCATTGGCCAAGTAAATAGTACTGTGTAGAGATTAGTGACCGTTAATTGATAATTATTCAGGTATCACTCTCAACACAACACGCAAGAATGGCACAATTACACGGAAGACAAACTCTTTGAGCCCTCAAGGTGATCTCAATAAAAGATCGAAAAGTTGGCACGATAAAGAAAATGTTTTTCTGAAACCTACAGCACACCAGACCGCATCTCACGATATCTGAATAATTGTAAATAGTACTGTTGGGTTTGAATCTTATTGTTAAGTTGACCGTTGGAATTTTATCAAAATCATGAAATTCATATTTTTTATAGCTTTATACAATTTAAATTGTAACTAAATTTCAAGTAAAAGCGACTCCTGGGAGCCACTTTAAGGTATCTTGTTTGCCGGTTGAGGTCCAGGGTTCGAACCCTATCTTGGCTCTTGAAACTTTATAAATAATAATGTTGTAGAGGTGATCGATTATTCAAGTATCGGTTGTATCGGGGATGTGGTTCAATGAATTGTGTGTTGAAATGCCAAAATTTTGGTGTTAAATTACACCTTTCTCAGAGTTCTGTGAAAGATATACAAATAAATTTTTATATAATTTCTCATCTATGTATGTGAATTTGGAAGTCGAAAAATAACTTTTTGTCGATTTTCACTTAAATAGATGAGTAATTATATATAAATTTATGTTCGTACCTTAATCATTTTAAAATAAACCGACAAGGGCACGAGGGCTGGAGTTTACCAGGTAAATCGAAACACTACACTGACGGTAAACCTACGTGAATATGCTACAGTTTTCCAGTCTGAAATCGTAGCGATTGAACTTTGCTCCAGGGAAATAAAACGGCTAGAGATACATTTCCGTAAAATAACCATATTCTCTAATAGTCAGACAGCCCAAAATGCCGTAGCCTCATGCGAGGTGGTGGCAAAGAGTGTTCGGAACTGTATGGATGGAAGTCAGTGACATGTTGAACTGACTCTGGACATTCGGGGCTTAAAATAATTGGTTAGAAACCCTAAAGCACGACCAACACGAACTGTCTCTCTAGGTTCTGAACCCTACACGGTAAATAACCATTCCATTCTCCTCTGCTCTTCGGTTAAAAACCTAGGAGTAGTCTTCGACCAAAACCTTTCCTGGCATTCTCACATTTCCTAAATTTCCCGCAATTCCATCGACTCCCTCAGCCTGTTTCGTCGGTCCTGGCTTCTTTTACCTTTCTCCTACCGCAAACTCCTTGAATCCTCCCTCATACTTCCTTTCTTCGATTATGGCTGTTTGGCATACGGTGGTCTCTGGGAGGAGGATAACGCGCGATTGAAGCGTATTATGAATTGTTGTGCAAGATTTATGTACGGCACCACTGTGGTCCTTGGTGTCGGATTAGTATTACCAACTTTCCTGGCTCTACTCCTCCCTCAGTGCACTGTATTTCCTAGGTTGCTTTCTTTTCCAGTCTATCCACTCTCGTCGTCCTTGTTATACCAACCAATCCCTCCTATTCAACTCTCACATCTCACTCGCAAGACCCGCTCGTCCCCAATCGACATTATCCTTCCGCAACATACAATCCATACCTTCGAAAGAACCTTTTCGATCCGAGCCACTATTAGCTATATCCTAGCTTTGCTCTTGGATTAGTATCAGTATTTAAGATAATTAAAGTTTTACCTTTAATAGGTTTAAAATATGAAACTACAACTCATATAAATTTTAATTAGACCTGAGTTTAGGTGGCTATTAAAATCTAAGCTCTTTATTTGCCACTTGAGATCCATTGTTCGAATTCTCGATTGGCCCTTGAAATTTGAAAAACATTCATGATCATTAAATTTCGGGCTGTAATAGTTTCAACCAATTTCAGATAAAAACAGCGTAAATTTAAAGTGAGCGGGGGCCATGAATGTATGGGTAAAAAAGAGGTCCATGGTTCAAATCCTGACTTATGAATTTTTCTGGCAGCTCGTAGTTTCTTTTACTAAAAAAATGTTTTAGCTTAAATTTAAATCATATATGTTTAAACAACTTTCAAATTATTTTTAAAATAATTAACGAAACTATTATATTTAAAAGTGAATCTAAGGGTAATAAATAAATAAGATGATAAAAAAACGTAATTAACACAATTCGACGTAAATTCTCCGATTTTCGGGCCAATTCTCAAATTACCTCGATTCATATTAGGCCTCGGGCATTCCTCCTCCTTCGGACTTGTCGTTAATCCAATCGGCGCATAAAACTCCCACGGGCCATGTTCACGTCGGATTGGCTGTAGCCGAGGATCGTTGGTGGTTAGGAAGTCGGTTTATGGCGATGGCTGAGCTGTATTTAAGTCGGCACGGCTCTCCGACAACGTAGTTACATTGGAAATTCAATGTAATGCGAATGTGCTTACCGGCTGCAATCCAGTAAATCCTCCTTGCAATAAACGACGCCGTGGCTTTTACGTGGAAGAATTGACCGTGATCACAGCCGAAGAAACCCGTCAAAAAGTCGTTAAATGAATTTCAATTATGCCGTTTTATCTTTTACAATCTTTCATTTTCAAATAAAGACATGTTGTCTCTCAAACATTACGAAAAAAATGTGGATAATATAAAACAATTCTACTGAATAAAAAAAGTAACTACATCCTGTATTTGCCGTACTCCAAAGACAATTTATTATTCTACGCTCTGACTAACTTACCTTTTTCAAAATGACATGTTAATTTCATCTTGTCTGCTTATTTTCCCGCTTTCGTTTTTGACAACATAACAGCTCGAGGTGAAATTATGACTAACATAAATAGTAAATTCTTGTGATTTCATACAGATTTTCCAAGGATGAAGGAACGGCAGTTCCAATTTCAACCGTGGTAGGTTAATGTATAATTCATTGATATGCGGCGAGTCTGCACCTTGCTTTGGAATTCGGATGTTAAGATATCTGATAATAAGACGTCGGGGCAAGTCATTGCATTAGTTTTTCATTTTGCTGACTTATGGCTAATCACAGTATTTTGGCAAGAGTTTAAAAATCGTTAGATGCGGTCTGGTTTGATGTAAGTTTCAGAAAAACATTTTCTTTTTCGTGTCAACGTTTCGATCTTTATTGAGATCACCTTCAGAGACGGGAATTTACAAACTTGGTTCAAATTTAACAAGTACATGTAGGATGTGTAAACAGTGAATTTATACAATGCAAATATATTTTTTATGTTCATCCAAGGTATTTCCTGTTTCTTGACAACGTTGGCACGATACATTTTTCTGAAACGTACATCACACCCGACCGCATCTCATGACTTTTGAATAATCTTCGACTAACGGTCACTAATCACCACACATTTTGGAATGAATTGGCAATTAGGTATCTGTAGTTCTCGTATTTTCGCTGTTTCCAACCCCTAGGGAATTTAACTGTTAAAGAAACCTTGTTGAAATATAAATTGAATATTGGACCGGGTTCGGATTTTATTCAGGTCATACCAAAACTCCCAGTCACTAAAGAGATTGAGAGAGAGAGAGTCTAAAAAGCATACCATCTCACTTTCTGCTCGTTAACATATTTCCTTACTATTGTTTAGCTATCAGTGAGTGGGAACGTTTAGTGTATTAATAAATCATATATAGTAATTTAGTTATTAAAATACACCTTTTGATTTGAGATTGTTTGATTGCGTTTGTCGTGGCCGTTGACATAAACACATCTCAAAACAGTACAAACCCTTTTTTAAAAGGGTGTTCGCCGATGATCTTCCCAGTTGAAGATTCGATCCTCGCTCCCTTTCCGGCAAACCCGTCTTGACAGGGCAATTTGTCTTTCCATCAAATATCGTTACATCTCACATCCCGTCCGGATATAGAAGCCCGGAGGGTTGATGATTACTCGAAAAAGGGGTAGGAGATGTATTGGTGATTAATTCTTAGAGTGGGTGTACACATGGACTGCTACCGTCGGGCATTTTTAACTGATTAAGTGGACGTTCAAAATTTAGTTTATATTTAAACTTTCGTACACTTGAATTATTGTATATTTAAAATTGTGTTTAACCTAAGTAAGTAAAAGTACCTAAATAAGTTATAAAATAAAGTTTAAAATATTATTTGTGTAATTTGTAAGATTAAAAAAAAAAAAATTGGTCGTTTGAAGGGCGAAACAATCATTGAATTAGCGTTCGTTTTTATTACGTGCCATTTCAAGGAATTGGACTATTTTACCCGTGGTGGTTCTAACAAGTCGATTCCCAGTGATTTCTCATTTTGGTTTTGTCCAACTTTTTTTCCGTCGATGGTGCGGTAAAATACAAACAAACCCCAATTACAACGCTATGATGATTATGGATTTTGACCACGTCGGATTTGTCGGCTCCTCTATTACAGGAAGGCCGGGTCCAATTTGACAAATTGCCGCCGTCGCCGTTCACACATCGCTTCACCCCAGACAATTTTTTCCCAACTCCAACCAGGGTTTAGTCCTTCTTGGACCTGCATAAACGGTCTGTTAATAGCGCCGCCATTGTGCGTTTTGTTTAATGGATCGAAGGGGAAAAATGGCTTTTCTTCCTGGGTAAGACGGTTTGATGACGCCAATATCACGGATGGGCTCCTGAATGCCAGACGTCCCCTCACCCGTGTTCAGCCGGGGCGGGTTTTAATATTAAAGTACAACAAAGCTCCTCGGAATAAAGCACCATCTTCAATAAACTAAGCCCCGGATTCTGAGAAACAACATTTCTTTTAGATGTATGACGGTCCGATAAAATAAAAGAGAGGAAATCTTGACTTTCATCAAAAATACCATTGCTACTTGAACAATGCCCCCTAAAATACAATATTGTTTGCCAACATAATTTTTTATTACCAAGTGAATATTTCATTTTGTTTACTTTCACCATCCTGAACCACCTGTCATCACTCTTTTGCCATTTTCAGTTTAAGTCTATATCATGCAAATTATTGTTCGTGTCCCCTGACGAACAAATAAAAGACAGGCCCATCACTAAAAGATAATAATTTAATTTGTTATCGGTTTTGTTATTAATTATTATTTCCAATGTTTAGAAAACAAGTTAGTGACAAGAACGGCATTCGAACCCACGCCCTTCGAGGCCATGACCCCGGAAGCCGAATGTCTTGGTTCGAATCTCACTCGTGACACTAATCTTTCTTATCAACCGTCGCCGAATAAATGGAAATAAAAAATAACAGGCAGACCAAAAAAGTCAGAAACCTTTCAAACTGAAGGTTCAACGAATACCAAACTTTAAGAAAAAATATCAAAATTAACAGTAACGCCTCATTTCGCTTATACTCTAAAGAAATGACCAAAAGTTGAAAAACTAGCAACAGTTCAAAACAAAGCATGAAGAATACGAAACAACCAAAATATAGGTTCATTGTACAATTGGCTTCAAAATAAAATCATACAAATCATCAGTTACTCCTCACCTTGCTTATAACCCTCTCAAACAAATCGACCAAGTGTCAAAAGTTGCAATACTTTCGGTAGGGTGAGAGGATACACATAAAAATTATGAGAAACAACCAAACAACAAATTTATCGCGTTGCGGGTTGTTTCATAAACCAACAATTACCCTTCACCCTGCTTATTACACTTCGGATGGTAAAAAAGATGAAAGATGTCTAAAGTAAAAGCTTATCGACCAGCAGACCTCTATACAAAATATCACAATCCAATAATTACACCTCTCCCTGCTTATAACCTCACCAGTTAAAGTGTTATAAAAAACGGGAAACTCCCAGTAGACTCCCACTGTCGGTAACACAATCTTTACCTCTTTGCCACTCTCATCTACGCACCCCCCCCTCTCTCTCTCATTTCTCTCACTCCTCCCTTATTCGTTTCTACCCCACAACGAATAATTTTAGGGTTTCTTGTATTTTTTCACTTTCTCTCTCTCGCACTTTTGCACTCTCTTACTCCCACTGCTTTTTTTATATTATGTCTCTATCTCTGTCTCTTTATTTTTTGTCTCTATTTGGCTTCTTCTCTCTCTATCCGTAACTGTCCCTTTTACTCTATCTTTTACATTATTTCTCTCTCTTTGAGTCAGTCTGTTCGTATCGTTCTCTGACGGTCCCTCTAACGTTCTCTACGTCTCTTCTCTTTTTCTATCTAATCAATTTTACTTTCTTTTTTGTTTCGTCTCGCTTTCTCCTATATATATATATACATACACACACACACACACACACACACACTCTCTCTCTCTCTCTCTCTCTCATCTGTCGGTGTTTCACTCCGTTTCTTTCCTACACTTTTTTTCATTACATTTCCTAGGCCCACGTTCGTTTTCATATTTGTTTTTTTATTATTTTAAAAAAAATGTTTTACCCACACTCTATGATTGCTGTTTTTTTGGCGTGTGTTTCAACTTTTACCTCGTCTTGATCTCTCATTCGCTCTCTTCTCACTCTCTCTCTCTCTCTCTCTCTCTCTCTCTCTCGCTCTGAGTCAGCCTGTCTGTCTTCCTCTCTGACGCTCTCTCTTTCTCGTTTTATTTTTCTTATATTTTTTCTCTGTCTATCTTTACGCTTTATCTCTCCTTATCTTATATATACAAATCTTTTCTATCTCCTCTCTCTCCCACATTGTGTCTGTAGTTTCTACTCTTTTCGTATTGTATTTTCTTACCCACATTCTTTTTGTTAACCAGACTCTGTGATTGCTGGCTTATGTTTTGCGGGTGTTTTTAATTTTATCTACTTTTGATTTCTCTCTCTCTCTCTCTCTCTCTCTCTCTCTCTCTCTCTCTCTCT
>CM077109.1:995620-1020178 GCA_039619505.1 Cimex hemipterus
GATGTGTATAAGAGACAGTATATAGATATATATACATATATATTTAAGTCTATTTTATACACTTTCTTTTTGCTAGAAAAACAAATTAACCGCATGCAAAATTTATCATAAGCATACTAAAGCATAAACACGAATTTTTTTGTAATATCGATAAAAACTTTTTAAGCATTTTAAATTAATATTTTATTAAATATTGCTAATTATGTATTATCTGTTGGCGAAACATTACTACCGAGTTTGAAATTTCAAGTTTTTTTTAATAATATCACCGAAAAAAATGCACCCCAGTTTTCAGGAATGAAACGTCAACAACGAGCAATATCACAACTCGTCGGTCTGGTGGGATGTTTAATAAATCTCGGACCTGTGGGAAATAATCAAATGTCAGCCTCGGGTCACTTAATTGCCATACGATGATAACTGCGCGGACGGGGAAAAAAACGAGGAAAACTCCTAATTTCCCGGAGGTATCGTCAGACTGGGACGGTTATGAATCCGGTACGCGTTGAGCGTGCGGAAATGGAAAAGTGCAGGGGGCTCAGGGAAGGGTGTGGGCTATGTGCCGCCAGGGATTAGGAAGCCAATCGGAACACTCCTGTTTTGATTGAGTTACCCACGTTTTTTTTTTTTAAATCATACAAATCATAAATCTAAAATAAAGCTTACAATCATTGAAGCACAACATTTTTTCAAACACGTAAATAACATCTGCTTCACACTGTGTCTGGCGTTGCATAGAAACATAGTTAGTAGGTGACAAAAATGTTATGACCCCTGTCTAGGTTCCATGAGAAGCAAAAACACATGGTTAATGATCATACAGAGAGAATATCTCTGTAGATTCTGCATAACACAGGATATCTTTATGCGACAACCCGTTCAAGAACCAAACCGAAAAGCCGATGATGGCCCTAAGACTAAATATAAGTAATAATATCTACTATTGAACACATTGCGTTCTGCCAAACATATTAAAAGCGTATGTAAATCCATAGGCCAAAACGAAACTCATTAGCACTGCCCTTAAGAACAATATCGAAATTTAATAGGATAAGATTGAATTCTACACTGAGGGTAATACTGAACACTACTATGCTGCAAACATTTACCATAGGTCAGCCACCATTGTGATTTTAAAGCCTCTTGCCCCTCGACCTAAAAGATGTATTGCACATTTCTAGCTTAGTGCATTAAACAGTTGATTAGCAGTATTGCGTGTAAACTGCTTGTAGTTTCCCTCATCTAGTAGCATAAATCTATTCCTAGCTAGATCCTCACAATAGCTCATAATGTTCTTCTTTTTTCCGGTTTGTCCTTCTTGGTAAAATCTGCACGTTTATTCAGAAATATCCGAGGTCCGGTGTGATGTGAGACACAAATCTGCACAGCGTTTCTTCTGTCAGAACTCCTGTGCACGCGACTTCTAAAGTTACAATGTCCAGTGAGAAGACTTTTCAGGATCTAAATACGCGTGTTGTTCCTTTATGGATAGCTTACTTCTTTTCTCGGGTGTTGATTCAAAAAGGATTTTCACTCATAAGGATTCATTTTTTATTGCGTCATTTTTTGAAAAATTATTTCATCACATTCAGGATTCGGGTGCGGAAGTGTTCATAGTGGCATCACCATTGTCGGATCCGTAGGAAAAACAAGGACACCTTAATTAACTGTTTCATTTAACTCGGAAAGACGATCAAAACCTTTTTCAATGTAACCTTTAAGGAAGGTTAAGGGTAGTTAGGGTAGTTTGTGTTTCAACCGTTCGAAATTATATAAACCTAATTTGAACGTTTTTCCAAAAAGTCCGTCGTCAACAGGAGAGAAGATCGCGGCGAACAAAGACTTTCTGGAGCTAATTAATGAATTATTATTCGGAGATCCTGAGATGCGGTTTCAAACTTCATTGAGATCATCTTCAGAGCTCAAAGTGTTTTCCTTGTAGATGTGTCATTTTTGTGTGTCATATAGAGAGTGCCCAATACTCGTGGTGATTTCTATATTTAAAATGTTTCTTTTGAAATGTATTGTGGCGTTTTCTACGTACGTTATAATTCAAATTAATGAATTATCCTTATTCAGTTTTCGTACTATATAGGAAGCCTACTGACAACACAAGCTTGTATTTTTCATGATAAAACCGACAAAACCGTTCAAATAAATCATAATATGTGTTTTTGAACTTGCTACTAAGGTAACAACGAAATCTGAACCGATATTAAATTAGTTAAATCAATAGGATTTGATAATTTTATACACTATTATGTATTATAAAATTTGTATATATCCTTCCAATTTAGTCAATCTAAGGAAGTTTTCACAGAATTCCCTATCTAACCTTCATTTATTATTAGTATGGTTAAATTTAAATTTACATAACTAGTAGCTGATATATATTAACAGTTGTTTATCGTAGGAAATGGTATTGATTGTTAAGATAGCTTTTCTGTAATCCTATTGTCTTGGGTGTAGCGTCACAGGTAGCTAGGGAAAGGCCAATAATCGACCCTTATTTAAATAAAACGATCTTATAATCAGCATTTTGCTGTTTTCTGTTTTTTTCCCACTATTGTTCCAGTACATCAGTTCTGACAAGAAAGGAAAAATCGCTTTTCTTCGTTTCAACTACTGATGAAAATTTCTTCAAATAGCCTTCTAACCCCTCATGGGAAATCTATCCGAGTTTTCCCCTGGTAGAAAGAAGGAAAGGGAACGTAATTAAATTAATCAATTAAAGCGGAACATCTGCCTGATTTTAACCGTTGAAAACATACAGGCAGACAAAACGTACAATTACACACTAAGTTTTTAGACAACTTTTTAATTTACTTAAGAAATTTATTTAAAAACTTAAAACAAAACGTTGTTTTTTCAAGCCAGCTATCTCAACTTCTATCGTAATATACATCAAAATAAACCAATTTTTTTTATTGTTAGTTATTTTGCATAAACTTTCGTTTTGTTGAATTTTTTATATCTTAATTCTAGATTGGTAGATGAAACTAAACTATCATTACCCAAGGTTTAATATTAGGCTCGTTGTTGAAGGATCTCAAAATTTGGTAAATGCTTCCGGCCTCGGCTTTTGCTTTACCACGTGCAGGAAACTGAGCCTGTATACGCGATTGCAAAAAATAGCCGTCATATTCTGTTCCTCCTTCTTCCTGGTACAATTTTCACTGACTTACGAGTCTTAGGTTATACCCCAGTCTTTCACCTCAAAGTTACTCCATTGGTAATAAAGTCCAGATTTGGGATTGCGTCAAGATCTTCTCAGACATGGAGGACAACGACAAAATTACCAATACCATTTAGGGCAGATGGGCAACTAGGAAGGTGATAAATTGCACAAAGAAAGTTTGGTCCGGACGCCTATCGGCCATCAAACGTTTTCCGGTATACCCAACTGTCAAGAGCGAAGATCCATCAAGGCAGAAGCATGGGAAATAATTTATTAAAAACCGTCGTAAAAACAGCTCGACCTAGAATTTGTCAGGACTAGAATAAGAGGACAACTAACTGCACAATACAGAAGTATGTATACCGCAGAAACATGCCTGTGCATATAGTTCCAAAAAGACGAAGAAACAGCAAAACATATCCAATGTATGGGACTCCTTTTTCGAGAGGAAAGCCAAACCAGAAGGTTACGTACAGCAGCCCGTAACAAAACTTTGTGTAATGACGAAAATTCTTTAGCTTAACGACAAAACTCTAAACAACAATGGAAATTACACTTTAAACCAATATTTATTGTGGTGCAAGAGGTTATAAAGAGGCGACCCCTTGTAAACTGAACCCTTAGCCTTACTATCCATCCAGTATATCATGCCCTAGGTTTAGTAGTTTTCCTGTTGGTTTCTTCGGCGGTTCTTTGATGAAACTTTTTCATGTTCTGTCCTGGAATCCAATCCCACTTAAACAAGATATTATTCGTTCTCCATTGTTTTACATTTTTGGCAATTTGGCAAATCTGAATGGAGTTCTGGGTCGCTTAGCCTCGTCGTTGCCTCACTGTTCCGTTTGCCAGGTAACCGTTGGTTTGATAAATGATCGGAAGGATAGTGTTCTGTCGTCAAAGAACAAAAAAACAATGTAACAAAACACTAATCCATTTATGTTTTAGTGGCCAATTGACAAGTTACTTTTTTTCAATTAATTATTTTTTTTTATACGAGGTCTTGGCCGAGATAAAAACGTCAATGTCACGAGGGGATTCGAACCCACGACCTTCGGCTGCTCTACCACTTGAACTTTCGTAGCTACAACCCTCTTGTACAAGTGGTTTATTCACTCATCCGATAATTCAAAAATTCAAAGTCATGTCAATTTTTGCACGATTTACGAACACTTCAACTCCAGCTGTCGAGCCAGGAAATCGTTCTACAGCAACATGCAGCCCCTTAGCATTCGATAAGATATTTCAATAAGCATTCGACTTTGCTCAATTTCTCAACTGTTTTCGAGTTATTCTCGACTTTTAGGCAAAAATTCACTTCGATACTTCAACTTCAAACTGATTTGTGGAGTCACGAAATCGTCCTGGGGCGACAACCTTTAACAATTTCATAGGAAATTTTTTAATAATCTTTCAATTTGTCACCTTCCAGTTTTCCCGAGTTCTCGACTGCTTCTAGTTTTTTGTATGAGAAAAGACGTGTTTTTTTCCGTGTTCAAGTAAAAATCTCATTCACATTCAAAGCCAAATTGCCGCACAACACCTGTGAAATAATTTCTAACTTCTCTCTAAAGATGATTAAAAAAATTTAAGAACGTTCTCTAACCCAAAAAATTAAAATAAGAAAGAGTGTGTAGAGATTAGTGACCGTTAAGGTCTGGTATGAAATAGGTTTCAGAAAAACTTTTTCCCCGTTGGTACTCTCAACACGACACGCAAGAATGGCACAACACGACTTTGAGCCCTGAAGATGATCTCAATAAAGATCGAAACGTTGGCACGATAAAGAAAAGGTTTTTCTGAAACCTATATCACATCAGACCGCATCTCACGATACCTGACTGATAATACTTTACCATTTTCTCTTTTAAGACAATAATTTCTAATCAATAACGGTTACGATAGTAAAATGAGTATTGTCGTTATATGTTATTGCGATAGGGAATGAACTAGACGATAATAAATATTTGAAAAAATGTAATTGCCCTAATTTTATTTCCTAGATAGTGGATTAATTCACCCGGCAATCCAGCCAACATCAAGAACTACTTACCAATGTGCCATTAAACTTTCATCATCATTCACCACGATAATGCCGAACAATTCGAGCTGATGAAATGATTAGCCGAGTGTTTTATACTTTTTCACCCGCCGCGTCTCCTTTTCTAGGTAATGAAACGTTTCCAGGACTGCGGTGATATAGGTTTAATGAGAGCGGATCTAACGACCCGGGCCCCCGAGGGAAGGCGGCCCCGTAACGGCACGTTTCCACGTACCGGAGTCGCGCGCGTGTGCGTCTCACGTCACATTAGAATTTGATCGGCGGATGGTCCACACGTCGGAATTGCTATACAGAATCGAATTCTGGGGGGAAAACGGCCAGTCGCAATATCAGGCGAGCCGGCTTGATTCCCGGGGGACGACCCACTTCAATCTACATGAGTTGACCAAATACTTCGACTTGATGTCATCAGTAGAAACATTTTTGCGTTTTAAATCGGTCAAACTGCATGGCATTTGAAAATTTTGAACATGAAAAAGGCGCTTGATTATTACAATTTGAAATGATATTTTGAGATTGGTCTATTGGGGGTCTGAGGGGCGAACCTACATTTTGGACTCAACTAAGTGTATTCAGATATCGTGAGATGCGGTCTGGTGTGATGTAGATTTCAGAAAAACATTTTCGATATCGTGCCCGAGTTTCGATCTTTTATTGAGATCATCTTCAGGGCCTGGGATTTAAAAAAAAGCTCGACTAAGTATTTTTCTGTTGGTCTACCTTCAACAAGCCATGCCCTTTTTATCTATGTACTTCATTTATTTCGAGCTATTCTTTGTTCTAACGTGCTTTGGTTTCTATTTCTCTCTCTCTCTCACTCTCTCTCTTTCTCTTTCTCACTTTCTCTCTCTCTCTCTAAACTTTATTTGTAAGTATATACGAAGAGAGAGAATTAGAGAAGATGGATGGAGAGATAAAGGGAGTGAGAGGAAGAGAGTGAGTAGACAAGCACACAGGTAGACACATAGGTAAAGAAAACAAGAAATAGAGATAGAAAAATAATGGAACAGTAAATAGTTGATAGCAGGTAGAAAATAAAACAGGTAGGTAGATAAATACAAAGAATGAAAGAGAGAGAGAGAGAGACATTTTTTTATCGTTTAACTCCTCTATCAGGATTCATTTTCTACATATTTGTGAGGTGTCCGATTTTGATTTTATTTCGAGCAGATGTCATCGTTACTTTTAAAATTTCATGTTTCCAATGATAGAAATATTTGGTGCATTAGATTTTGGCGTGTTTATTAATGTTTATAGATTTAGTCAGCAGCAAAAAAAAAAGTATATTGCTAATTTATTTTGTATGTAAGGCCGGCCTTGTATGTCTATTAGATATGTCGCTGTAGGTTGTTTGTGAAATTTGGTAAGACTTAAACAATAGTTCGATGAAATAATTAAACATAAATAAATATATAACTACGTTTATTTTACGTCGTCCTTCTGGTTTGACAGGTTTGTTATCAGCCAGCAATTTCACAGATGGAACATACTTACTTCTCTAGAATTTCAGCTCGAATAATACATTTTTATATTTAATTCTCCAAAAAATATTAGTTTAAGTAAAACAAACAGAAAGGCCAGTCCGTAAATGTTAATTTCCCGAACGACCGAAGAGAACATTTGTTGCACATGCTCCCCCTCATGCCTTTGCCTGTCGGCCGTCATGTAATCAGGGTGAAATTTGTTGACCGATCAGGCCGATTCAATCTGCCGATGGCCAATCAAAGTTAATTTCCAATCAATACTTAATGAGCTCTAAATAGGTTAAACTTACGTAGTGGCAATCGAATCGGCCCAACTGCACTTGGGCTAATCGAGAACGGGTTTAATCCAACCTCGGAAAATAATACTCGGAAATACCATATGAAAATCCACACCATCGCAGACTATATATTGACATTTTGACCCGGGTCTTTTCATATATAGTCATAGTTGCACTGTCATAAATCTCAACCCCGCATGGTACGTTTGCAGCAATCTCGTCTCCCCTGTTCGTTTCTAGACTCTTTTATAAGCATATTTTAATATACATCCATTTTAATATACATCAACCGGAGCTGACTTTCGACGGTTTGTACCAGAGGGACGAACATTGGGACAAAAATATACTGTTTCTGTTTTATTGTAATCCGATGAAAATAAACGGAAACCAAGATATTAGCAATACAACAAAATTCCTTATGTATTAACTGAAGCGGGATATAAATAATCCACAAACTTAAAAAAAAATTAATTCACTATTTTCACGCTCGGCTCGACCAATTAATATATCACAATTAATTACAGTTTTTAGTTGAGCGTATCAAGCCGAAGGTCGTGGGTTCGAATCCCTCTGGTGCTATTAATTTTTTTTCACCTCAACTAAAAACCTTATCCACTACATTTTATACACTACAAGCATTTTATCTTTAGTAAATATGTTGAGGAAACTTTTCATATTTTTCTAAAAAAAAAAGGAGACGAAAGAAAACCACCTTAAATCCCATCATAAAAATATACCATTTAATCTACAAACAAACAAAAAAAAAAAACAATAGAATAAATTATGTGTTGTAAAAAATTAAAAAGATGTGTAATAATCTTTTGCATGCTCAATAAGGAAACTTACTTAGGTAGATTATTAAATTCATTGTCAAATCAGCCTGAAAAAATATATTTTAATAAATAAAGTTTTTCTCACTCAGATTATTGGATTATTTATTACAGGAAAAACGTACAATTTTTTTTTTTCAATACTGACGTTTAATGGATATTCTAAAAACCTTTTTTTGTATAAACATATTAAAATATAAATAAAATTAAACAAAACATAAAATTCACTAATTTCGTGGTCCGCTTGACCCATTAATAAATTACAATTAATTCAGGTTTTTAGTTGAGATAAAAAAAGTCAATGGCTCGAGGGGGATTCGAACCCATGATGGTGACCTCGATCCACTCGGACGCTAACCTCCCATCTCAACCCCACCTTCTGAATTTCCTCTCCATTTTGCCGTTTTTCAACCAGAAACCTTAATTAATTGTACAAACGGATCACGAAAATTGGTGAATTATTTCTGCTGTGGAACAAAAAATTATTTACATCAAAATATGTTGCCAGGGATATAAGCAGGTATAGGCACATTTAATCAACTTTCACATAAAACTAAACCCAGATTCCCATCTATAATTAGATTTTATTTTTAACAGAGTTTTTGTGAATATTCTTGACATTTTCCTATTCAACTGTCTTAAACAATTCTGCCTAAAAAAATATGGCTTATTGGGGGCAATATGGTGGTCCATTACGTCACAGGAAATTGGTTCAGTGAATTATTTACACATTATGCGTGCTTTCGTGAAAATAATGGGGTAATTTCATGTTTTAGCAATGAAAAATTAAAGCTTTATATGGAAGTTGATGAAATTTGCCTACACTTGCTTATATCCCTAGCAACATTTCTTTTACACAACATTTTATTTCGACGTATATAGTTTTTTTGTTCCACAGCAGAAATAATTCACTAATTTTGTGGTCCGCTTGACCTATTAATATATTAAAGGTTAATAGTTGAAAAATGGCAAAAAGGAGGGAAAACTCAAAAGATGGGGTTGATATAGGAAGTTGATATAGTTCGAATGGATCGAGCTCACCAAAGCGCAAGTAGTAGAGCAGCGGCGTGTCAAGCCGAAGATCGTGAGTTCGAATCCCCCTCGTTGCTTGATTGATTTTTTATCTCAACTAAAAACCTTAAGTAATTGTAACATAACATAAAAATTAGAAAAAAATAACCCAGGGCATAGCTCAAAGCCTGCAAATAAGGAAAAAATACAAATAATATTAAAAAATTCTTTACACTTATAGATAATTTGTCTTCTATGTTTTAACTTACAATATTTCAGAAAAAAACTATTACAACTTTTCAAAAATGGTGTTAATTACATAAAATTAGGTTTTAAACCTCAAAATGAAATAAATAGTTTATACAATAAAACACACTAGAAAGGTAAATAAAAAATAATAATAAATAAAAATTAATTAATATGATAAAATATATAACAAGCAAAAATAAAATATGGATATCTAGTTAAAGAACCATAGCTACGATATAAAATATAAAAAGTGCCCTACCTTCTTTCAGCATATAAATTGCCCAAAACTTAATCCAAGTTTAAAGTACCCACACATTTTGAATTTTGAAAAAAAAGTTTAAAAGACAAATCTTATCTATATTACGAAACATAGCAAAAACCTTTAAATAAAAAAAACTAATTACAACCAACTACCAATTTTATTCTAACATTTAAAAAAATCGTACCAAAACATAAAAATAACACTGTACGAATCTAATTAAAATTACATAAATAAAACAAAAATTACAAATTCCAATATTTTAAATTTTGTGGCAAATTCTTAAAATAATTCTTAGTGTACCAACAAATATTAATAAATCAAAATTATTAAACGTAAATCAAAACTATACCAAATAATTGGATTTTTAAATTGAAAAAAGTTTAACCAAATTTAAAATTTAAATTAAATAATAACAGGGTCCACTTTTCTTGGCCGAGTTGTCTGTCGGGAATTATTTTTTTTTCTAAATATTGCTTAGAAATAATACAAATATACAAATAAATAAAACCATAAAAATAAAATTTTACAATACTTTAAAAAAATCTAATCTTATAAAATATTTAAAACATCTCATTGAAATACAGAAAGAAAGATAAAATTAAGTAATCCGGGTACCTGTTGGTTGGCACGAGTCGACCAAGGTGCCCGGCATGCCTAGTAGAGAGGCTTACCGTGCCGCACGTGTTGGAGGGTTGCCGCAGCTTGGCGCTGTATAGGGACCGTGGTGGAATGCCGCCTACGAGAGTGCTCGAGCATGGCAGCGAACTCAAGGACAAAATTTTTAAGTTTCTTAGAGACATCGGGATTATGGGTTGTTTATAGAGCGGTATTTAGATTATAGGTTATCATTTGTATTTGGTTTCTGGTAGAATAGCAGTATGTTGGCGGCGGTGCGGCATATTATTAAGCTACACCTCTGCTCCCTTACACCGACCCGGACTCTAGATAGAGGATAGGCATGTGTGATTGGATTTGTGTATAGTGGTATATATGTATTTATTGTATGATTGAATGTATGAATGACGAGTCTTAGGGAACGTAAGGGCGCTGAAATGACCGACTGAAATGACTGAAATGAAAAAAGTCGATGGCGCCCGACCAGAGCCCAACCAAGGAGTCGCTTTTGCACCTCCTAGGAGGTTTCGCAAAAAAAATGTAATCAAATATTTTAAATTTAGACGCAAACGCTAAATTAAAGCTTGGAAAAGTTCCCTTAATGTATAAGCAAATATTCAGAATCTAAAATAAATGTAAATTATTAGGGAAACATTCGAGATGCAAAAAAGTAAAAACACACAAAATAATTAGATTTTTAAAAAACAAAAAATATTTACAGATCGTGAGATCGATTAACCTATTTCTGCTTATTTTGGTCATACTGAGTATAAGCAATTCAGCTTATTTTTAATTTATTGGGTTGTCCGGAAAATAATGCAGGATTTTAAGTTTTCATTAAAAAAAATCTATATAAAATATTCTGTTTACGTTTACAGGATTACTCATTTGTATGAATGTCAACACTTATTAATCCTCTTCCAAATGATATTGTTTGTTTACCTCTGTAGCATTCCGCTACTTGGAAATAATTCAGTCATCCTTATAATGTCAAAGCGAGAATTTCGTACGATTTTCTTTTACGAGTTTAAACTCGGCCGAAGCGGAGCCCAAACGGCTAGAAACATTAACCAAGTCTGGGGCGAGGGTTGTGTTAATGAGTGCACTGTGCAAAGGTGGTTTAAAAAATTTCGGGAGGGAGATTTCAGCCTTGAAGATGAAGAAGGTCGTGGAAGGCCTTCCTCTCTTAATGATGATGTTCTGCGATCAGTGGTGGAAGAAAACCCCAAAACAACTGTTCGAGAACTTGCAGAGCAACTCAAAGTCAGTAAAACGACCGTCGCTGACCACCTCAAGGCGATTGAGTTGGCCCCCAACTCATCAAAAAAAGGTAATGGTTACGGTATGGTGGGCTTCATATGGTTTAATACACTACAGCTTCTTAAATCCTGGCGAAACCATCAATGCTGAATCATACTGTAACCAAATTAATACCATGCATCAGAAATTGGTAGTAATGAAGTCCTCTTTGGTCAATCGGAAAGGGCCCATTTTGTTGCATGACAACGCTCGACCACATGTGTCACGTGTAACGTCACAAAAATTATTGGAGCTTGGCTATGAAACTTTGCCTCACCCACCCTACTCTCCGGACCTCTCGCCTACTGACTACCATTTTTTTAGACACCTGGACCACTACTTACAACACATAATATTCAAAAATCAAACGGAACTGGAAAATGCATTTATTGACTTTATCAATTCTAAAAATTCTGAATTCTACTCAGACGGAATTAATAAGTTACCAACACGTTGGGAGAAATGTATTGAGAGTATGGGAAATTATTTTGATTAAAGAACATTGCATTAAAGTAACTAGTTTCTTTTTTTGTTTAATACCAAAATCCTGCATTATTTTCCGGACAACCCAATAGAAAGAAAATATGTAAAACATCTGATGGAAAGTAATTAAAACCATCTTAAAATCATGAAATCATTAATTAATATTATGTGCTACTGCAGTTTCTAAATAGGCATAATAATAGCAAAAATTTAAAAATAATTGGTTAATTAATGTAAAGCCTGTCGAAAATTCTTGTAAATATTTTTATTGTTTTCCATATCTTTTTTTTCGTTTGATTGTTATTCATTGATTAATTACAGGAATAATAATATATTTTATCTTATTAATTTATAAACCAAAAATTGTTGCGTTGTGATTTATTTGGAAAATGAATTGTAAAAACCAAAAGAGTCTGCAAAAATTGTATGTATACTGTAAAATTTACCACTCACGTTTGTGGAAGGAAGGCCCACGAGACCTTAGTTAGCTTTGATAAATGAAACGTTCAGTCACTCGCTCAATCAATCAATTAATCTTTACCGATCTATCTTCTCTCATTTTATCTATCTACCTACTTACCTTCGTAAGCTAACTATCTTGAAAAGAAATTATATTTATTTATCCAACTATTGTTGAAAATTTATTTACTTTTTCGATTTCAATAATACCAAAATACCATTCATTTTTGTGTAAAACCTTTTGTATGTTTCCAGATGTTTAACATGTTTATTCAGCCTTTATTGAAAAATACAAGGGAAAAAATCACCAAAAACTATTCCACGCCGACGGCGAGTTTTTTTTAATTTATTTGACGTCCACACGCACCAATTTATCAAAATGGCGTCTCAGGATAAACGTTGAAAAAAAAAGGTAATTGGTAAAACGACTAAAAATTAATAGAAATGCCCCGTTGGAGAGAGTGGATTTCATTAGAGCCATTTGAAGAAGGCGCATCGCCCTTAAAGGCCGTCTGATAATCAGATTCTGGATTGATAATCATCATCAGCCCCCCGCCGGATACGCGCTTCTTTGAATATCATCTGAAAACCGACGAATGGGTTCATGATTTCCTCCTTTAAAATACTTCCCAGAGGATAATCTATGGGAAATATGTCTATTCATTTGGCTGTATAAAAGCAGTGTTAAAGTCTAGGAAGGAAGATAGACTCCACGTCCGGACATGATCAAAACATATTTTTTTCGTACGATTTCGTTTCATATTTCTGGACTCTATATTATAAAACATTGCCAAGTGTTCTTTTTAAATAAAAAATAATACATTACTTTTTACGTTTATTTGGATTTTATGAAATTTACTCCCACCATCAGTATCATATTTTATATTTTATTAAAAGCTTATCTTATGTAGCATTAAATTTATAATTTATTAATATTAATATTTTATTTTAAAAATATGATCATCTAGCATCATCTGTAATTGTAAATTATTTATACATATTTTATGTTATTTCTATGTTATTGGGTTGTCCGGAAAATAATGCAGGATTTTGGTATTAAACAAAAAAAAAAGAAACTAGTTACTTTAAAGCAATGTTCTTTAATTAAAATAAGTTCCCATACTCTCAATACATTTCTCCCAACGTGTTGGTAACTTATTAATTCCGTCTGAGTAGAATTCAGAATTTTTAGAATTGATAAAGTCAATAAATGCATTTTCCAGTTCCGTTTGATTTTTGAATATTATGTGTTGTAAGTAGTGGTCCAGGTGTCTAAAAAAATGGTAGTCAGTAGGCGAGAGGTCCGGAGAGTAGGGTGGGTGAGGCAAAGTTTCATAGCCAAGCTCCAATAATTTTTGTGACGTTACACGTGACACATGTGGTCGAGCGTTGTCATGCAACAAAATGGGCCCTTTCCGATTGACCAAAGAGGACTTCATTACTACCAATTTCTGATGCATGGTATTAATTTGGTTACAGTATGATTCAGCATTGATGGTTTCGCCAGGATTTAAGAAGCTGTAGTGTATTAAACCATATGAAGCCCACCATACCGTAACCATTACCTTTTTTTGATGAGTTGGGGGCCAACTCAATCGCCTTGAGGTGGTCAGCGACGGTCGTTTTACTGACTTTGAGTTGCTCTGCAAGTTCTCGAACAGTTGTTTTGGGGTTTTCTTCCACCACTGATCGCAGAACATCATCATTAAGAGAGGAAGGCCTTCCACGACCTTCTTCATCTTCAAGGCTGAAATCTCCCTCCCGAAATTTTTTAAACCACCTTTGCACAGTGCACTCATTAACACAACCCTCGCCCCAGACTTGGTTAATGTTTCTAGCCGTTTGGGCTCCGCTTCGGCCGAGTTTAAACTCGTAAAAGAAAATCGTACGAAATTCTCGCTTTGACATTATAAGGATGACTGAATTATTTCCAAGTAGCGGAATGCTACAGAGGTAAACAAACAATATCATTTGGAAGAGGATTAATAAGTGTTGACATTCATACAAATGAGTAATCCTGTAAACGTAAACAGAATATTTTATATAGATTTTTTTTAATGAAAACTTAAAATCCTGCATTATTTTCCGGACAACCCAATAGAATTTCTAGAAGCGGGAGAGATAAATAAATAGATAGATAGATAGATAGAAATAAAGAGAGAGAGAGAGAGAGAGAGAGAGAGAGAGAGAGAGAGAGAAGAGAGTTAGAGAGAAAGAGAGAGAGAGAGAAAAAGTAATGTAAGAAAAATGAGAGAGATAGAGGCAGTGTGAGAGATCTACAGAAAAAGGAGAAAGATAGAGAAAAAAAAGAAAAAATAATTAGAGCAGCTAGAAAATAAAACTACAATAGACAACAATAGAAAAATACAACTACAAAAAATATTAGACCAATAAATAAATAATTTTGACAAATATTGCTAATAAATTAAAATGAAAAAAACAATGAAAGAATAAGAGTGATTCTGCAACTGACTAATATATCGTGATCTATGACTTATTCCCGTCCATTCCTTTGATAACCTATCAATAGTCTTAATCTTACCTTTTTTTTGGTTTTGATAAACAATCAAAGTAACTATCGATGTAAAGTAATAACTAGATGAATAAATAAATAGACTTATAAATATATAAAAAGTAGGGTAACCAACTTATACATTAATATCACAATTCTTGAAGTGTTTGAACAAGGCGTCATAGAACTCCGTGTCACCTTATGCCAGCAGGGAGCGTAAGTTCAGTGGCCTTTTCAATTGCCGCAGAGCGTCTAATTCGTTCAGAAATTGTCCTCGCTGTGCCTCATATTCGGAGCATTGTAGTAACATCATCAAGGCCCTCTTCTACATTGCACGTTGCGCAGTTTGACGATGTTCTACAGTTAATCCTGTATAAAAATATGAGCCAGAGATGCCATGGCCAGTTCGGAGTCGTGTAAATGTTGAGACGAAAACTTTTCCTCTCTCTATTCCTTGAAACCACGGCTTCTTTTGTAATGTTTGAAATAATGAGCGGTAGAAATTCCCTGCTGTGTCCGTATCATACCAAATTTGCCGCTTTCTGCGCACGTCTCTTTTGATATAGTTTATCACGTCTTCCACGGTTAGCACAGTTGTGGGAGAACCTTTAATGGTTGCCACCTTGGTTAACTGGTCGACTCTCTCATTATGTTACCTGCATGCCATTTTATCAACCATATTACAATATTTTTTGCCTTGATTCCTTAATTTGTAGGTTAACCTGACAATCTCGATTAAAAAATATTCATACTTATTATGAAAATTGAAAGTGCGTAGCTGGCAAATCGTGCTGGGACTGCCCGTCATAATCCCAATTTTTTTATTTAATATCTTCGCCGCGTATTCCAGCGCTTTCAGTATGGCTATTTTTTTCGTTCCGGACTCTTGGCCATAGGATGACCAGAGGATATTTTACATCCGTAGCTAAGCTATATGGAGCTCTTACCAGACGTGCCGATTTTCAAAATGAGAGTTGACGCGTGTCCGCCTGAGTGTTGATGTAGAGGCTTCGCACCCCTAAGGGTTGTTACCACTTCGCTCTCATCTTGTCCGAATTGGAATGTCGCATGCAAAGGGCTAGCAGGTCGAAATACATCGGCCTGCCCTCCCGCTTACTCCCTAGATAGAGAAGGAGAACTCTATCTCTCTGAGTGTAGAGGCTCCTCCAGCGTAGAAACTTTCGTGAACGCCTCGACAACGGTTTCGGATTATAGTGAGATTGCTACCCACCACCTAGATGAGCACTGCCTACGGTCAAAAGCGCTCATATCACGCTCAGCCTACACCTGTCATGCGCATTCGAGGGACGCCATAGGCCAAGGCTAGGTGGTTCCTCAAGGGTACCACGCCGGTCATACGCATAACTGTGCAAAGCACACACGATCTTAGAGCACCGCCGATTCACTATCCGCACCTAGCGCTCACTCACGCATTCGAGGGGCTATAGCATGATCATTACGTCCCCAACTTTTACATGCAGTCACCCGGCCTGTGTGAGGCGAGCTCATCCATCCCTAACTATTCGGAAGTAGGTGTTCCTCGGGATACCTGTTCAGGCTGTCATAAAATGCACAACCCGCGGAACCATTAAGTTTTGATCTGTATGTGAAGATAAGAAGATCTGAGAACTTTTCGCAAAATTGGCTGGGAGACCTGTATCTTACCTTTACTCATCCCTAATGTCCTTATCCCGAACCATGGTTTGCCGAAGCAAAACCTTAAGTTATCTGACCCGTTTCTAACCCTAAACTAACTCTTACCCACCTGCCCTTAATACTACTAACAAACCTAAGCCTTCATAATTATATAGTGAAATCACTTAATCACGCAAATAAAATTGTGCAATCTGACCCAAAAGGTATTCTCGTTGAAATATTAGTAACTAGAACCGAATACACAAAGGAACCTCAAGAAATAACCAAAATAAGACCATTCGTAAAGACAAGTCGTGTACAATACGTTGGTAAATACCACAATGAGCAGGATTAACCCAAAGATGATTAAGCAATAATGCTTTTTGTTAAATTCGGTGGTAATGTAGAAATTATAGTCCATCCTAGTATTTTATAATTATTTTCATATTATCATTTTCATATCGTAATTATTTCAAAGTAAATAAAAGATGTCTAGAAGACGGTTTTATGAAAATTTTGAGGTTCATGTTCAAACTGTTCGGTACTGAATCAGTGTACCGTTGCCAACAGGGCGCTCCTAAATGCGGACCTTTGACCCGGAAAAGGACGTTTCGGGCGTTTTTACTCAGGAGAACAAAATGGATAAAATTGCGCTCTAGACTTTTCGTTTCCCCGGTTGGAAATTGTTGGTGAAATAACTGGAGCACGCTGCGACGGAACTTTGGCCCTAATCCAATTAGTCTTTCGGTTGGACAAAGGTGTCGCCTCCTCCGGAAAGTTCCGAGCATGGTTTTGACACGAAGGCTGCACGTGTCCTTCACAAGGATAAATGCTCAACATTGAATTTTTTTTGTTTAACCGAAAAAATCAATAACATAATCCACCAAATATTTACAAACTCTATAAAGAAGTTAAATATGTGTAAAATTTAAGGATTGATTCTGCATCACTTATAAAGTTTAGAATTTTGGAATTGACCCACTGTATTATTACGAACGATTACTTGATCGTTTATTTGAAATATTTACCCTAGTTTGCTTCGGATCATAAATTCGATCATAATTCAAGGAGACGGAAAGTTAGGACGGAAGATAGGCACTTTGTTCCGAAGAGAATCTATTTTAATCGTATTTTAGTGAAGAATGGAGTTTTTCTTTGCTTTCAAAGATAATCTGATGGTGGTAATAAAACTAAATAATAGCAATGCATCAGATTCGTTCACATAAGAGAAAAAACGTCAACACATGTAAAAACAGACCCGAAAGATAATAAACATAGTTGTTAGTATTTTAATTTAAAAAACACAAAAATAAAAACAAAAGTACTAGCAAAAACACTAGAAAAAAGTTAACCTATATAAATTGGAACGATTGCGTAATACGTCAAATATAAAAACTTAATAAAAGTAGTTGGATTAAGAGGGAGAAAAAACAATGACAAATATAAATTCTGAGAATTCTCAGTAATTTGGTCGTAATTAAGTATTTTACTTTTTTTCAATGGTTTAGTCAACGGTTTCAGTATTTCTCATTTTTGTGTGAATGTGAAGATTATTTATTAATTTGTGCATTTATGAGTTTTTTGTGTTAATGTGTTAAGGTCGTTATTTCAGTTCGTCCTGTAGTTTCATGCTTCTTTCCATTCTTGACGTTTCGTAGGGGCTTTTTATGATGTGAGTTGCGTAATTTAAGCCGTTTTGGATGGTAAGACGTGGTTTCGACGAGGGTTCCCAACAGCAGAGGTCATATCAACCCTCGGAGTGCAGGTGTTTTTGAAAAAAAAATCCCATTTGTAAAAATGTAGTGTTCGGTGCTGGATTCGAACCCCGGACTTTTACGTTAAAGTAATGAGCGCACGTCAACGCCTAAACCGTCTCGGCCACCGAAGCCCTTTTGATAAGACCTAATCTTACATAAAGAGCTATAGCCTGGGCAAATAAAGCAACACAAATAACAAAATGATTTAAACAAACTCAGTACAATACAGAGACTTGCAGGCATCTGTAAAACGGGAGTAATGAGTACACACACACAGTTGGTATGGAAATATTGGAATTAATCCCTCTACGCGGCACGCTAACGAGGTCAGCACAGCAAACTATGATTAACATTATTAAAGAGAGACCTCCAACAGGAATAATACTAAAATGAATAGATAGGAACATCATTATAAAGATAATCACGAAGGGAATGTTTGAATGTAATCAAATCGAACAAACCTAGGTATCAAAAAAAAAGGGGATAAGATAAAAACTCTTTCTTTAAAACTGGCACCATCTACTGGCTCATAGAAGGTACGAGAAGTATTTGGTTCTGGAACCAAATGCTCAGAACCCATGGGAAAAGACGCCAGTATACTCCATACTGAGGTCTACGCAATCGAGTTGTCTACTTCATTCACCATGAATAATGTGTTCAAACTAAAAGCATAATCATAGATAGCCAAACAGATATCAAAACATTAAATAGAAACATCATTAATTCAAATATGGCCAAACTGCCAAACCAAGCTGAACATTAGCTATGTAGAACAAAGTCAACCTCTACTGGATGCCAGGATATGGAAGAGAAGATGGCAACGAGAAAGCGGACACTCTTGCAAAAAAGAGAGATTGCTATACCGCTGGTAAGGGCCCGAACCCTTCTGTGGCATAGGAAATCACTCAATAGGTACCTTAGTCAGAAGAACAAAAAGAAAACGAATGAACAATGAAAATCTCCCATTGGACATAAATAATGCAAGAACCCTCCAAAAAATTTAGGAAGGAAAAAGTAATAGAATGTAGTAAGGGAAGCAGGAAAAAACCTGCACTAACAGGACACTGAAAACTAAATGGATATCGAAGGAGATTGATTTAACCCAACACAGATCCTGCAACTTGTACGTAAGACTGGATTTTCACTTAGGGCGAAACTACATGGAGGGTTATGATATGGCAGCCTATGAGGTGTCTCTCCTCTTGAGGACGAGGGGTGGATTACTTCAGCTGAACTGCAAACCGTGGAGACAGGACCGCGCCATCATTTGTTCGTTATGTAACCTCAACGTCCCGGAGGACACTCTCCACTTCATGGGAGTGTGCCCCGTTTTGAGAGAGTTCGCCAAAGGTATTTTGGGAAACTGAAGCTGGATGTAGAATAAGTTATTGTAATCCTCGACGGAAGGGATAACTGGAGGAAGCTTGTGTGTACCGAAAATACCTGGTTGACCAATTCAACTTTTAAAATCAAAGGTCATTCTAAATATACAAAAATAGGGATTTATTCAAGATTCAAAAACTGAAAAGCAACTCGACAGACGTCAATTTAGCTTTTCCTTTGGAATTGTAAAGTTAATGTAAATACCTTGTTTAAACAAAGCCTTCATTCATTCATACTGCAAAAAATCAGAGGAACACCAATTAACGTTTCGTCCACCGGAGGATGTGCTTTGTGACGTATAATGCAAACGTAGGAGAAATTTAAACATTGACATCGTCCCTACTAATCAAAATTCCTTAAAGAACTGATACCCAGTGGTGTGCTGTAACCACAGAATGGGGGATACAACAGCTCTCATACGACCCAGTATAAAATACAACATGGCAAACCATGTACATCTTATATTTAACTTTAAAATAATGGCATTTACATGTCTCAGATTGCTAACAAAACGCAAGGTTCGTGAGGCTGTTTCCTAGCATAATTTAAACATATAGTCGAAAGAAAATTAAATTTTCATACAGATAAAATAATATAATTTAATTTTTTGGCAGATTGGAAGGTGTATAAAAATTTTGATGAATAAAAAAGTGCTCGGTATGAAGATTATTTAATGTTTACTAAGTGAAAGAAAGACAAAAACTTGTTGGGATCTCCAAGTAAAAAAAACCTTAAAGAAGATTTTTGAACTCTACATTGTTTATTTAATGTTATTAGATCACAAGTAAAGATATGTCAGAATTGGAAAATTCATCAAATGCAATTAGAGTGTTTTGGCATAAATGTTTTATTAATCTTGAGCAGAGAACAGAGGAGCGCAAGGTTTCGTTTTGTCTGAATAACGGTCAGAACATTCATCACATCATCATCCAAACGAAGAAGAACCAACGCCAGGCACCAGCAGGAACGCTGTTGAACGGCCGGGTAAATTACAAAAATAACAAATAGCCAGCGATTAATCGAGTGTGTAAAGTCGGAGTATTTCCAGTTAGCATTAATCCAAAAGCGCTCGTCGTATGTATAATTCATAACGGATTAAATATTCACCGAAAGCCCCGCACAAAGGCGTCCGACGGGACTATTTATCCGTTGGGTATGTTTATATTAGGTGCATGTGAAGATGTGTACGGTTTGATGAATGGGCCAATCGTTACTTGTACTCGAGACGTTTTCGCATGGGTTTTAATTGTTTTTTAATGGTTTTAGATGAGCTGTTTGGATATCTGAAATAAATGTAAACCGGGGTCTGTGTGTGAGAGAAAGCATATAATAATGAAATGTGAGGCATGGTGGGTTTATGTTTAGCATGTATATTTTGTGCTGTAATGAACTCATATCATTACAAAGATGACTTTTATTTTTTTTAACGTTTCAGATTACTCATCAGACTAGGTCTAATTGAAGCTTCTTCGATTCGGAGGTCGATCCTTGTAAGTTACAGGTCGTGATCCCGTCCGGACGATATCCGTGGATCTGCCTCTGCACTTATCCGCGACTACTACCATTAACATTAATGCTCAGTTCGGTGAGGAAGAGTTCCCACAGTTTGTACACTTACACTAGGAGGGGGGTACGGTTAATTGCACGGGTTCGCCTTTCTTTTCCAGGGTGGTTGTGTAATTACGATATCTCCCCGTGATACCGGCTCGCTTTTCGAAACGTTTATCACTCTCATTTGGCGTCTTCACGCTCTTCGGACCGCGTAATGGCCCTCCTTTTTATTAGTGCTCCTCCTTTTTGGAAATGGCCCATTACGATAAGGAATTGTGGCCGAGCGTTTTACTCTTTACAGAGAAAGAACTTTTATACCACCACCCTAAATTGTTCGCCATTATTCTCGCTACATCAAAATGTGCATTCGATAATTTCCCGCCATATCATTATTACGAAGGAATCATAAATTCAGCCCAGTTGAAAGAATAATTTGTAATTTGTAATTTTGGGAGAAAATAAGGAGGCCCGTACAGGTGTCTGTGAGGAAGGCTATCACTGATTTAGCAATTAAGCACACGTTGCTCTTAAACAAATTTAACGATTTTATGAAACCCGTAAACTGTAACTACATTTCACTCCGGTCTTTCGAGATGAAATACGTCCCTTAGAAAATCTTAAAGGAAGACTGACAAAAAAATCTTCATGAGGCTGGGTGATTAAACATCTATTAAAGCATCTCCCCACCTCCTAGTACCTTTGCCACCTAACCTAACCTAACCTAAAGCATCAACAATTGAAAAAATCACATCATTGAATGCACCCAAAACCTCGGGAAAAACAACCTCATGATTTCTTAGAGACCAGAACAAAGTAATTTTGGGTAACGAAAAGGCAAAATACCCAGAGGAGAATCTGCAAGACTATATATGGGCCCCAAACCTATTGTTGTTCTAGCAGGAACAAGCTTAGAATCTTCCATCACACAATGGATAAAAAAAGATAAAAGAAAACTAGACACAAGGTTTTGGTAAAACAACCTTCACCTAGATTTGCAAACTCCCTGCTATAGTTATACAGGGCGCAAAGAAGGATGTGATTTCTGAAAAACATCTACATGGGTGATCTATACGGATTCGATTACGAGCCCAATTGAAGGTTAGGCGATCAGAAGGAAGACAAATCACTCTATATTTCACTCTCACTTTTTCTCCTTTCCTTCTTTTTCACTTTTCTTTCTCTCTTTTCTTTATTATTCATCTATCCGTCTAATTATACTATTATACTTCCATTTCGATGTCTACGTAAGTTTCTCTCAATACTTTCAATACCTACTCGGTCCATACAATTCTTTTCGTCTCTTTGACGTACTCTTACTCTTTTTATTTATTTCTTTTTGTCTCTCTCTCTCTCTCTCTCTCTCACTCTCTCGCTCTCTGTAACACACACACACACACCCTGTTTCTTTCTAGGCTTTTTAAATATATTCCCTGCCTTTCAATCTTACTGTTTTTACCCTTCTTTTTTGCCCGTTGAGAAATTGTAAACCGTTGAGTTATTTCTTTATTTTTAATCAAAATCAATGTCGTTATTGTCGGGAACAATGCAATTCGCACGTGCTCCATCCCTGTGGCAATATTGCCCATGTGTAATCAAACATTGTAATTTCCTCCCGAATTAATTGGATTTTGTACCAACAGATTTATCCATGTGCAAACTTATAATTGAAATTCTTTTCTCGTGAAACGAGCCGGTTTTTCAATTCCTCCCCCCACAATTAACTAGGGACTGGAGTAACACCTTTTTTATTTGTCAATATATATATATATATATATATATATATATATGTAACGATCCCATCTTACGGGTCGTCACAATTTGAAATTGCCGCGCTGCAGTTTCGATTGGAGATGTACAAGCGAGGCGATAAAGCATAAGAAAGGGGGCGTCGGTGGCCGCGAGGTTTCGTCTTTAACAGGGCGCTCATCACTGTAAGGTCAAGGTCCCGAATCCAGCGGCCCTGCATTCGAACCCGTCATACTTACTAATGGGCTTTCATTCAAAAACACCGACACCCTGAGGGTTTATATGACCTCTGCTGTCCTAAGAAAAATAGGCCGTGAAAAAAGTAAACATTGTGAAGGACAGAGGTGATCTGCTCACTGGCGAAGACGCTGCCATCCTTGTTGCCTGTGAAATACTAATTTTTAAAAAGTCAAATCAAACGTTCCAGTCTCCATTGGTAAGTCCTGTTCCTTAATCTAGGCTGTTTACAATTATTACTTTGTTAAAAAAAAAATCTATTTCCAAAATTCAAAGAAAAGGTTTAATTTCATTTTATTTAAATATCATTAATATTATTTATAATTATTATAACGAATATATTTTGTTTTAACAGTTGTCATTATTATAATTTGTTTATCCTTCATTTATCTCATTTCAAGCTTGTTGCTTACTAATAAAAAATTGTTTAAAAATTTTAAAGGTATCTGGCAAATATATAGTCAGACCGATCGAGGGATTTCCTCTGGGACCTAGACAAACTCTAGGTTGGGCCCATCTCTTCCTTGAAAGGTGCAATTATTAGTTAATTGTGACATATATATAATCAATTTTGGCTTTGTATTATGACTATTTGTAAATAATTGGTTAGGAATATTAAACGCAATTGAACAATTTTACCATAAGATTTGATTAATAAATTATTTCGTTCTGCTAACATGTAATTATGAAATATGTAGTATAAGTAAAATGTGAGTTTATAATATTTTCAATGGTAGTTCACAAAGATTAAAAAAAGGCAAAACTCTTGAAATGCATGAAAATGAACTAGTCAGATATTGTATGAGCCATCAACGATAGACAACAACTATAAATCTTCCTACGACACTTTTCCCTCTTTTTCTTTTTCCTTTGCAATGTTTCAGGCCGAGTTGTAAAGATTGCTTCCAACTTGATCCCGTGAATATTGATGAGCTTTTTGGGCAGGACGGACGTACGCTTGGACCCCTTCCAAAGCTGGCCCGATAAAACACACAGTTCGACTGCAAAGATCGCCGTTGAACTTGCTACCTTCTTCCTCCTAGTGCGTCTTGATGAATATTTATATTGACATTGAATTGATTGTATCTCCTCGTAGAACGCAGCCTATGCGATAGTTTTCAGTGCTTGTCGCGACAGATAAATACAATAGATTTTCAACCGAATGTGTTTAACTGGAATGAACAGACGGGAGGAAAATTATCAGGTTCCATATTATCTCTCAATCTGCATTTGCAAACCAAATAAATATTCAACAGGCCGCTATCTACTTCTACATTATTCCACATATACATATTGCTCACTTTATATAAATGTACATTAATTAAATATGCTTATTTTTTTACAAGACAATACATTTCAAGATTTTATCGTTTTAGAAAGTTTTAAGAATTTTTTTAACGTAAAAGATCATCTTGTTTTTGATAATTAGGATGATTTTATTAATGAAAAATTAATAAACCCAACCAAGAGAGAGAGAGGGAGAGAGAGAGAGAGAGAGAGAGAGAGAGAGAGAGAGAGAGAGAGATGATA
>CM077109.1:1020278-1034851 GCA_039619505.1 Cimex hemipterus
CTCTCTCTCTCTCTCTCTCTCTCTCTCTCTCTCTCTCTCTCTCTCTGTAGGATCTACTTCTACTTGTATATTAATGGGGCTTTTTTCGCCAGACATGCATCATATTATGGCAGCTTACAAGTACACGTGTTTATTTTATAATTGATTTACTGTCTTTGGCAGTTGTTCATGGTAGATATTCCAAGGTCGATCGTTTTTACAATGAATAATGCCCTGTAAAACTATTTTTAAACATTGTATTGCGAGACGGAGTAACATAAAATATGCTTTCTGTCTTCTTGTTTCTATTGATTATGCCATTACCATTTACAGCAGCCTTGTTAGTTGTTTACTAAGTGTTTTATTCGTTTGTTTTGTTTGTAATTTATCGTGTCATATTTCATTTGTTACTTTTGTTTCTGTGGAGATATTTTTAAACTGGTTTAAGACGTGTAATTCTGAGTAGTATCATTTATGGGAAAGGTTGGAAATTTTTTTAAAAGCATTCCTGTTTGTTGATCTCTGATTTCCATCCTGACTGAGTTAATGGAGAATAGCTGAATGCGAAACACGGCGAGCCGTGTCGGAAATCCATTCGTCCGACAGTTATTTGCCACTGGGCGTTATTTCTTTTACAACGCCTCCCATTTATTTCACAGGTCTGAAACCGAATCAGATCTTGCCCTTATTTATTTTCCCAATTTCCAACCTCGTGACGATTTGCATAATGGCTTGTCACACCTTGGAAAGCCGCGTCTCTGCCTCATTAAGGCCGGGGGTTTTTCTTCCATTATTGCTGGAAATTAAAAACGGACGGCTCGCGTTTATGAGAACAACGGCGCTGTCACCCCGCGACATTTATAACACGGAGGATAATGCTGTCATTTAAGGCCGGCTTTGGCCAAGATTATGGGACTTTGGAGACATAATTGCCACAGGCTTACCTGAGCTCGGAGCGACCGAGAACCGCCCCTTTAACGAGAAGATTTACAACTGATTTTATCGGTTTGACTAAATCGGCGCAATGTAAAAAAACCCTCAAATCCTTAAATAATTAACTGTCTCTGATAATATTTACAACTTCCTTTAATTTATTTATCAGTTAATTACTGTTTAAGAAGTAAAGTCTATGGATTACTAATTAACGTAAGTACTAGTCTATTTTTCATAAATCTCTTGCTAAAACAATTTCATAAATAAATTTGATTGATAACTTGCTTTGATCTGACAGAAAAAAAAATACTGGACACATCTAAAAACAGATAGAAAATAATAAAAATTAATGATTTATGCAAACGGCTAAACTGTAGAGTATAAGACATAACTGAATTCCTACTTTTTATAATTAATCTGACTGTGATTCTTACTAATGATGCTACAGCCTGAGAAAATCACTAAAGAAAACATGTAAAACTGTGGATGGGATGAGATCAAGGTAGTAACTGGGCAAGAAGAAAATAAATTGGACGTTACATACCCTCTTCCTATCGAAGCTTGTTCGTCTGTCTTTGTAAAAGAAACTTAATGAAACGAGAATAGGAAGACCAAAAGGATTGGTAACGACCAAATTATCGGTTCTTTGACCCGGGAAGATCTCACAAGGCGGATATATTAACACCCAAAAGATAATAACATTGAAAGTCATTGCCATCCGTTTGAATTTAAATGAAATAACTGAAATAGTCTGAGAACCAAATAAACTGGGATTGGTACGCCAGTGGATCAAGATCAGAATAAGGTACACGGTAAGAGTATTACAGGAAAGAATATCTCTGGACAGCGAGCTGATTTTATCTTGTGCTATGTCAAACATGTACCATGGCATGACGTCATGACAGTCCTTTTTGTTAAGTATTATAAACTTTACAAATGAAAATGTACTTCACAGTCGGTGGCCAAATATCACCGATCGGCACAGCTACGTTATGCCGAATGAAATCGATCACGACCTAATTACACGTAATCACTTTGATGAACACGTGGATAAATGATAAAAAAGGACCTATTAACATCATAAAAAAAGATAATATGATGTAAAAATATAAAAGAAAATAACAGGCATGATCTGGAAATGAATCTCGGAAGAGAGCACATATGATCCAAGTATGATAATAGAATATTCTAGAAAAAAAGTTGAAATAGATGACAGTATTTTAGATGGACCGTACACTCTGTACATCAATGATAATGGAACGGATAGTACATGGAAATTGTATATATAAAAATGTATATTAGATAGATGGATAGACAGATAGATTTATTGATAGATTGATCGAGATATCTATACTTCTATCGGTCAAGCTATTTGTGTATCCATCTATCTAATTATTTATTTTATATACAAGTCTTTCGATTTGTTCAGGTAGCTTTCCGTTTGTCTGTCTCTGTCTGGTTCTCTCTCTCTCTCTATCTCTCTCTCTCTCTCTCTCTCTCATTTTCTCGCTTTTTTTTTCTCTCTCTCTCCCATTCTCACTTTTGTCTTTTTCTCTCTCTTTCCTCGTTTCTATCTCGTTGTGCATAACTTTAGCTTTCTCTCTTTCTCTTCCTCTCATTTTCTCTCTTTTCTCGCTCTTTCTTTTTCTCTCTCTCCCTCTCTCACTTTTGTCTTTTTCTCTCTCTTTCCTCGTTTCTATCTCGTTGTGCATAACTTTAGTTTTCTCTCTTTCTCTTCCTCTCATTTTCTCCCTTTTCTCGCTCTTTCTTTTCTCTCTCTCTTTCCTCGGTTATAATGAGGACGGGTGGTCAGAATTTTATTGTTGATATATACAAAAAACTAGATACAAGCGATCAAATATTGAAATCTTTATTTTTCTTTAAAAAAAAATCTATTTTACTAACTGGAATAGACGTAGGTTTGTGTTGACAGATTTGTGTTATCGTAAAAATAGTAAATAATGTAAAAAAAACTATTTCCCTAAAAATTAATCATTTCAAAAAATAACAAATGACATAGTGGTAAAAAAACAACTATATTGGTTTTATATTTATTACTGTTCTAACCGACAAAAATTTTAAGGTAATAAAAGAAGAACATGTTTGTAAGGATTTCTGTTTTTTTAACTAGTTAAATAAAAAAGTAAGTAGCGTCGTTCCAAATATTATAGGAAATATTAGAACAAAGCAGAAGTGTTTATTCATTAAATTGTATTTATACCAAGACTTATGCTGGAAAAACAATATTATTTGTTAAAAACATAATGAAACGAAAAAAGTGTTATAAATCCGCAACACAACTCAGTATTAGCTCAACATGTTTTTGAGACAAAACATAAATTTGAATTTCAAAACGCTAAAGTTCTTATAAAAGAGAAAATAAATTTTACTAGAAATTATTTACACAAACTTAACTTAATAAGATGTTAATTTAAAAACTAATTCACAGAAAATGAACTACCAATTTAAACATATTTTTAACATTTATAAAACTATTCTAGATTAGTGAGTAGAATTTGATTAAATGGGTCCGTACATAATATTTGTTATGATTATTTGGAAATCGTGATATGCGGTCTAGTGTGACGTTGTTTAAGAAAATATTTTCTCTATCGTGCCGACGTTTCGATCTTTATTGAGTTCATCTTCAGGGCCTGGGATTTATAAACATAGTTTAAATTTTACAAATACATGTAGGTTGCAAACAAAATAATTTATACAATGTAGAAAAATTTGAGATTAAAAAAAAAATGAATTTATACAATGCTAGAAAAAATTATACAATAATGGAAAATTTTAAATAGTATTTAGAGTTAATGATTTTATATTTGTTATTTAGTGGTTTTTTAATTATTTTATAAAATGGTTGAGTATTTTGCTATTATGTACCGTAATTTTACGTTTTTATTTATGGAAATTATTTTATATGTGTAACTGTAATAAAAATGTATTCATGGCGGTAAATGTTTAGCATAATAAAATTAATTTTCACTGACATTTTTATATTTTGTGTAACTTTGATATCACATGACAAGTAATGAGAGTTCCTTGTTTTTAACGTTTGTATCCGTGCTAGCTGGTGAGTTCTATTTAATTTTGACGTATCAAAACAAAGATTAGTGGGATAAAAAGAAATGTTTATTTCTTATAATGAAATATTGCAGTTCTGAAGAGGGACAAGGGACACGGCTCGAATTGCATTAATAATTGAAAAGGGGCAAAATAAATGGTGTGTTTACTTAAAATAATCCAACATTCCAGATTTAAAACATTTTTTCCACAGAGTAAAGTTAAAATTGTTTCTAAAAAAAATTATGTATATTTTAGATGAGGTTCTTTTGACGTGATTTTTTCTTCACTTCTTTCATTTAAGATTGATTCATTATTTTCGTTATTATATGAAAAAAACCAAAGCTTCAGTATTCCGGTGGCAGATATGGTTATACAGGTTATTACCGGGCGTTACTTCTTTCTCCTCCTGAGAACTAGGACTTACCGCGACTTAGATGGATAGTGCGACTACAGGTGGCTCTCCATTGTTCGCCTAAGACACAAATCAAAGTCACCATCTCTATGACAGAGGGGGCCGGCTTCCAATTATTTATTTACTCGCGATCTCACGTTCCATTGTTTAGACCTTTTAACGGGGGCTTGCAAAGTCGCGGGATAAGGAAAAAGAAACGTTCTTCGTTATGCAAGCCGTCTACCTGGCGGTAATTTTCAACGATTTCAAAAAATGTGATGAGTTCTGAAATGAAAGTATAAATTAATAAAAATGAAATTGTGATTACTTCGAGGTCGTAAGATGAGGTCAGGTGTGACTTAGGTTTTAGAAACGCATTTTCTTTCTCGTGACAATATTTCGACTTTATTAACATCATCTTCTGGGCTCAAAGTGTTTGGTTTTCGTGTAGATGTGTCAATCTTATAGAGACACTCTCAACACCGCTGACAATAATGACACGGAAAATAAACACTTTGAGCACTGAAGATGATCTCAATAAAGATAGAAACGTTGGCACGAATAAAAAAAATGCTTGTCTAAAACCTACGTCTCACCAGACCCAATCTCACGACCTTCAAATAATCATTAAGTAAAGGTCACTAAACATCACACAATGATATTTATGTTGGCGAAGTATTAACGTTTGACGTTTTGGTCGTTTGTTGCAAAGCGATATTCATTTACGGGAAAAATCTTTAAAAGGTCCATAGAAACATTCTATGTTCTTCTCCTGGTTTTGTTTCAATGTTCAACTATTATCAAGATACAGAATCACTGAAATTTAATTCTCACGCTAATTGTCAGTTTTGACTATTCGAAGGTAGCGCCAATGTACGTCCTAAGTTTATAATGGTATGAAGGAAAGTATAGCGGTACGTTGTCGTGTAACGTACGGTTTTCCATGGGTTGAAAATTAGCGTCGGAGTCATTTATATTCTAGTTACGGAGGAAGCGTCACACGTTGAATATTTAGCCCGAATCCGGGATGTGGATGTAATTCGGTTTTATGCCGAGATTCGTTTGACAAATAGTCTCGGCTCGGCTACCAAATTCACATCATGCCTTCTTCTTAGCCCTGAAGATTTGTCAGAGCTGCAAAGAGCTCCTGCCGTCCCCTCCCCCCCGAGCTAAGTTGTATGCAAAGCGCGAAAAGAAAAACCCTAGGACTTTCCGTAAATACTCAGAGACTTAGGAGAAAGATTTTAAATATATGTATATAAATGAGTTGGAAAAAAGATCATGTTTGCGTTTTATATAAAAGGTAAAACAAGTTAATTAATTATCAGGTGTATAATATAAAACATTACGATATTCTTATATACCCATTCGTACAATAATATTTGTAATTTTCTATTTTCAGAATTATCGACTACATTTCCGCCTCGAAGAATATCGAGTGGTGGAGGAGTGGATCTGACCAGACTTGTACGTTTTGTGCCTATTCTATAGTTGACAACCTAAAATGCAACATTTTAGGATAACTTATATAAAAGCAAAGAGTCAGTAACCAGATTGAGCTGATCTGTTGGCTCCGCTTTAAGAAAAGAAGCGCGTGAAAGGCCAGAAAAAGAGGAAAACCCCGCATAGGGTTGTAAATATAACTGCACTAGGCCATATGGCATTTTACTTTTCGACCTACCCAGTGTGTCTGTTGTGTTGGAGTTTGCTTGCTTCCACACGCTCTTGTTGGCTATGGCAATTCTGAAGTTTGGCGGTAAACCTTTGTATTCCGCTACGACCTTATGGATCTTAAGTCCACGGTGTCTTACCAAGCAGAATGCATGATTTTATTGGACAAGTTGTATAATTTTGGCATTGCTGTGTATGAAACCCTACAGATGAATACCATATTTCCTCATAGGCTTTAGGATATATTTCTAAATAAAATTTTATGTTATGGTAAGGTTGGAGGCGAGTCCTACTTAAGTATACTTACCTATACCTAAACCTATTTAGGACCTCGTTCACGATTTTTTTCTGTCTCAGCTTAGCATATAAAGTATATCCCGATGTTAGTGGTATGGCTGTGTGCTATAATCAATCGATATTGAGAGGCTGAACTTGGTCCAGTATTTTGCTTATGAATTTATATGTACCAATGTATTCTATATTTTTCTGCCCACTTATTTATCTTTTTAAGCTTTTGGATCCAAAAACGGGTGATGCTCGATCTTACAAGGGAAGAGGGGTCTTTGCTAATGACTCGTTGACGTCTACAAAAGGAAAATCCAGTTTTGAGTTGAATCGAGAATGAAGAAATGTCTTTTCCTGTGTTAAATTATTTTTTTAAAGGAAACAAACTGGAGCTTGCGAACGGCATTGGTTGATGAAATACTTGAACACCTTCGACGTTGGAAGATACCCTCTGAGCACATTTCCTAACAGCTGGTCATAAAATGCTGGAAGACGATGATGGATGGTCGAACGGTTTTCAATTTCTCCAAAACAGGAATGTTTAAAATCTAATTTCGGGTCAGATTTGACCTGGATAACAAAACATTTCAACCTCTCGCTGAAAAAGCAAATCTTACCAAAATCGCCACAAATTTCCTATGCGAATCCGGATTTTCTGTTTATATAGCCACCAAAGCCCAAAGCGCTTTCAACGGCGCGCTATAGGTATACAGAAGGAGACCTTCCTCTGGAAGAGGCCTGCTGGGTTCGAGCTTAGCTGAAAGCTACATGTGCTTTTGGTGAACTCTCACATTTTCTTTGGCAAAAAAAAGTGTTGATCTGCAAACAAAATTCACCTCACTTTCATCAAGCGGCGATAATCGCTTAAGATTTTTTAAATTTGACTTCTTTTTCGCTTGAGATGGGCTTCCACATTATTTTCAATTAATCAGTCTTTATGTAAGGTATTGGCTGTGAGAAAAAAAATTAATGTCACGAGTGGGATTCGAACCCACGACGCTCGGCTAAATAACCCCTTCTATAACCAGTTGAGCTGTCGCAACTTCGATGAACTCGAACACGAATAGCAAAAAGGAAGGAAAGTTGGAAAAGCGGGTTGAAATGGGGAGTTAACGTCCGAATGGATAGAAGTCACGATAACTTAAGTGGTAGAGTAGCGCCGTATTTAGCCGAAGGTCGTGGGTTCGAATCTCGCTCGTGACATTGACTTTTTTATTAATTGAAATTGAATTATTAGTTGAAAAACGTTATTCGGGCCAATCGGACTCGAACTCTAATAGAATTATTTTCCATTTCAACATTCAAGTTGAATATTTCATGTTTTGTAAGTTAGTGCAAAGTTCGTTTTGCAATGTGTTTAATTTTTTATTAATGTATTGCATACCTTCCTTTTAATAACTTATTTTCCAGAAATACAGGGGCAACTTCGTTTCTTTTACTCCAAAGTTTGGTAGATATTTCAATCCCAGAATTATTTATGTTTAATAAAAGTTCTTTTGATGATTTGATGATGATTTTATTCATGTACTTTTCTGTCCTTTCAATTTTCTTCAAACGAGAATCTACGGTAAAAGATATAACAGTATGGTAATAGACCTCACTCTTCCTATTAATTCATTAATCAATGAGATTATTGCTTTTGAAATTGGCTCGAGTTTTACGTCTCTATTAATTGTTTTGTCCAATTTGATTTTTGTGTTCCGAATTTTATATGTAAAGTTAAGCATGTCAACCTAATGTTTGTTTTGATAGGGTTATCCCTCTCCAGCACCTGGAATGGACTTTAATTCACTACGGATACAAATTTTTAATTTTAAATCCGTATTTAAATTACTACATAAATACTAAATTTGAAGCCTTTTGTTCTGTGAAAGAAGTATCCTGGCTAAAATGTTTGGGAAGACCTGGTTTAGTCTGTTCCAGAACTTCACATTACTTCGCATTCAATTTCAACTGTGCAGTCAATTGTTTTTCTTAATTTTTGTCGGGGTCTGGTGCTATTATGCACCATTTATTATCGGCAGTTTCTAAAAAGATAGTTCCTACTCACAGTAAGTGGTTTTGCAACTATCCGGATTTCGAGCCGTTTAACTCATCATCAGGTTGAAGGGCTTCTACAACCTGATGATGTGCTAAAAGGCTCGAAATCTGGATCGTTGCAAAGCAATGTACTGTGAGTAGGAAGTATCTTTTTAGAAAGCATTGAACACCACATTCACTCCATCATCTATCATTTCTATTTATTATCAGTTTCCACTCATCACCTTTTTCATATTAAGCCTAATAAAATGGATTAAAATAGAGTTTGCATCTTGATGAAATATGTTCAATGTATAGCTGCGTTAAAGTACGTGCAAAACTGATCAACTTGCTGTAAATTCAAACCAATTTTTTACCCTAGAAAATTTTTATGGCAGTTTCACAATTAGACCGATGTTTTTTCTACCACTTTTTGCTACCGAGTTAAATAACGGTCATATGCATATCGGCCCCTCCTGCACTTTTCACAACAAAAAGCCCGGTTGAAAGCGGCTGTTATCTGCCGAGTTCGCCTGGGTTTAGTGAAATAAAGAAAAGGCGGTTCGGCAGTTTTCCGATTCTGCCGGTCTCGAGCAAACTCGTAAGCTAAGTGCCGTAAAGTTGGCCGAAACTTGAGTAATGTTGTTATCCGTGGGAGGGCTTTCCTCCTAATGTTTAGCAAAACATAAACTACCTCTGGAGCCGCGTCCAAACCAACTCTTAACCCGGTCACATTGTATTTTGAATATTCCTAAATGATAAAGTAAAACGAAGGCAATTTTAAAACCTAAGGGCCTAAGTACAAAGAAAGCTTGTTCAAATTCAAAATTTCTTGGTTCGGGAAGTTTTAAATGTTTATAGCTAAATGTATTTATAATAGGGTAAACGTAATCATCAATATGTTTACCACTGTTCTTCGTAGTGAATGATAGTTATTGATAAATTACGTTTATTTAACTAATAATAATATAATAAAAACATCAAAAATCCATTTTTTTTTTCTACGATAATCCTAAAAACCATGTCTAACTGTTCCATTATGTTTTCTTTCTAAGCTACACTTGATTTAATTTTAGTTATCAATGTAATAAGAAGAAGAGTTCAGCAAATGCGAAATGATTCAAATCAAGAGAATCTCTATGCAGTATCTAAAGTCCATCTCTATCTCTTTTTTTCACGAGGGACCTGCCACAATTCACAAACATAAAATCACATTAGCGGATGTTTCAATTTAAAAAAAAAACTGATACAACGTGACAAGCATCAACCTGATAGCGTGAATCGTCATAAATAATCGTTTTCAATATTAGAAATATAGACCATTTTTTCACTCCCGAACACTCGGATCAATGTATGGTATTGAAAAAGAAAGCAAATTCAGTTCGTACTGCGAAGCTTTTGACCTATTTTAAGGTCATTATCGGGGCAAAACAAGTTGAGCATATGTCCACAGGTTATCAAATTTATGTTGTTTTACAAACGATCTTTAATTTCCTTAACAACGACTCGGTCGCAGAATTATTTATCACTGTGAAAAGTATCGTGGCGACGTGGAATGTCAGCCTTGGAGAAAAAAACCGTTGGGTCAGGCCTCGAGTATCAACCAATTACACGTTCGCGCTAATGAATACATTCACTCTCACTATGCTAGGCACATAAAGCCCCTGTTCAAGAATCCGCTGCTGTGCTCAAGGATATAAGTTAAAGTTGATGCACTTGAAATAAACATAATTCTTAATTTAACATGGATATATAGAGTAAAGAGTAAAAAAATAATTAATGTCATCCGGCTCTGTCGAGGGGTCTAATTTATAACGTTGTGGAGATCACCTGTCATAAAGAAATTATCCACTAGCTTTAACGACGGTTTCAGCAGCTCTGTGTGTAGGGGCTGAAATTTATATTTCAATCTCATCTTCAAGATCACAATCATCACTAATGATTACCCTGTCTACAGTAAAAAGAGTACTTGCAACATCATCTTTAGCACTTTCCACGGTTGACCTGACTGCTTCCTTTGCGGTACCGAATCTACCAACTCGCACAGAATCAACATCCGGTTCATCGACACGGATTGTACACTAGGCTACACACTTAATATAGGAGCTCCTCATGGACAGCACAATCCCCGGCTAATCATTCATTTTTCTAGTTTTCTCCAATTAAAAATCCTCGGCCTCGTGAATTCAAACCCAGCTTAGTAAATCGATTACCTTAATCACATTTAAATGAAACATAACTGTCCTCTCTTTATCCCGACCGGATGCCTTCGAGTAGCCCATCCATACACGAACAACTTCGTGATGAAGATCCGGTAAGAGAAATTTGCGATTTGCTAAGCAGAACCTGGCCGAGGTTACGACTTGGGCGTTGAAACGGCGCTCATCACTGTAAAATAAAGGTTCTAGGTTCAAATCCAGCGGCCCTGCATTCGAACCCGACATATTTACAAACAGTAGAAATGATGAAGGCTTGGAGTGGGTGCGGTGTTCAATCCTTTTAAAAAGACAGTTCTTACTCCCAGTAAGTTGTTTTGCATGGATCAGGATTTCGAGCTTTTAGCTCACCATCCCGTTGAAGGAGTTCTACACCCACGTTTATGGGCATGTAATGTGACATGAAAACCATGTCGAGAGAAGTGGTTGTAGAACTCTTTCAACCTGATGGTAAGCTATAAACACGAAAATCTGGATCGTAAAAACAACTTACTTTGATTAAGACCTATCATTTTACTTAGAAATGTTTTTTTCTCAAAAACACCTGCACCCTGAGGGTTTGTATAACCTCTGCTTTTGCAAACGCTCAAAACAATAATAATAATGAAATAAAGAAAACAAAAACTAAACTCTGAAAGAGCCCAATTTGGCAAAGGTGGAAAGAAATAAGAAAGGCTTAGTGGTATCTTAGCAAATAGAGGTCGACAGCCCAACCGCTCGCTGTACACACTAATATTTAGTGAGTGTTCTTTGAGTGTCTTTTTATTACTAATCTTAAATTTGATCGTTTCTTGACTAAAGTCAATGTATTATATGCTTATGGTCAATCCGTTTGGCATAATAATCGGCTATGAAAAAAAAAAGACAAAATAATGTGCAGAAAAGCAGCGACTCCCCATGTCAAAAGCAGCCCACGCCCCCGAAGTCGTCACAATATCTGCTGAGGCAAACACGACGACCGGCGAAACCATGAAAAAGGTCCATATATTTCAGGAGAAAAAACCTGCGTTTGAAATATCGCCCACGATGTGATATCCTGTATTTTTAGCCTGTTGGAGAATTGTCGCAATACATATGTCAAAACCTTCGGCCTGAGACGATATCGTGTTACTAGTTGGCACAGGAGTTGCCGCGCCACTGTTGAACTCTTTATCCTATTTTCTATTTAAATTCATAAACGAAACCGAACCCCCGACCGACCGTTGGCCTAAAGTTCCTCCCATATCCGATTGGTTCTTTTTATCCTAAATATAAGACAAAAGTTTATTTGACGGTAAAACATTCCGCCTTTCGTCCTGTTTTTATCTTGACAGCCATTTATTCCGCTGTCAGCCTCCTGTCAAATATTGTTTTGTTTAATGAAAAACTTTTGTCTCTTTTACACTCTCTTCGGCATGTCTTTAGGGATTTCCACTGGGATCGGGTGACTCAAAATAATAAAGACAAAGTTAAACGAATTAAACACTCAGTTTTCTTTGTTTATACTTGAAATTTAATTTGACTTCTTCTTTTCAATTTAATTCAGAAAATTTTGGTATTACTTGAACTAAAAGTTAATTTTTTATCTGATATTCATCAACCGGAGAGTTGAAATTCCAAAACAGACAGTTAAATATTAATGCATTGAATAAACTTTTAAATAATTTCAATTAAATGTTCTTTTCAAATAATTTCCTTCGTTGAGATGAAAAATTAATGTTCCCAGCGAAATTCGAACCCACGACCTTCGAATCGCCGTTGCTCTAACCTCTTGGGCTATCAAATCATTTGGAGTGGCTATTTATTAAAAGCTCTCCATGGCCACTTAATTTATCGCCAATCGAATAGAATAAACAACATTTGAAAAATGGCAAAAAAGGAGGGAAAATTCGAAAGGTGGGAAGTTAATGTGCTAGTGGATTAAAATGGCTCAAATGATGTATTTAGCCGAAGCTCGTGGGTTCTAATCCCGCACGTAACACTAATTTTTTTTATCTCAACCAATACTTTCATAAAGATTAATTAATTGAAAATGTTAATCGGACTACTAACTCTAATGGATATGTCAGCATATTAAATAACATATGTTTAGTAGTGATAATTGATCGTATTAATTATTTTAATTAATTATTCTTCTTCTATAAGGTTTTAATTGAGATGAAACAGTTAGTGTCAGGAGGGGGATTCGAACCCACGACCTTCGGTTCAATACGCTGCGAGGCTAGCTACTTGAGCTATGCTGACATCGATCCAATCGTAAGAACAATATTTAAGTATCTTCTAACATGCCAACATACAATTAACTCACAAGGTGACTTTTTTGTGCTTGTGCCATCTTTTCTATGCTATGATATGTAGATAATCGAGCATTAAGATCGAATTAGAATTAGAATGGTTAGTCTAATATGTAATGTAAACAGATTGCTTTAACACCTCATAGAAGTTGTATGTGAATAGTTACATTTTCATTCTATATCATTTTTCATCGGACAAATATTTATATAATAAATACCCAATGAAGATTTCTTATGATAATGACCAGCGTGTCGTGTTCTTGTAATGACATGCCTCACGTATGAGCGTATCGGTGAGGAATGCTGGATATGTTGCAATCACATGCCGTGCACGTTTTCCTATTAGTTTGAAAAATGCGCAGTTTAATTGAATAAAAAGAGTAGAAACAATTTGGGAATGTCGCTCGACTCGGCTGGTCGCGGCGGGGGGGACGGATCCGTGGACCTGTTGGAGGGGTTCGATCCAGGATCTGGGATCTCCTGACAGTAGCCTCTTGTAAGTAATTAATCTGGCCGTTTTTCCCTCTCGCTCTCGCCACTCGGCTTTAATTAATCGTTTCGAATCTGGCTACACGATAATATGACGTCATGCCGTTACTGCAAACAAGTTCTTATTCCACTTGATAGTTGTGATTAATCCAGGCGTCGGGGGTTGTTTTTTATTTGCCGTTTGGACGGCTGAAAACGATATTTCCATTACGCGATCCGGTCCAGTTCATTTCTGGGATACAATAGCTACACAGAGTGCCCCATTTTACGATCTGCCTCAAGAAGTACATAGTCTGAGGACTGTGCCAGTCTGTACACTTTCATCCACTCTAAATTATCAAAAAGTGGTTAATTACTTTCAAAATTACTAAAAGAAAAACGTATATCTTATAAGAGAGGTACTATCTATCTACCTGTATTCCATCTTTATTCTATAATAGAAACGTGGATTAGGGTTGTGATGACCAAAACCATTAATACAGTTGTACCAACGATAAATTTTAACAGGACACTGTATATTAAATGGACATCTAAAGAAAATTGGAATAATCCAAGATGGCACATGCAGATTCTGCAAAGAAGCAGAAGAGACACCAACACATCTACTAACAAACTGCGGAGCAACATTAGCTCGCAGGAGGAGGTGTTTTGGGATGTACAATGTGACCATAGAAGAGCTTAAACCAATAAAACCGGGCCTACTAATCAAGTTTCTTGATGAAATAGGACTCACCGATGTGCTTTAGGCAGAGAACGGGGGATACAATAGCTCTCAAAGGGCGCAGTATACAACACCCCGAAATAACATCATCATCAACGATAAATTTCGTCTTCTTCAGGGTACTTATACTTAAAATTTAAAACTTTACACATGTTAAATTTTAAAAAACTACCACTACTAAAACTACAAACATACATTTATCAGGAACATGCATATAATTATGTTCTAGTCGTTTAAGTCATCATTCCCCTCCCTCAAACTCTCTCTCTTGGCGAGTGGCCATTTAATACACTCCACGGGCAACGTCCAACTCTGTGTGACTCTCAAGCGAAACTCCCGCCCACACCATCACTGACCTTGTGTAACACCACTGAGTTGAAAAGGTTGGGTCAGGGAAAAATTTCTGATTTCTTACCTTTCATTTACTTTCTCCACACTCTTTCACGCCTGTCTGGAGATCGTTGAGCAAATCTACACTTGTTAGACTTTAAGGGTATTTGATGAAACGAGATTAACATATAATT
>CM077109.1:1034951-1055896 GCA_039619505.1 Cimex hemipterus
ACAGGTTCCAAAGTCCTTCTCGTTCCTTTCGATTTGTTTGTTACACACTTATCTGTACAAAAGTACAACAGACCAGCGTGTAAAAACCAATGGCTGTGTTCTGGAGCAAATATGAGAAATGAATCTCTGTATTCTAGTCAATTCTGGCTCTCTTACAAGGTTAAAAGCCAACAGTGCATACTATAAGGTCATGCTGTGGTTCTGTTATCACACGGCGTCCAGAACCGGCCTTCTATGGTAGGTCCCAGTTTTTGGAAAAGTCTAACGGCGTCTCGAAGTGTTTTGTAGGAAATTTCGATGGCAATAGTCACATACGTTGACGTCCATCATCAATAAGAGCCCCACTACGCGCAACATCCTCAATACTAAGTGACATTTTTAAGTTTAAAAATTGAAATCAAGAAAACAAAGCAACTAAACAGTTTATTTCTTCATAATTCAATCATCAGGGCCAGGCTGCATAGCCGCGTACTTGATGGAACGTTCATCATCAACAAGTGCCATAGCACTAAGTAGAATTGTTATGTTTAAAAATTGAAATTAAGAAAACAAAAATGCAACTAAGTAGTACATTGCTTCAGAATTCAAATGAGAGTGAACAAACAATTCGTAAAAATTAAACATTGAAATTATCTTTGGTTTCGATTAAGGATTAAGTATGTTTATGTCTAGTTGATATTCCCAGTTTAAAACAGCATAAGCAAATATTTATTGGTAAAAAGTATAAGATAAATTAATAGCAAAATTTACTGTTATCGAGAAAATGAAAAAAGTTGGAATGTTTTGCCTGTTAGTGTAATTCATTTGGTTAAAATAGTAGTGCTGATGGAAGATTTTTTAATTTTAATTTAACATTTGCAAACCTTTTTATCTTTTACCCTAAAGAATATGAAATATATCGTCGAAAGCTCAAAGTTAGTACAATAGAACTATTTGTTCTCTGATCACAAACCTAATCCACGTGACTATTATTAAAAATGCCATATATTAACTATTGAAATAATTAAAACTTCATTAATTTAACCCATGTTCAAACTCGCAAACATAGAAAATACTGATGAAATTCATTTTAACGTTTGATATCAGCAGATATTCCTTCAAGAAAATATCAAACGAAAAATATACGCAGGAGCGAAATATAATGTTATATTTTTGTATATTTGTAAATCTGGAAATGATTGGAGTAAATTATTTTTCCAGGAATGCAGTAAATCCAAAACTGATGCTGGTTCGTATGAGGGAAACGAGTCTTTACCATTGTAAATCGAACAAAGACGTATTTATTGCGTTTACAATTAGGGCATAACATAAATGTCGCCGTTCATCATAATGATTTATCCCCTGGTGGGATAAACCGTTTTTTTTAAATCTCTAACCCTTTGGAAATTAATTGCTGTCACTTTATCCATGTTGTGCAGATAATTATCCTGGAACTTCAATTGAATACAATTTTTAGTTTATTTTTGTTCTGTTTTAAACCAGTAACGTTCACATAAAAACAATATATTTGTCGAGGTGGCTGTGGGGCGAGTAACGTGCAATTTGGATCTAAAAATAAAAATTTTTAGAACAGTATAAAAAAAATAAAGATTCTAATTAGAAAGATATTTCGAACCGGCAATCTACCCTAGATCCTAAAAACGTAATCAAAACATGACCAAAATAATCACTGTTGTTAGACCGAATGGTAGATAAATCATTTGCGTATCAAATTAGTCGCGCCTAGACTTTTAGTAAACCAGCATCGGGGAAACCATTAAAAGACTTAAGATGGTAATAGGTCATTGCCATGAGAGAAGCCATTTTGAAATTTTGGATACCTTAGTCAAATAAAATGAACTACTGCGAAAGAATCTCAGAGTTGAAAACAACCTGAGAGACTGGCAATAGAGCTGAGGAACTATGGTCCAAAATGGATCCATTTAGAAAACCTGAAGTGCCACAACACTTATGTATATGTGTGTTTTTCTCAACTAAGTAACCCTGTGCTAAGGGAGTTTGTTTCCTGCATGTTCCAATTCATTTGATTCGTGCAATTTTTCACTTAATAATTCTGGTAATTTTACTTGTGTGGTGTGTGTTGTGGTCTGGTGTAAATGTATATCTACTTGTCTCTCTCTCTTCTTTCTCTCTTCGCTTTCCCTGTTTTGTCTTATGTTTCTTTTATATTTTATTATCCTACGGTTATTCTACATCTGGGATTTATACCAGTTCCTCATGGAAGTAGGACTTCTATACCCTTTTAAACTGTTGACCTGCCCATTCACCGTTACACCATAACCTTTGTGTCCTCTGTTGACACAGCTATCCTCCCCCTGACTGAGTGTAACAAATCCGTGAATGAAACCGGACCCAACATGACCAAATGACGGTTCAGTATGACACCTAAAACGGACAGTTGGGCTTTTAGCACTCCTCTAATTTAGGTTTTACATAACTGTTTGTTTCCTATCTCCCTCCCCCCTCTCTCTCTTTTCCTTTGTATTTTCGAAAAAAAAAAACATTTTTAAGCATGTCAGGTTTGAATGCTGGTCCGCTGGGTTCGAACACGATACCTTTACCGTACAGTGATGAGCGCCGTGTCAACGCCTAAACTGTTGCGGCCCTGACTGGGTAAATTTATTGATAAACATATGTAATTGTAGTCAAGATGTGTATATAACGTATAATTATATGTAAATGTATAATATTAGCCTGTGAGAACTAAATGGGTCGAAACGTTCAAATGGTAAACATTTGATTATACCATCCAGCGATAATTAATGCATAGTCGAGCCCGCATATGTCCGAATGACAAATTAAAGTGTCAAAATATAAAAACTTGGGATGAGAAAGCGCCGTGATTTCAGAACGATACGCGGCCCGATTCCTCCGGTTCCGGAGCGAACAGTCATCCGTCATTGTCGGGAGAAGTCGCGGACGCTCCGTCGGTCCCGACGCCGGGAAAAATAAACAAAACAAATCTGTCCCGTCTCCGTTCTGACTCAAATCGCACCATTAATTATTTATGTATTCAATTAATAATGCATAGGTTTTGCTGTGGTAATGGTATACCTGCTGCCTTTGCCGGTAGCGCGGTGCGTATCGTAACTCATAGGCCGATCTCTCACCGTCCCATCCGGCCGAGACGGTAAATTGCAGTATATTCTGTAAAATACCACCGGCTGGAAGAGGAATTGTTTATTTTGAATTGAAATTGCCCTATTTGCATTTAAAGAGAGTTGAGTCTCAGGTCAACCGAGGCTAATTGTATAAATCTTCGACCTCTTGTACGCGTGTCTGACCAATTAGTCGTCCAGACAGGAGTAAATCAGCAAAACCAGTGTTTTCTACTTGTAAAGACTGCACAAGCGTAGAGAATCCTTTTTAAAATTCAATAAAAGATACTATAGTTTAAGACAACACACTACAGGATTGAAGTAACATTTTGGACAAAAACCGTGTTATTATTTTTTGCAGCACTGCGGTGGACGAGTTGATGGAAAGGTTGAATCGTATTTGCCATGCTTCCTGTACCGTATTCGAATGAATGCAATTTTAATTGGCAATAATATGATGGCATTGTAAAATGGCTTGACCCCCTCCCCAAAGGGTAGAGTTGATGTTGGGATTTGGTGAACTCATACTGAATATCATTGCGGCACTTATTGGGTCCGTCTTCACTCGCGAGTATGTTTCAAAATACTCAAACTACTCACACGTTTTTCAGAAGTGATCCTCCAGTGAGAAACTGAAGATGAGTATTTCAACAAATCCGAGAGTGAAGACCCAATGACCCATATGACCCAATGACTGTTCAGTACAACCCCGATAGTTGGACGTTTAGCACTCCTGTTTTAGGTGTTATATAACATTTCTTAAAATTAATTTGGCTCCGTAGGTCTTTGTTTTTGTATCTCTCTCTCGCTCGCTCTCGCTCTTTCTTCCTCTCACTCGCCCTCTCCCTCCCCATCACGCTCTCGCTCTTTCCCTCTCTCAGTAGCATTGAGTGTTTTCTATTTCAAGTGAGAAACGTTCCCACCAGAGCCATAATTGTTCTGACAGCCTGCAAATTCTATTTATTTACTATTTCCTCCATTTTTGAAAATTCTCCTATCATCTCTGATCCACAATCCAAAATTCAAATGATCCCCCAACTTCGTCGCATCAAGTCTGTTTCTATCCTTGTGAAGATACTCGAGAAGCTTTTCCTTCCCAAACGGAATCAGTACTAACATTCATACCAACCTTCTAGAACACCAGTTTTACTTCCGTCTTTTCCACCGGGCGTTGTAAACATAGTTAAAGCAATATTGACCATATTTAACTTGGCCCTGCTGTGGAAACATCCATCGATCCACTACATCCTCAAATGTTACTTATTCGATTGTCACTTTCATGATCCAGGTACTGCAGTTGCTAGTTTCTCTATAAAATCTGGCGCCTTTATGGAAGTACACTGGCTCCATTTTGGCAATGCCTCTTTAAGCTAATGGGGGAAAAACTGACAAACTCTCCACTCTCGCCATACAGACAACTGACCTACCCCTTCACCCCATTCCATAATCGTAATTGTTTCCTACACTGTGTATAATTATTTTTACTACAATGTTGTAATCTGTACATTCACCGATGATACGGCTGTCCTATGCCTCACATTTGCATTGCCTTTGCTTTTACCACATCTACAATCTTCTTGTACAATTGTTATAATTTTTGTGTAGCTCAAGGTTCTCTATCACCTGATATTATCAATGTTGTGCTACTCAAAGAAGTAGACTGGTACCTACCACCTTCATTCTTGATTACCGCATAATGTAATCTTTATAACCGCCAATTACACGGCTATCCCTCTCCCAATTCACTACATCTTATTAAAACCCTACGTATCGGTTCGTGATTTTTATGTAGCCTACTTTAACGCTCTTCTTGGACGTTCATCTTCTTCATAATGATGACCTTTATTGCTTCTGAACAATATTGACAATCCTACCACGATACCATTTATGCCGCCATCACCACATATTGAAATCTTCTTTAGAAAAAGTAGCCTAGGGTTATTCTACCAATTGTGGCGTTCCTCATGGAAGTCGGACTTCTATACCCTTTTAAACTGTTGAACTGTCCATTCACCGTTATACCATAAGCTTGTATACTTTGTTGACACAGCTATCCTCTCCTCTGACCCCGTCCCGCCCTACGTTCCTACTCCGTTACTCCAAACACCCTGAAACAAAGGCGTTTCAAAAATTTAAATCAGCGAAATCGAATCCAATGACTAACTACGTAGATGAAAGTTTAAACTGAAACCAACATGAGCTGACTGTATGCAGAGGAAACCGTTCCAAGACAACGATTCAAGACCGATCCTTCAGAACACGAACATTCTTTATATTATCCAATACCTGTAAGCTTATGAATTTACGGATTAGTAGTCAACGGGACCGTACAATATCCATTGTGTCACCCTGACCTAATCATCCCCTATGTACTACACCATTCCAAATTCTGTAATCCGTTAAAAAAAGTAACCTGTCTTACTCTTCCATTACTACACACACCACAAAATCACTATTAGGTTTAATTCGATAAAAGTTGAATATAGTTGCAAATAAAAATAAAAGAGGGAACAAAGAAAAAAAGTGTTGAGCGAATAAGGATGTTGATGACTTAACTTGTGAGTGTTTCTCCTCGAGAAAGTCTAGTAATTAGGAAAGCCAGTTCCTCTTATTTATATTTAAAATCTTTTCCAACTGCCAAACAAGAAGGCAGTATTTAGAACTACTAACTCCAATTAATGTCATCCAAAATACTAGGTGGAAATTAATTAAATCGAATGGCCTCCTAGTTTTCCCATTCAGAGATAAAACAAGGAATCTTTTCGCATAAATCCAGCCGTTAAATGCAATACAAGAACGTTAACTTAACAGGACTTAATTGCCGGTTCTACTTTGAGAAATATTTAGTACGATAAGGAGACAAGGAGGAGAGCATGTAATTGTTGAATACAACAATTCCCTTTCCCTCGTTCATTGCGTTATCTCTCGCAAGTCCGCGGATACTTGCACGCCGCCCCTTCTTCCCCTTTACATACAGGATTAATGCCTTTGTTCAAGATCCAATCCCAGAATCTGTTTACCAGTTGCATTTAAGAAATGGTTGCATTTTGAATCTCAATGGGTTTTCGAGACTTAATTCTGACTCAACGCACTGCAGCTACTATGTTGACATTGACACCTCTTCTCTCGAGTAGAGGCGTTACTGTTGTAAGCCTTTCTGGGCGTAAGCCAACCTTTCGATCAAGTTCGGTCCCCGAGTGCAGTTCACGTTCATGGGTTGACAGTTTCTTTATTCATGCCGGCGATCCTCAGGTCATACCATCACACTCACATCCGCTGACCATTTTCACCTCCAAAACCTTCAACCATACCAGATTTCTAGAGTCTTGATGTGCAAAAACCACTTACAAGTCCGCCCATATGCCGGCGCCGTCCCGCGGAATGTACCTTGATAAACGATTGATCTGTAATCCTCACACAAACCTGAAACTTCCTGAACTTCTGAGACAGGTTTAAGAGTAGGTAAGAGAAGATACGGACTTACTGGGGTTCAGCCAAACGATGTTGCATCCGCTGCGTCTAAACGGCTTAATTCGGCTGTAATGAAAAATCCTTGATGCCTTAATTGATGTGTCAAACAAAAATTCACATATAATCTTATTACTTAAATTTGTTTAAGATAATAGGGTTCCTAAAATATCCTTTAAAAAAAATGAGAGGCAAAAGGTACGTTGGTGCGTACTGGCGCCTCGAGAGCAACTGACGTTGGCAGAAGGTACGTTGGTGCCTTGTGACTGATTAGGGCAGAAGTAAGTTCATGAGTCCTGGCGACTTGCGGGATACTGACAAACGTCTTTTTCTTCCACCTGTCCGTTTTTGCATCTTTCAGCTTATAATTTTAAAATTTAATTACAGAGGACTTTCCAAGAAGAAGAAAAAATAAAACCTTTAATTACTGTCCAGAACAATTACACTAACAAAAGTGTACATACAATGGCGTAAACAACGAGACTAGTACCAATATAATCAGCTGTCAAATGGACAAGAGAATGAAGAACGCTCTCCTATAACTTCGCAAGGGCTGGGGTTTGTTATCTAATATTTGTCCTCTAGTAGAATAATTAATAATTTTGTTATAATTTAACTAGCTGAAAGTAAGTGTGAGTGAGACAAAAGCTTCTCTTAGATACTGTATTTATGTATAAGGTACATTTGTAATTAATATTCTCTGTCCTGTACATATGTTCTATCTCGCTGTTATATGTTGCTGAATTGAAAGTAAAAAACGTGTCTACTTAAAAGGAAAAAATTTGTGTGTCCTTTTAATCAATATTTTTACATGCGATCACCTGTGGGAGGAGATTGATCATGGATGCAGGACAAAACCTATTTCTCGTCCTTCAGCACCATCATTTCATTGTACAGTAATTACTTACCAATTTAGCTTCCTTGTTTTTCTTTAATAATAGATGTCGCCTCAATTTAAATCACCCCATTATAAATAACCAATAAATTCAATGAAATTGCCGACATGCCGCGCATTTAGTGAGACATAATTATTTTCACACTTTTCAATTTCCGTCCTCTTTAATTAGGAACTGGGCGAAATACGAGTAGGACAATCGAATGGCAGATTAATAGACCCCACATTCATCGATTCTCCAAGAGAAATTTACTCGACGTATAAATTTCGTGAGCGGCGTAATAGGTGTTATTCATCATCCTCGGAGGCGAATTCAAATCTGGTGTGGCTGGGGTGATGTGGATATGCTGTTTTTAATTAAATATATAAATCTTCGTCAGCTCCCTAGAGGGTCGCCTTTGATCAATATCAGCGAATTTATTTATTTTTTTGTTAAATAATTTTTTTTCGCAATTAAAAGACAAGAATCATGTCATCAGCCATGCCGGAGCGGTAGCTCAGCGAAAAACATTGCCAAAAAAGTTCAGTAACAAAAAACACTCAACAATGCGAGATTTCCATACCACTGAGAGGTAAACAACAAATCTTGTCGGAGAGTTTTGCATTGTAGAATTAGGATACATTGTAGAAGACGAAACGTCATGGTGAATACAATAGTACCACGTAGTTCGTCCATATGGATCTGCAAATAGTTATGTCGTTTGGCAGTCAATTTGGATCGTTTGTCCAACAAACGTTAAGAACATTGCAGCCTCTATTTAGTTTTTCTCTTTTGGTTCGTGTCTGTGGGTTCCATTTAAATTGTTTTCCAATGTACATTCCAAGATAGCGGCCTGCATTAGATGGTGGGAGTGGGATACAAGTGTAGTTGATGAAAGGAGAGGTTATTCTCCGACAACTTTTCATTTTTGTACGTTTTATTGTCATTGTCCACCACATGAACCAATGCTCAAGGATCGTTGTTGATTTCTGGTTTAGATGGCAGGATCTTTATTCTAGCAAAGAATGGTTTATCGTCCGCCGGTGAGGTTCATTTCAGAAAGGGTAGGGATGCCTGCGGTGCATAGTGTGTAGAGTATGGGAAGATAATTAGATATACCTTGAATCCTTATCCACAAAAGACAACTCCCTTTGGCTAGCTACCAGGAAGGTTACAAAACACTACCAAGTGCCTTCCCCAATTAGAAATCCAAACGGAACCTGGGCCAGGACAAACGCAGAAAAGTGTCAGCTACTTTCCGATCACTTTTCCACAGTTTTTATTCCCCATCCCGATATGAATGTCACTTCACAATCAAATTATATTAATGAATACCTTCACTCTCCTCTCCCTCTCGCTTTACCTCCTAAGCCCATCCACCCCGCAGATGTCATGTACCAGATTCTCCACCTTTCCGAAAGAAAATCCCCAGGCCATGACCTAATTACCCCTAAAATACTCCAAAATCTACCCAAAAAAGCAATAGTGTATATTACCTCTATTTACAATGCAATATTTCGCACAACTTATTTCCCTATCCAATGGAAACTATCCTTAATAACTCCAATTCCAAAACCCCACAAATCCCCCAGTGCCCCATCCTCTTATAGACCAATAAGCCTCCTTCCTATTTTATCCAAAATCTTTGAACGTTTCCTCCTTAAAAGACTAATTCCTATATTTGACTCTAAAAACGTAATTCCTAACCATCAATTTGGGTTTCGACCTCTCCATTCCACTGTTCAGCAGTGCTTCAGAGTAGTCGACACGATTTCCTCGGCTCTAGAAAACAAACAATACTGCTCAGCCGTATTTTTGGATGTTACGGAAGCATTTGACCGCGTATGGCACCCTGGCCTCCTCTATAAGTTAAAATGTATCCTCCCTCATTCCTACTACTTAATCTTGAAATCCTTCCTCTCAGATCGTTGGTTTAAAATTAGAATCGGCACCGAGTTTTCACCTATCGCACCAATCAAAGCTGGCGTTCCACAAGGTAGTATCCTAGGCCCAATACTCTACACCATCTATACTGCTCACATACCTACTCATCCAAACACACAAATCACAACCTACGCGGACGACACCGCAATCTTATCAACACACTCCAATCCTATCCTAGCAACAGAAGCACTCCAACAACACCTCAACCTTATTACCAATTGGTGCAGTCTATGGCGGATCAGGTTAAACGAACAAAAAAGCCAACACGTTACATTTACACTCAAACGACAAACCTGTCCACCAGTGCACATTTACAACAAAATAATACCACCATCGAACCAAGTCCGCTACCTTGGGTTTTACTTAGATAGTAGACTTACTTGGAACCCACATACACGATTAAAACGGCAAGAACTTAACAAAAGATATGGACTACTCAGACACCTTCTTGGATCAAAATCAAAACTAAGCATACATAACAAACTAACCATTTACAAAACACTCATCACACCTATTTGGACCTACGGAGTCGAGCTGTGGGGCTCGGCTAAATCGTCAAATATTCAACGAATTCAGTCCTTTCAATCTAAAGTTCTTCGCTGTATCCTCAATGCTCCCTTCTACGTCACAAATGAAACGATCCATAAAGATCTCAAAATCCCTTTCGTAAAAGATCTTATCCAAACACGCTTCATCACTTTTCACTCTAAACTCGCCCTCCATCCTAACCCACTAGCCCTAACACTTTCCTCAACATCTCACCCTTACAATGCTCCACGCCGTTTAAAACGACGATGGCCTCGTGACCATCTAACAATCTAACCCACCGAAATAACTTCTACCCCCCACCCCCAATTAAACAAAGTTGGTTTCTCTCCCCACTGTCTCCTGGTCTGGCAGATCTATCAAATTTAACTATTTGCTCAATGTATATCATGTACAGATAGCAATAAATAAAATAAATAATTAAAAAAAAATCATTTTGCAGTGCATTATGAATAATAAATTTGAATAATAATATTTTAAAAATGGCAAAGAGGAGGGAAAATTCTAAAGGTTGGGTTGAGATGGGGAGTTGGTGTCCGAATGGATCCAAGTCACGACAGCTCAAGGGAGCAGCGAAGGTCGTGAGTTCCAATCCCGCCCCGGCCACTGACTTTTATCTCGACCAAATGCTTACATTAAGAATAATCAATTGAAAAGTTATTATTGTTTCTTTCCTAGTTATCGCCCTATTAAATTTTTGCTAATTTTTAGCTGGTTTTGCTATATGCGAATTAATTAGATAAAAGAGCTGTTAGAAAAAATCCTTTTTAACTTTTACTAATCGATGTTTTATACTTTGAGCCACATTACCAACCCCGGAATCAGCGCATTTATCAAATATAAGGCCGTCATTTTCAACAGAGCGCCTTGAAATTAAATCGACATGCAAGTGGTGCATGTGAGATTTCGTTCGATCAACGTCATTTTGGTCCGAATCCGGTCCTGGTTAATTCTTATTCTAATTACACATTTACTGGAGCGTGGAATGGCACATTGGGACTTAATATTCCTTCTGACGGCGTATATATATGCAAACGGGTCTCACCCTTCTGTCGGAGCGGGTGCTCGGCGGAACGGAAATGCAACGTGGACGATGACAGGATGGTGCTAATAAGTGCCTCCTGTATAACTTGATGTCTGGACAAGAAATCTTTTGTCTTGACAGATGTAAAGTAAGAGAAAAAATATTTGAAAATAACAAATGTTCAAAACGTTTACCCATTAAATAAAGAGATAGAGGACGAAAGTTTAAAACATTCTTGCACTCTACAATCGAAGAACCTGAAATTTGAGCATTGCCGATCATTTTCTGCCTATCTTCGGTGGGTTTAATTGTCAGACGCTGACGATGAAACCTATTATTATTATTTCTTTTCTAATAAAATATTTGTTGCCAAATATGTATAATAATATATTTTGTAATTTATTGATTTTATGTTATATATTTCAATTGACTATGAATTGAGGAAAGTTAGCAACTGTTGAACAACATTACATAAGTCCTTGGCGACGAGGTCTTGGATTCATGTCCGTTTTAGCCGACTGATGGAATTATAAGTACGGATTATGCTGGTCATGATTTGGGCTTATGGGGTGGAGTGAGTAGAGAGTTTATAGTGGAACTTAAAAAATTTGGTAGGGATTAATTTTTTTAAGGGTGTTTTGAGATTATCGTGGAGGGTGTTATTAAACTCTAGTAGTAGAGTTGGCTATAATTCTGAAAACTTTGGATTGAAAGAACTTAATTCGTTGAATACTGGTAAGTTTAGCAGTGCGCCATATTTCAATTCCATATGCCCAAATCGGTTTGAGTATTGTTTTCTTTATTTATTCTCGAAATATTAGATTTGTGTTTATGTAGTTAAGAAAGAACTCGTTCGATTTCAAACGTTTTATTTGTACAATATGTGTCGGTTCCAAAGTAAACGTGAATCAAGATATAACCGAAAGTAGCGTGCACTCTCTGTTTTGGGGATAGGAACGTTGTGTTCGCTGCAAAGTGAAAATTTTTACCTTCCAAAGTTCGCTCAATTCGCTCGAAAGAGTATGGATGGGTCATTAGCCATGGGAAACAAGGAGGCTAAGTGGAATGTCTGATATGCAGAGCATTAAAGGATGCCCGTGCACAACTACACTGTGATACTCCCGTTCCCGTAGACATTAGTAGGAGGAAAGATTGAGGTATAAAGCCGGCAACACACTCGATGGAACGCCATGCAACGCTACCCGCGACGCCTTGCCACGTTTTGGTAGGGTGTGCACATCTATCTGACGTCAACCGCACGCCACGTACAGCCCACGCGTGTATAACAATTTGGTACCAAAATCGCAACGTCTCTTTTGTTCTTAATGCATTTTTTATTAACAAAACCATGAATAAATTATTCTTTAATTTTATGAGGAAAACTGTGTAATAAATTGTTAGTTAAATTCATTATATAAAGAAATGGTATTTCGGTGTTTTGATAAATTTTCTGCCAAACCATTAAAATTAATTTTAAAAAAAACTAATGAATTTTTGATCTAGGTTAATTTGGTTTATATTAAAATGAGTATGTTGTAATTAATACAACGACAACACTACATTTGAAATAAAATAATCGTACCCGGTTCTTTTGTCTTCGACTGTATTCGAGGCGACCCGACAAAAATCTGGAGAGTGGGATAGCAGAGTGTAGGGTAGGGTAGCATAGCACGGGCAGATGTAAATGGGAGAAATGGATTTCGGATTTTGCGTCGGGCAGCATCGGGTAGCGTCACATGGCGTTGGGTCCAGTGTTCCCGGCTTTAAGGTGTTTTTACGCTCAAAGGATGAAAAGATTTAACTGATGAACTAAACTCATAATATAGAACCTAAGAGCTATCTGGTAACATAAAATCACAGAAAGCTAATAAAAATCCAGAAACACACTTTTAAAATGCTTCCTTTTTGTAAGTTTATCGTGTTACTTTTCTTTCAACGAGCCTTTAAACTACTTTAGAAGATTAATTGACCGATCTCTGCGTTTTTAATGCATCGGATTGGAGTCACAATATCAGGGAAATTTTAATCACAATCTTTGATCGAGTCAAACCCAAATGGAACTTGATTTTCACCCAATCTCCCCTCTTTGAGCAAAACTCAACCTATTAATAACAATTAAATAAAGTTTTGATATTGATATTTACGTTCTAATTAACGCCCGAAGCATCTGAGGGGCGTACTACGAACTGGGAGGGGCCGGGGAGTTGCAGGATTCACCACAACCTGATAATACATCTAATGTAAATCCTGAGGGGGAAGATGGAACATTAAACCATTACAATGTCAATGAAATAACGGCATAAGAAATAATCGGCACTAGTCACGAATGTTTTGTACAATTAATTCATCGTTCAATTGACGAGGTCAACGCGGCCGGGGTGAGATAACCCGGGACCTAATTGACACAGATTGACCCGCGCTCGGGGTTAAAAGGTGACTGGGTAATTGTTTCAGATAACTCTATTTTTAATTTTTAATTTATAAGTTCAGATATAATTATCAACGAGATATCACTTTCACTATAAATGAAAATATAGTTTATAGATTGAACAATAATAAAACGTTTATTGATTTCAAAGAGAGGAAAGAAATATACTAAATTTTAGTTTAGAAAATTCGAATAATATACTAATTGATCCAAACATAAGCAGGATGAATTACAGATGTCGTCATTGTGTGGAAAAGCGCTCTTTTTTAATTAAAAAAATATATATATATATATTCTCTCTCTCTCTCTCTCTCTCTCTCTCTCTCTCTCTCTCTCTCTCTCTCCTATTGCCTATTACTATTACATTTTTATTATCGCTTTCTTACACTCGGTTTTTCCCTCGTCTGTTTCTCTTTGTATATATCACCCAATCCCTTTCATCTTTGTGTACTCCACGCCGAATCCTTTTATCTTGCAATTCATTTATGTACTTCTTTTACAACCTGTTACCTTTTGACCGTTTATTCTTAATTTTTTCTTCTTGGCTCTTCTGTTTGTTAATATGCATGTTTCTATTCATCCATCGTTTTCTATCTGTCTGTTTTTCTTTCTACCTATCTGTTTATCGTTCTAACCATCTTGGTTTATTTTTTCCTTATATTTTTTCGTTTGTTTTATTTATTCAGCTAATTTATTTTCTCTAAATACGCTTTTTTTTGTTGGTTGCTTCCATTCATCTTGGTTACATTTCCTTGTTCCTTTCTAATTTTCTACGTTTCTCTCTACATCGCACTCTGTTTTTCAGTCTTTAGGTCGCATTCTGAAGCACATGGCCAGCTTTCATAACCTAAATCAAAGAACTTTTGAATTAGTTTTTCGATGAGAATTTTTCCCTTCTTTCTTGGGAAAGTATGCACTGATCTTTTTGACTGCTGGTTGTTAAAATGTATATTAATTATGTATATTTTTTTAATAAATAAGCCCTGATGATGTCAACTTAATATTGCCGAAAGCTTGGTGATGCTAACACTTTTCTCCTTTTTTCACCTTGTAAAGACCTCACAGAAGGTATTAAACTCTACATTAAAAAAAATTATTCATATTATTTGTTCAATTTAAGATTCGGAAAGCTAATTTTTTTTTAAATTTATTTTATTTTTTTTAACAGCGAATAATTACGTATGTTGTATGATATATTGCTGAATTGCTAAATAATAATTGCAATTAGTAGAGTTTATTCATTTATTCATTAGTTATAAAGCGTTCACTTGCTCTCCAAACGGTTCCTCTACCGGCACAAAGGGGCAGTCGCGCGTCCCAGATCGGAAGTCGATCCCAGCCCGACTTTGCCGCCGATTGCTCGCAATTAGCGCATGTAGTGCCCAGGTGATCAGAGGAGCTAATTAGTCATCTCCTGTGCAGTGGCAAGTTTGGCCATTAGCGGGCGAATCCTCTTAGATCCGACGTCCTCTCTAATGAGACCTCCTCTTCTAGAAAACAACCCTCGCCCCAGTCCAATTACCACTTTCACGTTCGGAATGTTTTATAATAAAGGACAACAGTCGGGTTGAACCGCGATGACGTGATTTAATTTATACCCGGCCCACTCTAACAGGGTACTAGCTTCCGAGGATTGCCTAATGCCGGTTGGCGTCACGTTATTCAATAACGTTTCCCGCCAGCTACCTGTCAACTGACATTCACTGAACTCCAGCCTTACATTTGTAAAAACATCACTGAATCTTCTCTATACAACATTAAATAAAATAACACTAAAGGAATTTAATACAACCAATTTTTTGTATACGTCTGTTTGCTATATTTAATGAAGAACAAACATACCAATGATACGCTTTACGGAAAACGAACATATTCATTGACTATAAATACTACGATTGAATATAGTTTTTTTGCATTGTATAAATTCACTTTTCCACATCCAACATGTATTTGTCAAATTTAAACAATGTTTGTAAAATCCCAGGCCCTGAAGATGATCTCAATAAAGATCGAAACGTTGGCAAAATAAAGAAAATGTATTTCTGAAACTTACGTCACACCTGACAGCATCTCACGATTTCCAAATAACCATTGACTAACTAATCACTACACATACCCACAGATATACTTTATATAAATATACACATAGTGCCCGAAAAACGTAAAACTTTGATTAATATATAAAAATATATACTCGAGTTAGATTACAAGTGGGCGGAATTGTTTGCCTTTCAGTGCATTATAAATAATAAACTTGAATAATAATATTTTAAATAATGGCAAAGTGGAGGGAAATTCGAAAGGTTGGGTTGATGTGGGCAAGTATTATGAAGAGGTGTCATCTCAAGGGGCACACCTATCAGCCTCCTAATTCCCCTCCTAGAGTTGGGTTTGATGGTAGGTTTGATTTCCTTCATAAACTCCTTCGATTGCCTGCAACCGGGGGACGTATTCCATTCTTTGAGGGAATTGGTTCATACCCCAGCAACTTATACTCTCTTTCGCTGTGCTTAAACTGTGGGGTAATACCGGTTGTGGCCCGACAAACGCAGTATTTGATCCTTCCTTGGCCAGGCTGTCCGCCTCTTCATTGCCATAGTGTCCCTTATGAGCTGGTATCCATATTCTCCTGTTCTCATACCTAGTAATGATCCTGTTAATGAGTTCAACAGTTTCCTCTACAAGTCTATATGTTGATAGTTCCTTTTGTAATGATTTTAGACTTGCCTGACTGTCGGAAAAAATTTTGATATCTTTTCCCCTTATCCTGTTATCCAAAAGTGTTCTGCAGCAAACATTGATGGCCCAGACCTCTGCCTGAAAGACGGAGGTGGTATTACCATGAAGGGAGGAGATGCTGATCCCTAATTTGGGTATGCGTATTCCAGCACCATATCCAGCCATCAGAGCCATCAGTGAAGCAGTTTATTAAGCTGCGATGCTCATCATCAGACTTATAGTTACCGTCACAGGAAGTAACTACCTGAAAGTACTTTTCCCCTAAAGGTGTTTTTACCTTTTTATCGCTTGCACCCATTAGTTGGTTGTTGACCTTACTGAATAAGTATAAAAGTTTCGAGTGTCTTATATAATTTCCCTTATGGTTCCAGCTGCCTTTACTGATTAGACTGTAGTAGCTGGTTAATTCTTTAACCTTGACCTCAATATGTAGAGGTGTAGTGTTAGTTACCATTTCCAAAGCTAGGGTTGGTGTGGTGGGAAATGCTCCCGTCATCATCATCATACAACCCAGTCTTTGGAATGACCTTAGCTTGTTAATAGCCCCTTTGTTTTCTAGCCCTTTCCACCAAACAAGGCGGAAAAATCAGAAATTTATAACAAATACATTGAATATTGTGAAATTTCCTCAAAATATGCGGGGGATCAGCCGGTAATTCGGTCCTTTCCTTTTCAATCTAGCTCTCCCTGAACAAAATAACTCACATATAATACACAGAGAAGGAAAAGCAGGCCAATCCCTTTTTTTGTTGTTTTCGGAATATTTTTAAAGAAAAATATAAGGTAAAACTAAAGAGCGGTAAAACACTTTTCCTAAAAATTTGCTATGGAATTAGTGAAAAAATACTCAATTCAGAACGGAGTATTTCCTCCTCTTGACTTGGTCACCGTTTGCGTTCTGCTCGATATCGATTTTTTGAGGTTTTGAATGTAGTGCTGGGGAATATTTTTATACTCTTCAAACAGCTCGATTCATATTTTTTATCAAAAATGAAAGACGGCTAATTTTGTAGACGCGCGTGATGTATAACATTCCACATTTATTAATAATTGCAATTATACATACCACCCCGATTACCACGCTAAGAGAATAGTGAAAAATAAGACGTTAAAAAAGTGGTAGCGTTGGGCCGATCGGACTGACGCTGGTGTCCGCTAAGCAGACGGTCAACCGGTAGAGCCCGGAGGGGAAGCGTTGTTCTGACACGAATGCGGATCGACCATACACGTACGACTCACGGGTACCTGTTGTTGGGCGCTAGTCGACCTAGGTGCTCAGTACACCAAGAAAACCGACTCACGGTGTCGCACGTATGGATGGGTAGCAGTTTGGTTCAGAAAATGGACCGAAATGGAATGCCGCCTAAAGGAGAATGCTTGAGCATGGCAGCAAGTTCAAACAAAAACTGTTTATGTTTATGAGAGATATTAGGATAATGGGTTTTATATAGTAGGGTATTTATTTTATAGGTTTTATAGGTTAAAGTTTAGGTTTTGTAGTTGATTCACCATTTTTGTCGTCCGCTCGAACAATTAATATATGACAATTAATTACGGTTTTTAGTTGAGATGAAAAAAAGTTAATGGCACGAGAGGGATGCGATCCCACGACCATCGCTAGATACGCCGCTGCTCTACCACCTGAGCTTTTTCATCTCAACTAAAAACCGTAATTAATTGTCATATATTAATTGGTCGAGCGGACCACGAAAATAGTGAATTAATGATTTAAAAATGAAGTACACTTCACTAAAGCTCTCCGTCGACATGTCAATTGTCGTCGAGAATCCAAACCGATTACACGACATTTGAAATATGGCTAAAGGAGGGAAAACTCGTAAAGTGAGGTTGAGATGGGGAGTTGATGTCAGAGTGGGTTGAAATCACGATAGCTTAGGTGGTAGAGCAGCGGCGTATCTAGCCGAAGGTCGTGGATTCGAATCCCTCTCGTGCCATTAACCTTTTTTCATCTCTACTAAAAACCTTAATTAACTGTAATATATTAATTTGTCAAGGGAACCACGAAATTAGTGAACTTAAAGTTTAGGTTAAATTTATGTTAGAATATAAGGGGTATGCTAGGCATATCATCCCAAGGCTTGCAAAGCGGGGCGAAATATCGAGTAGCCTCCGACCTCCGACCCAGATTTTAGACGGAGGATATGCATGTGAGAGTGGGTATAGGCATAGGAGTATGTATTTATTGTGAGTAAGTGTGAGAATGACAAGTTTTAGGGAAAGTAAGGGCACCGAAATGACCAAAGAAGTCGATGGCGCCCCATCAGAGCCCAACCTCGAAGTCACTCAGGTAGGCGGTGACTCCCCCTTATCCTTGACGGAAAGACCAGAGGCCTTCTAGGAAGGTCTCATAATTCTAACTATAATTGCAATTATATATATGTATAATCAGCGCTATAACCAGGATTGAATTTTTCCTAAAAGAATTAATTTCGTTGCAAAAATTATAAAAAAATAATTGTAAATACTAGGAGCATTGTGTGATCTTTGTGGTTTGGTAGGTCTTGATCATATAGATGTCCGAGAAAATGTATCTTACAATATTAGTAAATAATGTAAATATTCTTCCAAAGAAAGTTACGTATTCTAACTTAAAAATGTAAAAGAATAAATCAAATATTAGGAATATTGTGTTGTCTATTTTGGTGTATAAGGTGATGAAATTTTCGTTTCCTTGTCTTCCTGCGCAAACAATGTAACTATTTACGTTTAGCATTTCAATAAAACTAAATCTTACATGCAACTCGGAAGTATTAAAAAATGACTACCAAAATAAGAAATATTGAGACCTCATTGTGAAATATTCGGGGTGAAGCAAAGTTTGATCGTGTTCCAACATTTTGGTCTGATAATTTTCGGATTGTCGCTATTTTTCGCGGTGTGTAGCTGGAAAGGACCAACGGCTTCAATATAATTAAATGATCTTAATAAGGAAAAATTATACTGTATAATTTTAACATTCACAAAAAAACACTATTTCATAGGATCAAAGCCTTTATTATTAAACCCTATTCGAAAGAAAGAAAAACCGCAATTTCTACGATACAGTTTGATACAAAATCCACCCGCAAAAGGATTTTTTAAGAACAATTCTTCCACCTCGAATCGATTGTCCACTCTTCGGAAAATGATGTCTCTATGAAAGGAATTCGTGATTATTCGGACCGGGTCCCCGATATAATAAAGACAAATGGTTTGTAACGAAGCAATAAAGGCCGGGTAAGAAGGTAATGCATGGCCAATGGGTAATGAGCGAGCCACCGTCCCGGAAACTAATTTTCTAGTTGACAAAATCCTTCTCTATTATCCAGAGGCCCTTCGGCGAAGGGGCGCATTGTTCTTGGCCACAATCGGATCCACGGAGCGTACCATCCCTTTCCTATACAATATATTAAGCTATCGGAAAAATTCAACGTCAAATAATGTACATAAAGGCAACAGGGTGTAACAAATATTGACTTAGATAATCAATAACCAGTTGAATTTGTCTAATACTGACTTACGAACAAACAATATCAGCAAACATCGCACAATACGATGAACTAGTAAGAAATACATTCTCAAAAACTAAACACAACACATAGATAAAGCTGTTGTTTAAAGTAAGCTGAAAAAAACATATGTAAGTGCAATGAGGTAAATCCGTTATATTTACAATGTGGTTCAACTTATGTGCTTTTAATTGTATTTTGTGCATGGTAATATCAATAGTTCCTCTTATGTTGGCTCGGATTAGTACACGTGACATCTTATATACCTTTTATCCTAATTTGAGAGTGATGGTTATTAAAATTCGTTCCTTCTGAATGTAGGATACCCCCAGGTTTTAATTATCCTTAAAAAAATGGTAAGCCTAATCATTTACTGAATTTGACAAAAACATCGTACGAAAGAAAATAATTCTGTACAAACATAAACAGACAAAATTTCAAGACACATTCTCTCACTTTTCCTCTGAGCCGATTAATATTATATTTTCAACTTTCAACCCTTTTAGTTTGATTCTTGTCCTAACCATAATTTTCATGGTTCTTTCATTCCTTAAATCTTGTAGCTTGTGGTTGTTTACTTTTCCGGCTGTGCTTATATCGTTCCAGTCAGCCTTTTCCCGTTGTTTTGTCTATCTGTATTTTTGCCTGTAGGTTTCTTCTCAAACTCTCAAGGCTATCTGTATATCTTTCATCTCATCCGATTCTCTATTTCTCCCTCCATCTTTTCTAATTTTTCTTATTGTTCTTCATACTCTCCCCCATTTTATACTCCTTTCTCTCGAGTTTCTTTCTTTCCCATTCTATCACTTCCTCATTTTTCATGTTCTCCTTTCCACACTTTCTCACCCTCTCTCACTCACTGTCATAGCTATCAACCTCATCTCCTCCTTCTCGCTACTTCTCCTTTATTAAGTCCTTATTTAATTATTCAGAGAACGTCCGGTGTGACGTAGATTCTAGAAAAACATTTTTTTTTTATCGTGCCAACGCTTCGATCTTTATTGAGATCATCTTCAGGGCCGGGGATTTACAAGCATTATTTATATTTAACATATACATATTGGATGTGTAAAGAACTGAAAGTATACAATGCAAAATACATTTTTGATATTCAATCCAACTATTTTTATTCTACTCGATATTTAGTTTTCCTCTTCACGCATCCCTATCTCTTTTTCTTTCCAATTCATTTTCTCGCCTTTCTCTTTTTCTCTCTCTCAATTTCTTTCTCCCCCCCTCTCGCTTGCTATCTCTCTCTCTCTCTCTCTCTCTCTCTCTCTCTCTCTCTCTCTCTCTCCTGTCTCTTATACACAT
>CM077109.1:1080099-1118752 GCA_039619505.1 Cimex hemipterus
AGAGAGAGAAGAAAAAGACGGAGAGAGAGAGAGAGAGAGAGAGAGAGGGAGAGAGAGAGAGAAGAAAAAGACGGAGAGAGAGAGAGAGAGAGAGAGAGAGAGAGAGAGAGAGAGAGAGAGAGTGAGGATGGGGAACTCTATAAGGGGAGGATAGAAAAAACAAAGATGTTGAAAGAATGAAAAAGCGAATGGGAGAGCGAGTGAGAGAGAAGGGAGAGGAATTAATACATTAGTTAAATTAGATTAATACGTAAAATTCCAATTTATTTTGTACCGTTTCACTCAACCATTACAAATATCATACAAACTTTTGCAAGGGATTTTTGAGGAAGCGTCAATTATTCAATATCAATAGAAACCGATAACATCAAATATTGGATAGTAATTTCTTCGCAATTCATATGGTTTTTTATTGTTTTACGGTACGCTGCGGTAGATCATGTCGCGTCGGACGACCTCGCCTCTTGATAATAAACACGTGCCCGGCTCTCCATTCGTCCCAGGCCGACACTTCAACGCTTTCCCCGTTGGAAAATTCGTTAGGAAGAGAAGTTGGGCACGGATAATAAACTTTTACACTAATCTCGCCAGAATGGCCTGCGGAACCACACAACTCACCCTAATCCAAATGGCGCCCCGCTTCAAACAAATCCGATAAACGCTTCTAAAATCTAACGGTTCGATTTTTTTCACAGGTTAATGTGTAACAGGTCAACATATTGATTTGTTTTCCTAAATAAAAAATGTATATTTTTAAAACATAAAGAGAGAAGTATTATTGAAAACATAAGTTAGCTTTAAGTAAGGTATTGGTTGAGATAAAAAAGTCAGTTTCACGAGCGTGATTCGAACCCGCGACCAGGTAAATAAGCTGCTATAAAGAATTACTCACATATATCTACTAAGAGGTGTTAAGGCAATCTGTTTACATTAAATTAATTAGACTAACGATTTTAATTCTAATTCGCTCTTAAGGCTCGGTTATCTGCATATCATAGCGTAAATAAGATGACACAACCACAAAAAAGTGAACTTCTTCAAATATTGGCGCTAATTGTATGTTGGTATGGTAAGCTACTGAGATATGTTCTTCCGATTGGATAGAAGTCACAACAGCTCAAGTGGTTAGAGCCACAACGTATTGAGCCGAAGGTCGTGGGTTCGAATCCCACTTGGAACACTAACTTTTCATCTCAACCAAGACATTATAGAAGAAGAATTATATGGCTACTAAACCTATATGAATTAATATATTGAGTTATCTATTAGAATTCGTGTCCGATTAACATTTTCAATTAATTAATCTTTATGAATGGTGTTGGTTGAGAAAAAAAAATTCATTGTCACGAGGCGGATTCGAACCCAGGACCTTCGACTAAATAGGCCGCTGATATACCATTTGACCTATCGTGACTTCTATCCCTCGGACACCAATCTCCCACCTCAACCCAACCTTTTTATCTCAACCAATACCTGACATAAAGATTAATTAATTGAAAGATGTTATTTGGTCTATCGCCATTTCATAATTCGCCGATCATGACATTTAAAAAATGGCAAAAAGAGGAAAGGTTCCAAATTTTGGGTGGAGTTGGAAGATTGATGTCCGAAGGAGCGAAGTCACGATAGCTCAACTGGTATAGAAGGGGTGTATTTGGCCGAAAGTCTTGGGTTCGAATCCCGCTCGTGGCAGTGAATTTTTTTTATCTCAACCAATTCCTTACATAAAGATCCTATCTTATTTTGGAAATAAATTACTAACACAAATGCAGAGGGACACCTCTATAGTGTTTCTTTAAAAATAAACAATATATTTACTTTTTGTTTTTTTAATTAATTAATTTTTTTTACGAGGGTTCGCAACAGCAGAGGTCATATAAACCCTCAGGGTGCCGGTGTTTTTGAAAAAAAGCCCATTTGTAAATATGTCGGGTTCGAAATGCAGGGCCGCTGGATTCGAACCCGGGACCTTGACCTTACAGTGATGAGCGCCGTGTCAAAGACGAAACCTCGCGGCCACCGACGCCCCCCCCCCGAATATATTTACTTAAAAATTAAGGTACGTTACATTATAAAAAAATAAATAAATAAAGCATGAACATATACTCACAAGCTAACAATATAAGAATAATTAATAATACGAGCCTAAAGGAGAAAATTAAAACAATCAAACTTGATAGCCAAAAGGAAAAAATACCAAAAAACAAAACCATAAATGAAAATCGGCCACAAAACAGAAATAATTTATATTTATAAAATCAAAGTGGATACAAATCTGATTTGACTAGAATTCAGGGGGATTTTTTTTTTCTGTTTTCTTCTACTGCCTAGGCTAGACTGAACTATCCATCCTCGCTTTCCTGCTTCTGCCATGGAGCTTGGGCATACTTTGTAATAACGTAAAGATTAATTAATTAAATGATGTTATTTGATCAATTGGACCACGAAATCTAATGGAAAACGGTAAGGGTGAAGAATATTTGTTTTATTACCACCTGTATTAATACATATTGTATTTTTTGGTTATTTACATATTTACATTATGCACTGTACGGTATATAAATGAAATATATAACATAATACAAAATGAAAATTAATAATATAAAGCAGTGATGTATTGCGGATTTTGGTGATTTATTCCTAAAGGTAAGATTTTTGCCAAAGTTGAAAATTTAAACGATAATTATAATATTAAATTTGGTAAGTCTATCATTAAACGATGGGATAATTTTGTTTATTAGTTTTCTCTAATTAAAAACCAGTTTTGATGGATTGATCGCTATCAGTAATTATCGATTTTAACAACCCTTATTGCATCGCCAATTAACATATTTCGTAATTACACGTATAATATGTGCTCTGGCGGTCATTATTTATCTAATGAGAATATATAACGAGGCAGCTGTTTCAACTCTGTTTCCACGCATTACGTTCTACGTGCCCCATAAAAGGGCAACCTATGTAAATAAACCAGAGGGGCAAATGTGGGCGATCCAGAGATAAAAGTTAATAAACGGATGAAATTAATAATCAAACCGGAGTTTCGACATAACCCGGCGTATCGCCTGGGATCTGCAGAATCCGCAATGTGGAGTCGAAAAGATTTTTGTTTTTTTTTAAGAAAATTCCTTTTCTAAACTTACGACCTGCACCGAAAAGTTACATCCTTTTTATTCGTTCCGAGCTGGATTTTTAGGATTCAACAGGGTAAAAAAGGTAAAATAGCTCGGTCATTATTTGACAGTGAATTCTTTATATAAATCAAAGTTTGACGACTTCTTGTCCGATCGGATGTTAATATTAAAAAGTCTATCTCTGACAGCATCGCTACAATCGTATATACCATAAAAATTTATAACATAGCAAAAAATACAAACATTCAATTATTTGAACATTAACATTACAAATATACGGCAAATATGCCCAAGCTTCAATGGACAGTGAACCAATTGCCAAAGATAAAATTAATGATTATTCGTAGATCGTAAGATGCGGCTTGGTGTGTCGTAGGTTTTAAAAAAACATTTTCTCTATCGTCACAACGTTTCGGTCTTTATCGAGATCATCTTCAGGGCTCGAAGTGTTTGTTTTTTGCGTAATTGTGTCATTCTCGTGTGTCACACAATTACGCAGTAAACAAACACTTCGAGCTATAAAAATGATCTCAATAAAGACCGAAACTGTTTTTCTAAAATTTACGACACACCTGACCGTATCTCACTATCTCCGAATAATATTAACTATCGACCTCTAAACACCACCCATAAAATTAATAATAAAACAAAATGAAACTGACTGGAATTTCTCTTGAATTAAAAAAAAAAAAAAATGAAATTTGGAATTTCTCCTAGAGTTTGTGTTTCTGAACAATATTTTACATGTAGAAAAAAAATTTATTTTATTTATTTATTTTTGGGAGAGAAAGAAAGAGAACGATGTTGAAGATTGAAAGAATTGAATTGAACATTTCGTTTATAAAATCCCGAAAAATTATGTCTCCCGGACCTTTCTTGTATTTACCCAGCATTCCTACTTACAAATTAAATTTCCATAATTCAAAATACAAAACACTTAGAATACAAATATATTTTTTTACTGCCTACGAATACAGTTGAACAATCAAGCTCATAATAATGAAAAGCTTTTAGACATTTAAGAATTATGAAAACAGTGAGTACAGCCCAACGACAATTTAAATGCAGTTTGAGAAGATAGTAAAAACATTTGTTTTTTATACATATTTTAAAATGGGAAATAATATCAAATAGGTATAATGGCTTTTGTATTGTTATTACGTCATCGAAAACAATCAAAATTTTGTGTGGATTAATTATTCAAGTATTTCTCATAGATTCTAGGTAGAATATATTACAGATATGTTACAAGCTTTATATCACTACGTGTATTTCAGATTAAATATTTATCCATTTTTTTCCATTTAGGGCTTTCTATATAATCCTGAAAGAATAAACTGGCCGAAACGTACCAACACCTTTTCACCTCATAGAAGCCGACGACTTATACAAAATAGTCTTTTCTCAACCCACTTCCTTCTCCACCCATTCAAAATCCAACATATATAAACATTAAACAGCAAAATCTCAATGGCACTCTCAACACGACACGCAAGTATGTCACAATTACACTTTGACTGAGTAGAAATACTTTGATTAAATATACAAAAAAATATTTTGCATTGTATAAATTCACTTTTCCACATCCAAAATGTATTTGTTAAATATAAACAATGCTTGTAAATCCCAGGCCCTGAAGATGATCTCAATAAAAGATCGAAACGTCGGCGGGATAAAGAAAATGTTTTTCTGAAACCTACATCACACCAGACAGCATCTCACGATATTTGAATAATAATTTATCCATTATTAAGCCTAGAATTTTTAGACGAGAACAGATTTACTTTGATAGAAATACATTTAGAGTAAATTGTTTCCATAGAATTATTAAAACCTTTTTTTTTTTTTTGGAGGGGGGTTTGCTTAATAATTCGTTGGATTCATGAGTAGATGCTCCTCGCGAACCCAACATGTTAAAAGTAAAAAAGTAAAAGAGAGAAAGAGTGGGTAAACTGAGAGTGAACGAAAGAATCTGTAACGTTTCACTTTAGTCGTTGAAATTGGTCCAATTTAACGACTTTTACACACGAGAACATTATTATTATTTATTACGTCATTAGATTTTGAGAGGGGAGAAGGAGAGTTGACGAGAGATAGTGAGAATGAAGGTTTCTCCAGACCGGCATTTAGGTGGTCAAAGGACTTCGCTAAGTAGCATTCTGACATGCCGCGCCGTCCGGTTCCGTCCCATGCCTTCCGTACTTTATGGGCCGAGTGCCGGTGTTTAGGCGTTGATAAGGCGCTTTATTGTCTCGAAAACAAAAAAAATCTTTGAATTGAAACTCTATGAGATCAAATCTCACAAATATATGCTGGAACGTTTACATCTTGTTTTTGTTTTTTTTTGTATGACGTTTATATGAGTCGTAAATCACAACACAACCTTAATTTTAATATAGCTATCAATATTTCATTCATGCATTGTAATAGAAATTTTATTTGTTGTGCTCATTTAAAAAGTTAAAATTGTGTAAAACTTTCTGTCTTTAACGTAAGTGGTTTTTCGTTTCTTATAATGACTAAAATCTCTTTATTTTAAAGAAAACAAGGCCTTTACCTTGTACCTCCCCATAAATTATCTGGACAAAATACATTACATGAAATATGTTGTTAAAAGACACTTGTTACCGACCATAAAAATGAGCTTTTACGGTTGGCAGAAAAAGCAACCACGGCAAGAAATTAAACAGCTTTTAAAAGAAGGGACGCAAGGCAATTAAACGTTCACGATTTGATAATTGCACGTTAATAACTGTAATCGCTCAAGTTAACCCTAATTGAGAGAAATTTGCAATTGAAATTTTTCCCCCTGTTCTGACTCAAAGGCCAAAGTCCGGTAAGTTTTTTAATGTTCGGTAATATTTATTCATTAAAAAAAAAAATTATTGCACAATAAAAAGAGCAATATTAAAAACTCCTAGTTATGTTAATGAAATTCTTCATTTTTGTTACACCAAAAACTGGAAAGGCTTCTTTGAAAAATACATTCAAAGTTGGTTCATCGAAGTGAACAAGACAGACGAGCGAATGTGGTGAGCGAGTGAGTTGAGCGAGAAGTTTGAGAAAATGAGATGAGTGATTGAAGCGATCGAGAAGTGTGGACGATTTAGATCAGCAAATGAGGTGAGAATTGTAATCAAATGAGAAGAGCTCGGATTATTGTTTATTCCTATTTTCTATTAAACATTTTGTTTATATTTAAAAAATCAATTTTCTATTTATTTATATTGGTTTCATCTCTATTGTTCTCTTCAGTTCACTTTCAATTTCAAATTTCTACATAAATTATATGGTTCCAGGTGTTTGGCAACTTCAATTGTGTTCATTTCATAAATACATCTACTTAAAAAAAAAATGATAAGATTTAATTATTCTGGGAAAAGAGCGATTGTTTCGAAACCCTGATGATGAAATACATCAGGATGATAAAAACTGGGTTAAAAAAAAAAAACAGAACATAATATACAAAGATAATTAACATAATCTGGTACTCCCTGCTTCTAATACTTTTATTACAGGCATCATATGCTTTTATTATAAAGATATCCATTTTTTTATATGTAAAATAGTTAAAACTTATGCTGTTTGTTCTAGATTATATTGCAAATAATATTAAGCTTATAAACTCTGATAACATGAAAAGACGTTATTAAAATATATTTAAAATATTTAAACTTTTTTAAATGTAAAATTTAATGTAAATACATCAACAATGAATATGATGCAATGTTCGCTAGTAAAACTGAAATTTTCAGCGAATTCGTAGACGTTCCAAACATTCGATTAAATCAAATAAATCGGACAAAATTATCATAATAGTAATATTATGTTTAACGATATTTTACAATGCAAAAGAATTATAAACATAAGTGTGAACGCTATAACAAATTTATCGGGGGTCGTTGCGAGTCAAGAGCACGACCGGTATATGGCCCTCAAAGAGTCTGAGCAAGAGGATTGGCCATACTCGGTTGACACATGGGCACCTGCTAATGGGCTAAAGCCCGCGCAGGTGCCCCTATCCAGAGAAAGGTTGCTCGATGTGTCCCACATAATAGAGGCGTGTCATGCCTTGGCTCTATACAGAGAGCGTGCAGGCATGCCGCCGGATTTAAGAAGAGCCCTCGAGCACGGTAGCGAGTTTCTGAGCACCCTGTTCATCTTTTTAGGAGAAATTGTGCTCTTTTTATTATTTATAGTATGTCTTAAGTGTTATATGTCTTTGTGTTTTGTCTGTGTGCGTGTATTTATTGTCGTGAACGCCGAGGGGTGAGGGTGAATATAACGTCATCATCGCCCTTCGAACGATGAAAGCGAGTGAGTGTGTGTTCGGGGTCGATGGCGGAATATTAATAATAATACCTCATCGACCCCAATATAGTTTAGTTTAAGTGTAGGTCGGTGGAGGAATATCAAGTAATATCAAGGAATGAGTGTACTGTATTAATGTATTTATTTGTGCGAATGTAGTGTTTGAACGGGTATAAAATATAGACTCAGTGGGGGGGCTGAAATGACCCAGATGTCAGAAGCCCCAGCAAAAAAACATCATAATCATAAAAAATTTATTATATACTGATTTAGAATTGAACAACTACCAGATTGATTATGTTGAAATTCGCCTCGAAATGAATCGACACAACGAAACAATTGTAATATTCGAGAAATAAATTCGTGAAATAAAAATAGGAACTAGGAATTAAAGATGATTATTTAATTATCATGAAATCCCAGCTCAATATTCAACGAGAGCGTTTTCCATATTAATAATCATTCGAGTTGCCCTTTATGAAGGATACGCTTGAAATCAAACTAGCCCGATGATTCCAAACGGATTCAAATAAAAACAAAGCCGATCTGTTTCCAAAAAGGATAATTACAGAACGCACGGCGGCCATTAGTGCACGTATCAATTAAAAGCCTTTCTTCAACAAAAATGTCAATTAAATGCAAATCGTCCAGAACTGATTTATTCACCGTGGTTCGAAATAACCAGTAGATTGTTGTCCGGTCTAGGCCATTAAACGTAATTATTATTTTTCAATCAGGGCCCTTTTGTTAAACTTAGACAAAAAGGTTTAAATTGTCGTCTATTAGCGACAGGATGGAGGATTTATCGAGTTTGGTCGATGTATTAATTAATACGTGGGAAAAAACGATTTGAAAGGCCGGTTTTGTTAATTGATAAAATGCAACATTGTTTTTGTTTTTTAACGGGACATGGGCGAGGCGGCACTCTGTTTATTCGACCTTTTATACGCCTCCGACAGATCGCACATACCGCTACGCTGACTGTATGAGGTATTCAGCAAGTACGGATTCAAAGTATTTATGCTCCTTTGACATTGATTTTTTTTTTTTGGACATTGATATTTGTATGGTACCTGATTGTTGACTCCTGACGGCCTTAGTACAGTATTGACGTGCCTCACGAAAATATAAAAAATAATGGAAATCCAAAATTAATATCAGTCAAATTGTGCAAAATATTTCACAATTATTAAAACACATATCATAAGAAAACTATGACTTTGAATGCGAGAGAAAAACATTACACATTTCAGAGTGCTCTATTTTTTTGGAGAGCAGGATCATAATCTCTCTCTCTCTCTCTCTCTCTCTCTCTCTCTCTCTCTCTCTCTCTCTCTCTCTCAAAATTTACTTTTCTTTTATTTTTCTGTTCTGTATTCTTTTTATCTGTTGCTCTCACTCTATCCAGGGCGCTCTCAACACTACAGACAAGACTGACACACTGAACCCTTCTGTGGCATAGGAATCCACACTATCAACGGACATCTCCGACAGAAGGACAAAAAGAAAATAAGGGAACATTGGAATTCGCTTATTGGACACAGGCAATCCAAGAATCTTCTAACCAATTTTGGAAAGAAAGAAATCACAGAATGTGTCAAAGGAGGCAGGAATAAACTGCGAATCCTAACAGGATTCCTAACTGGACACTGTAGATTAAATGGGCATCTAAAGAAAATTGGAATAATCCAGGATGGCACATGCAGATTCTGCAAATAGCAGAAGAAACACCAACACATCTGCTAACAAACTGCGGAGCGACATTAGCCCGCAGGAGGGAGTGTTTTGGCATGTACAATGTGACCGTAGAAGAGCTTCAACCAATAAAACCGGGCCTATTAATCGAATTCCTTGATGAAATAGGACTCACCGATGTGCTTTAGGCAGAGAACGGGGGATACAATAGCTCTTAAAGGGCGCAGTATACAACACCCTGAAATCATCATCATCATCATCAAGACTGCCACACCTACACGGAAAACAAATACTACGAGCCTTGAAGATGATCTCAATAAAGATCGAAACGTTGGCACTGTAAAGAAAAAATTTTTTTGAAACCTACATCTCACGACCTCCAAAAAATCTATCCAATTATTTATTTTTCCATTTTAAATTTTGCGTGTCCGTTTTTCTGCGTTTGTAAGTCTTTCTCTCGCTCTCGTTCTCACATTCTCTTTCTTTTTTTATTGTCTCCTTATTTGTCTACAATCTTTCCCTTGTTCTTCTTCTTCTTATATAATTCGTTTAAATCTTTCGCTCGTCTCTCAATCTCACTAATTACTTCCAGTTTTATACGCATGTCTGTAACTCTTTCACAATCCATTTTTCTCTGTCTGTCTGTCTGTCTCTCACCAGTCCCCCCTCTCTCTCTCAGTTTTTGTCTTCCTTCCTTTCTATACTTATTTTTTCTGTCTCCTGTCCTCTCCCGCAATTACTATATATATCAACATATTTCATCATCAGTCCACTCCACTTTGTTTATTCATTGTTGAAAGTTGAAAATTTGAAATTTCCTGTCGTTCTCTCACTAGTCCTCTCACTCTCTCTCTCTCTCTCTCTACATCTCACTCTAAAACTCTCACTTTTTCTCTCTCTCTCTCTCTCCTTTTCCCTTCTCCCTTTTTCCTTACTCCCTTTTTCTCTCTTTCTATCAAGCTCTCTATTTATCGCTCTCATTTCTCCCTCCTTTTCTTCCACCTCGCTCGCTCTCTTCTCACCTTTTGTTTGTTTGATTATCTATCGGATTATCTTGATTGTTCTTTTTAACAATCAGTCTGTCACTCGTTTCCCCCTCCTGTCATTCACTCCGTCCATAACACGTTTTTTTCAACCATCCAATCCTCGCACACTGTATGTATCATACTTACAAATATCTTGAATTACGATATTGTAAAATCAAGGTAAACGGAAGTGTAACAATTATTTTAAATAATGATGAAAAATCACATACCGTAAAAATGTTTTTTTAAAGTAATTTCATGGGTTAAATTCGGAAAAGTCATTATTAACAATTCAAAGCACATTTACGCTTATTGCTACTTATATGTTTATACAATTAACATTTTAACACTATGTTGCAACATATTACATTATTGTGTTTATTGTTATTTTAAAAAGTTTTAAAAAAATGAACAAACTACTCTATTAATATACTCTAATTATATTTCCTTAGGTGTTAGAATTTTCGAAAAGAAAGCCAGCCGATTTTATATTTAATTTTTACATACACTGTATATCGAACCGAAAACACCACACGTCTATTTATTATGTAAATAAAATGCAAATAGAATTCAGTAAAACTCCCGGCATTGACGTATAAAATAACCTCCTTGTATAATGGGAAAATAAATGTACATCATTTTATTTTACGGTAAACGTGGGGTTCGGTTATTTTTGAAATATTATGTGTATTTCAATTTAATTGTATAATTAAATATTTAATCGAATTGTTAATGGGATTAAAAATTATCTTTTGTTAAAATTAATTTCTGCAGATCGTTTTGTACATAATTAAAACGTCTACTTTACATTAATTTGTAACATTTTTTAGTATCATTCACTTTACATGTGTGCTTTATATATGCTGAACCGTCGTTGGGTAACTTATTGGGTTTTCCCCGGGTTTGTTGAACTATTCAAATGCGTTTCGCATTGCGCCATCTTCGGTGAAGAGCTCGTTTCCTCGTTCCGCATACAGTATCTATGCGAGTGCCGACGGACCCAATAAGCTCGTTCACCATGAGTTCCCCGAATAATAGACCAACACCCATTATAGAACGTAAGGTGGAAAGTAAAACATGCTTACTAAATACTTATTAAATTTGGCCAGATTGATTTAGTACAAATCACTGTAGTATTGATACCTGATACACAGGTTTACGGTTAGCTGGTGACTGGTGTGTTATTTACATCAATGTTTAGAGTTCTTCATTAATCTTAATGATTTTTAACATATTCAAAAGCTTTATTAAGGTCTTCCGGCTCGTCCTTCAAGTTTTGGCTATTCCTCTCCCAGGAGTAGTCTATATAGGTACGCACCAACATATGAAATGTTTCCCTATTTCTTCTTCTACCTGGCGATATCTCCGCTCGGTTTCTTCTACACAAAGTCTATACATGTGCTCCAGATACTGCAATGTCCAGTAGGAATGTGTTTCTACTCTTAATGGCCCATGTTTAGTAATTCTGCCAGTTTCTACGATCCTTCTCTAATGAAGTTTTTCCCATTTTTAGGATTTTGTTTACGTTTGTACATTGCTTACGAATTTTCAAAATCCTTTCCTCAACTGCAACCTATATATTTTAGATTTTAAAATTATAATCATACCTTGGAACGTTTTCCTACAAGACCAAGAACTTGCCTCACAGCCTCATCGAACCTGTTTTTGTGTAAGAATTGCCATACCAAAGTGGCTGTAACGACTGTCAAATGCTTCATTCTCACAAGGGGGAATGTGCCGATGTCCCTGGTTTCTCCTGAGTTTTTCTTTTTCAAGCCGATTTTCCAGTTAGTTATAAAACATACACTACATTACACCTAGTTGGTTTCTGATCCCATGAGTGAGAGTACAACTGGTCATTAATGCCCGGGAACTCAGTTTAAAGTAGTAGTTGCCTTTTTCGAGAGCCATTAGACAATTTAAGCACTCCAGGAAATTGAGTCTTTTATGCATTACACTTTACAAGAAAAACTTAAACCTAGTTTGTATCTTTAAAATTTTATTACATGTTTATATATTGTAGTTTTGGTGGAATGTCAAATAATAATATTAAACGGGTTAGATCTGCGCTTTACGCCCGATTGCGTACATACGTAGGACATGATGAAAATATAGGTGAGAACTTTAAGTCGAGACAGTATGTCTTGATATCCATAAAATTTGCCGTTTCATTTATTTTAACGGCGGCATAACGTGAGATCCGGCCCGTTCTGGGCGAGTTAAATGGGAAATTTTATATTGAGAACGGTACCGGCCCCCTGTGGGAGACGTGTAGCGGAGAGTTCAATGATGCATGGCCCATCTCAGACGTCGTTTAAAGTGTTGCCAGAAAAAAATTCAATGTAGTGAAAAAGGGCGAGATAAAAGGGGCGGATTATAAAAGAAAACGGCCTTCTTCCATTCCCTGTGCACGACTGCAACATGGCCTCGCTCTCCAGTAAATTCCTATTTATCTCGTTTTCGAAATGTTCGAACCTCTGTAAAATCTGTTTGTAAAACCGGTAAAAAGGGAAAAAGATCCAAGACGGAAACAGCAAACGCTGACCACGATCATCGGAAACAACCAATGTACAGTTTCCTCACCTTGCAGACCCCAAGAGAAAATCTGATTCGAGTATTCTTTGCATTGTTATGCTTGTGACCGGCGTGGTACCCTTGGGGAAGTGAAGAATCGGACCATCTCGGCTGAGCCTATGGTGTCCCTCGACTGCGCATTGCAGGTATAGGCTGAGCCCGACCAGATGTTAATGCTCATCTAGGGTGAGGTAAGTAGTTCACTCAAAACGAAACTGCGGCCGGGGTGGATCCCGAAGTTTCTACTCTGGGGAGATAGAGTCGCTTTCTTTATCTAGGGAGGGCAAGGGAGAATAGGCTGATGTATTTCGGCTTGTTAACCCTTTGCGCGCTGCATACGACCCGATGCACAATGCGGGTACGATCATTCGGATTGGACAAGCGAAGAGCGAGGTTGTCCTTGACCGTAGGGTCTGGGACGCCTCTACACCAATGCTGGGGCGGTATCATTCTTTCGTCGTATGTAGAGGTTCTTCCGCTCTTATCTTGTGAATCAAAACATCTGATATGGCCGAATAAGTCAGGACCTCGAGTCTTCTAACGAAGGGTTCTCGGGAACCTCATGTCTGAGGGTGGCCTAGTTGAGGACGGATCGATTTATAATACTGACCTCTTCTTGTCTAGCTATTTGCCATGTCGATTCGAAATGCTATTTAGTGGAGGTTTGGTTAATTTAAAGTTTTTCATGTTAGAAGTTAGTGTTGCTTGTCTAGTTTGTCTAAACTATATTGCTGTTTATCTCTTTACATTTTTTTTAAATGGTAGACATTCGTGCTTAATAAAAGACTTCATATTTGTTGCAAGGTAAGCCCATCTCTGTTATGTAGCAGTAGTGAAGTGACAACGCTGTTATTAAAACATGTTCGTTTTTTATTAAGCAAAACGTCATATACCAAATCAAATAATTTGTTGGAGAATAGACTGAGTTGAATTGTGTTTAGGTTATCTTCGGCCCGCTTTTACTCGCAGTTTTGTTTCCAATCACCCTCCTTTATCACATAATAAACGTTCTGAAAAGGAATTGTCCCAAAATTTATGAAAGCATAAGTTTCTGACGTCCAGCATTTCTAGCTATGATGTATTTGTTTTGCTTATGCAAAAACAAAGAATAAAAATTGGTTCCGAGGAAGCGTGGAAGAGAATAAAACAAACATTATGACAAATCACCCTTCGGCCGTTTCTTAGAAAAAAAGAAAAGAAAAACGCCCATAAAGAAGCGGAAAGGCCGTGCTGGTACCTCGCAGTTATGAAGACGACGGACCCCGGTGGGGGCGGTGCGCGGTGGAAATCTATTTAAATTCAGACTTGTATTGTCTGGGGGCAGTAAAACTGGCAGGTTTACGAGGGAGGAACAATAAATTCCGAACGGCGCTCTTTTCCGCCCAGATGGTGGTGTCTCACCTTGAGGAAGTCGTGGGGATGCGGGCGACGTTCATCATCCTTTCGGATAAAACTATTAACCTCACATACACTCCTTGTACTTCGACCGAAGTGCAAAAGCTATGGGTCTTAACGACTCGATTGTCAACTCGGATGATTTATCACTTTAAGAGTGAGATGGTCTGCAAGTAGATCCTCTGGTGTCAATTCATCGATCAGCTACTTATCATAAAGGTCAGTCTCGCTATACAAATTATATTTTAAGTCTTTACTTTCATGACAATTCACTTTTTTGTGATTTGAGTTATTAAATTATTACATTAAAGGGGACAGATTAAGTGCAGGAAGGGTTGTGTGGCTTCAAACTTTCGCAGCGTATGTATAAGATCCGCGAGTAGAAAATATGATCGTCATTAGAATTTTTCTGTCAAAAAGACCCAGATAAGAGCGCCCTGATTCCGGATAAGATTCCTGAAAGACCTCACCCGTAGAAAGGCCTCGCCGAAAGGGGAAATTAACAGGCGGAACTCGTTTACGACCGGGTGCCATCCTTGGGCCCATGCCGAAGAATGCCATATCTCGGTAGTCAGATCGGCTCAGATTCCACCCGTGGAAGGATATCTCCGACGGTCCCACCATCGACAATTAGAGGATTTAAGGTCCATGCCCGTTATTATTCCCGTCCGACACTTTATTGCCTGCCGGTCTCCTGACGGAGCGAATTCTCCAACGAGCCTTTACGGCTGATCATTCAAAATAATAGGCTACAAGTACGGGACCGACAGGGTACAGGGTGTTCGGGCTGTTGACGGTTTTGGGATTTTTTTGTACCACCGGCGAGAGGTGTCGATTTTCTTAAAAGCTAACGACATCATAAAGCCTTCAACCTATACGGTTATTGCTGGAATTCGGTTCAAATCATCCAAACACGGCTGTGAAGAGGACGTTTTCTCCAGACTGGAAAACTGGTAAAAATTAAACGGCATTTGACATTTGACAACAGTGACTCGATTGTTAACAAACCTAAGAAATTTAATAATACAAAACGGAAAATAAATTTGGTAGAAAACATTGAGTCCCTTCGACAAACTATCCAAGCTCTTTTTCTCTTCATCAATCTATTAAAGAGACGAGAACCGTTGTTATTATTATTTTTTACGAAAATGTAAATTATTTTTATTTTTCATATAATAAAATTTTTGAATCATTTGATGCAGATTTTATTAAAAGCTGTCCACCTACAAATTCATAAAATAAATTTGCAAAATACATAATGAGTTCCAATTTTATTTTTATTTTTGTATACTGAAAAATTATGCCATTCATCTGCTGTTATTTCTTCTTACAGTATAGTAGCTTTCTAGTAATAAAACAAGAAATCTCATTTTAAGCTAGAATGTAAAAAAATCAGAATGATCAAAATTTCCAGCCACGTATTTACAAAGCGAATAGCAGGACCTGACAGACACAAGATAGCCTCTAATCTGATCTACCTTCAGACCATCCTACGGCGACGTCCTCATTTTGCTAGGAAAATAAAAGAGTCCTACTGTAAGTGCTAACTTCTATTTTTGAAAATAAATCAGTATGATACAAATTTTTATCGGCGTGGTTATATAGCAATGACGCAGCCAGGCGGACCCAAGGTAACCCGTTTGCAGATACATTCGCAAACCATTTGACACCGAAGTGATTAACCTGAGAGAAACTTAAAACCCGACATAAGGAAATTTGTAAACTAATCCATTCTTCATTAAATCTAGAAATGTTCTTTGCTCGTCATAAATACGAAGTTGCTTCATTTTAAGCGCACATCGAACTTTAAGCAAAATGGTTACATAGGAAATATTGGGACGTGGCGTACCAAAGGAATCCTGAAATCCATTCTACAACAATCTAACGTGAAAAGTCCTTCGTTACGAAAGTTATTTCTCTCATTTTAAGTGCAAACTTGTAAATAAATATCGATCCAATATTTAAAATGACGTGTAAACCGATCCATTCGATTTGAAAATGTTTTTGACTTGTTATAAGAATAAACTTGTCCGATATTAAGCACAAATTACAAGGCACTTATCGGGACCTGGAGGACTCAAGTGACTTGTAAACCGATCCAACCACCTACAATGTACTCATTTTAAATATCAATTTGTATAATTAAAAAAAATATATATAAAAACTTTCAGCAACATGGTTACCTGGAAAATATGGAGATAAGTCGGGCCCACGATGGCCTCTAAATACAGCCATCCAGTCCCAACACCCTAATAAAAAACACCCTAAACTTGTCAAAAAATCAAATGTCTGCTATCAAAAATATCAAAATTATTCAAACTTGCATGCGTGTTGTACATGTTAGATGACAAATAGCAGGACTAGGCGGATCCAAGGTTACATGTAGGCCGATCCACCTGTCAGACAACCAGAGAAATGCTAAGCTAGTTAAGCACAAAGTTGTTTAATTTTAAGCCTGTTTTAACCGTATACCGATCCACACATAACCATTTTATATGCGACTATCTACCAGGAAAATAAATAATTTTCTAACTTTCATCATTATTACATGCCAAATAGCGGGACGAGCCGGGTCCTGTATAACTATCTAATTTTTGATAATTTAATAACCAAGCCCTTCGTTATAAACAGATGTTTGTCTGGTATTCGAGCGCAAAGCGTACCATTAAAAATTCAAAAAATCCAAACCCTCTGGATCATTGTTATATGATAAACAGCATAGAAGGATCAAGCGGACCCAACGTAGGCGCTCAAATCTGACCTACATTTCGACCAGCTGTAAAATGCTTAATTGTGACAAACATGAAGTTTTCGTTTTTAAGCGCTAAAAAACTTTCAATGATGTCATTTTAAGCGTAAATAAACAAATTAAAAAATAAAATAAGCTCTCAGCAAAGTGGTAACGGCAAATATCGAGACAGGGCGGCCCCAAGATAGCATCTAAACTGAACTACCTTTAGACCATTTAACATTAAAGTGCGAAACTGCTGACAAACAGCATAGGCCGTCTTAAGACCAAACATACCCGAGCTATCTTACCCTCTAAGCTGACCTGCCTTTTGTCCATCCGACAGTAAAATCCTTAAAGCCAGAAACACACTTACCCGATGCTAAGCAATGCGACGCTACCCGATGCTACCGGACGCCTTGACACGTTTTGTTGTGGAGTGCGCACATATCCGACGCAAGTACGCAAGTACACGTCGCGTACAGTCCACTGAGTTTACCACAATAATCACCATCACAATCGCAACTCGACTTTTGTTCTTAATGCACTATTTTGTGCAAAAACTTGTAATAAATTGTTAGTTAAATTTTATGAGCACAACCATCTAAAAAAAAATTGATTGTTAAACTTAATTGTTTTATATAAAGTTACTTCAAAAGTTAAACAATGTTTGTAAAAACCTCTGCATTTTTGATCTCGTTTAATTTGGTTTGCATTAAAATATTGTAATTAATGTAACGACAAAATTACATTACTTAGTTTGAAATAAACTACAAAAATATGAGTGTCCTCTTCTGGTGCTACCTGACATTACAAAATGTTGTAATTTTAAGAGAAAAGCTATGAAATTGATTTAAAAAAATAAATTGTTAATTAAATTTTACCTGCAAAACCGTGTAATAAATTGTTCCATTTTTAGTGTATGTACCGCCGAAGCGAGTACTATAAATTGTTAGTTAAATTCATTATAGCAAAAAATTGTATTCCGTTTTTTTTATTAATTTCCTACTAAACCATTAAAATTAATTTTTTAAATAAACACTAATTAATTTTAATCGCAGTTAATTTGGTTTATATTAAAATAAATATAATTAATATAACGACAATAATAAATGTAGTTTGAATAAAAACATGAGTGTCCGGTTCTTTTGTCTTCGACTGTACTCCATGCTACCCGACGAAAATCTGGAGAGTGGGGATCGCAGAGCGTGGAGTAGGGTAGCATCGGGTAGATGTGCATGGGTGTAATGCAACCTTATGGAAAATGGGAGTTAGGATTTGCGCCGGGTAGCGTCGCATGGCGTAGCATCGGGTACGCGTGTTTTTTGCTTAATTGTTAGAAACATGGAGTTGACCAATTTTAATGTTTACTAATAATATAAAAAATTTCAGTATGATACCAATTTCCAGCGGAATCTCGTCTATCCCTAACCATCAGAAAATTGCTCAACTTGTTATAAACTAATAGTTGTGTCAATTTATGCTTAAACTTCCAACATTAGGAATTTACTGGGTGTGTGGTTCTTCGATTAACACACTGTATTATACCTATTCTATGCATTCGGCTCAATATTTGGCCTTTCTCAGTGTACTACAACAACATAAAACCCAGAGGAAAGACAAATGTAGAGCCGAAAGCTTGGCATGCGTATAAAACAGTGTTTTAATTCAAGGACCAAATTCCAGATAAATTCCCATAGCCAGAATGTATCAAATTCGATTGTTACCGTTGAAAATTAATAACAAACAATATTTTACCAACAAAGTTTACATGGCAAGCATGAAAAGGGCGGATTCCAGTTATTCCACCGATTTGTAGTGTGTATGGCCTAATTATACACGTGAGCTTTTAGATTATTTGGGGGGGGGCTTGCAGCAAAGACCAAAATGAGATGTTCACCGATTTGCTTTCAGTCTGAAATGCACTGATGCAATATGCTAAAATACAAGAAATCGAAGTGAATTTGTGATTGTAACTTATTGGGCCAAGCTAAAAAGACAATTCAGCAGGCAGTGGTGAAATTCTCCAATTTCCAGTATTTAAAGAAAATCATTTAATGTTTTTCCTTTATCAAATTAATGGGCTTAATGGAAGCCGGGTTCCGCTGTCCGTGAATTTTTCATTATAAACCAACTTTCTTGAATCCATCTTACTTAAAACTTCCCCGTCATTAGCCATTGAGTAATTAACTTCGTAATTATTTATCAGATTCGGTCTGCAATTTAACTCGTTAAAGATAATAATTTTGAAAAAGAGATGGACATTGATTAATAATTCCGAGGGAGAACTGTTTTCGGCTTCCTCGAAACTTGTGGAAAGCAGTCGATTCCCTCGAGGGCTGATATTTTCAAAACTGGAAAGAAGAAATAACAAACGAGAACACAATTCAAACAGAAATGTATCGTCTAGTAAAATAATTCTTTCAACCACAAACTGTACAGATATTTATATAAAAATGGCACAGGGGAGAGAAACCAGACAGTTCTGGAAAGTTTAGGGTGGAAATTGAAGAAGTATGATCCTTATCGTATAAGATCTTTCAGGAATAGGTTTTTAAGATCTTTATGAATCGTTTGAATGGTGACTTAGAACGCATAGTACAATAAGCTTTGAAAAAACGGTGGAGAACTTTGAACTGAAAGTATTCTATTCTTTAGATGCTGGAAGATTTAGCGAGCCCCCTTAGATCAATCCGTGAGTCCAAATCCAAATCGATCTGAATGTTTTTTATGTTGGGTTTGTCATGTACGCTTTGAGTTGACTTTGCCCCCTTAACTTTTCTCATGTTCTAGCCTGTTTAATTGTTTAATTGGAAAGATCTTTGTAGAAAACGAAATTTAAAAAAACGAATGATTTAAATAATGGGAAATCAAAAGACAGCTGGTTTTACACAATAGGAAAATGAAATAATTAAAGCCTGAGAATAATCAAAGAAAGACTCACCTTTTCTGCAGTTGGCTAAATCTAGACCGAAGTCCGACCAAGTATTTCGCTTTGGCGAAGTCAAAATTCACTAATAACAATAAAATATATGTAATAAAAAAATCGTAAGAGAAGAACGGAAAGAAGGTGGAAGTGTTTTTCACTGAAAGGGTTTATCGCAACTAGTGGATTAAGCGGATGTAATTAGTAGATCGAACTGTAGCAGTAACTTATTTCGCAATTGCCTACATAATCTTTGCGAGAAACTTAATGCAATGGAGCTGAACACTCTATTCTCATAATGGATAATGCAGCCATTCAAGCCATGCAAGATGAATACAATGTTGTGGAATCTTTTTCTCACACCATCAAGCACTTTGCCAACATCTTCCCCAATTTTAAATCCAGCTGAATATGCTTTTTTTCAAGAAAGAAGGCATCAGCTAGGAGGGACATTGCAGAAGTGATTAGTTGCAGTGTCAACACCATCAATTCTACACGTTGCTCTAATTTTGTCATCGAAGTCATATTGAAATTACCACCAGCAGTTGCTGGATGTCCCCTGCATTGATTTTGAAATAAAAGGTTCATTTTGCTAATATTCTTCTTTTCAGTAATAAATTTCGTTTCTTGAGAGTATGATTATGTTCAATATCCCCCTTTACCGCACCCAATTTGAAAAGTATTAATTTGCTTGGGAAAAGTACTAATATGGTTAGAAAAGTGTTAAATTGGTAGAAGAAAGTACTAATTTGACTGAAGAAAGCTATATATAAAGCCATGACAGTGGGCTTGGTAGGATGATGTTAAACCTTAAAGTCACTTCACCTTGAAGCATAAACCTCTTTATTTATAATTTACTAAATTTGTAAGAATGCGGTAGTTAAGTGTCAGGCTGGTTTTCAAAAGACACTACCAGATTAGCATCACACTTTATGCTCTGAAGATGAGCCGAATAAAGGTCGAAACGTCGGTACAAACAGAAAAAGGTGCGTTTCTAAATTACCTCATTCTTGACCCGCCTTATGAGTTCTCCATATTATGAAACAATCGGTCTCTAAAATGGCAGGTAGGTCTGATATTTGTGCATAATAATACTTATTGGCTTTTACCTATTCAACCTGATTCTCTAACTATTGCAGTCAATAATGAGATTCAGATGTTGGGTTGTATCTGTGGCTTGAATAGGATTTGAGAGTGTTTTTAGGATTGGTTTGTCGTCCGCATAGGTTGCGGTCAGCAGTGTAGATGCTTGGACCTATATTTCTTAGGAATGCTGGCTTAATTAGTATGATGGGAGAAAAATCGGTATCCTTAAACCATCATGATGATGGATACTAAGAAGTGGGCGCCTGTCTTCCAAACATTGCAGCCTCCTGGATTTTTTTACTTTTCTAATTCCTTAGTTCAATCAACAGACCCGGTCCTACTCTGAAGAAGTCATTGCCTGCATCCCAAGTTATTTCCCTTGAGCTGTTGCTTTACATTCCAAGTTTACTATTGGCTGTTCTTTTTCTTTAAATTCAATACTTTCGTGGTCCGCTTAACCAATTAATATATTACAAGTAAGTAAGTGTTGTAGTTGAGATAAAAAAAAGTCAAAGGCACGAGCGGTATTCGAACCCACGATCTTCGGCCTGATACGCCGCTGCTCTACCGCTTGAGCTATCGTAACATCGATCCATTCGGACTAATCTTAACTAAAAACCTTAATAATTGTAATGTATATGTAACCACGAAATTAGTGAATTTAATGATTGAAAATAAAGTATACTTCACTACAACTCTCCGCGGCCATTTTCAATTGTCCCCGGGAATCCAGTGCGATTACACGACAAAAAAGGGAAAGGAAAATTGAAAAATGGCAAAAAGAAGGGAAAATTCGAAAAGTAGGGTTAAGATGGGAAGTTGATGTCCGAGTGGATCGACGTCATGATTGCTCAAGTGGTAGAGCAGCGGCGTATCTAGCCGAAGATCGTGGGTTCGAATCCCGCTCGTGCCATTGACTTTTTTATCTATAACTAAAAACCTTAATTAATTGTAATTGGCTGTTCCCTTCATTACATAATCTACAGATACAGAATGTACCCATGTTGTGTGGAGAGTGTTGTGTGGTAAGCTTGCTATTTCAATAATCAGAAAGTATTGTATTACCTTGTTTGTGCACGGTGGGCAAGTCGGACTTTACTAGTTGGCTTTTTCCTCGTTCAACCTGAACCGCCAACGAGTGCACCAGCGGATAATGAGATGGAAATGTTGTTGGATTGCTTCTGTGGCTAAGCTAAAATAAATAATTAATTTTATTGACATTCAATAACGTACAAAAGCCTCTCTCGTAGGAGGAGATAAAGTTGCTTTTGCTCTTACAACAAAATAAGTTAATCCAACCGACAAAAAATGTTTAGCCTACAGCTTTTAAATATTATAACGTATCCAACTAGCAAAGACAGCTGAACAATTATTTCTACAGATTATTGGCCGGTTGGGTAATAATTTGGACCAAAAAAAAAAAATCGTCCCACCAGTTGTAATAAGGCCCGGATGCTGCTAATTGTAGATAAGCCAAACCTTTCATTAGCTTTAAAAGAAAAATTACTGTTCTCCACTTCGGCTCTAATTAATGACGCGTTCTTTTTACGACGCAGTGAATTTCGCCTTTGTTCACATTGTTAGTGTTGAATTTGATGAATATTCCAAAAATGAGTTTTGTTTTTCTAAGAAAATATTAACAATTTGTTGTTGTAATTGTCAGGTGGTGCGTGCAGTGTGTTGGGAGAAATGTACTGTAATATTAGCGAAACCATGGCCCAAAATTAGGGTCAAACAGGTGACAGAAGTTCATCAACTAGCCAGGCTCACTTAGTAATTTCAGTGAATAAATTAGTGCCGTTTAAAGGGTAATTTTCCCAAAGTTTTGACAACGTTAGTTAGCAGACCCTGGAACAATGTATAAGTCAAGGAGCACCGGCATATTTATGCCGTTTGAGGACATAACACTCCGGCTGCCGGTATCGTAAATGCGAAATTCCCATTAACACCAGAGCGCCAGCTTTTTACGACTTATCCGTGTAATTTTGTTTGAGCAACTAGCGACAGTGGTACGACGGTAAAGGGTTCTCGTAAACTCCCCGGGGGCAAGGCGTAAAATTTACCTTCAACTTATGCATAATTTTTCGAGGGGAATCTCGGCTGCTCGGAGGACTTCCGAACCAATTCTAAATTCCAATAAATGCTGAACTTTTAACTTCATTTTCGCACCTACTACTCGAAATGCGATAAAGAGTGTGTCTGTGTACAAGGTGTTCGGCTACTGTTACAACCTTTGCCTGTAGATTCTATATTCAAAATGGCACCAAAAGTCCCAATTAACTACGGGCCGAATCACAGCAGTCTTCAATAGTATCAACGGATTTTTCCAAAAACTTTTAATAATGGAGTTATCAATATTTATTTGAAGTAATTTCACGACATCTTAAAAAACCAGAAAACTTGAAACTGATCATATAAACCCTCAGGGTGCCGGTTACAAAATTTGTAAGTATGTCGGGTTCGAATCCAGCGGTCCTGCATTCGGGACCTTGACCTTAGTTATGAGCGCCGTGCCAAAGACGAAGCCTCGCGGCCACCGACGCCCCATATTAATAATATTAATAGTGACGAAGTGTAAATAAAGCAATTATAAAATCGATTTGAGGAATATATTAATTTCGGCAGTTTATAAACCCAGCGACATTACATATGTATAAGTATGTATGTAAGGTATTAGTTGAAATAAAAAAGCTAGTGTCACGAACATGATTCGAACCCGCCACCTTAGGTCTGATACGCCGCTGCTCTAACCTCCTAAGCTATCATGACATCCACGTGACTCGATAACTCACATAAAACGATCTGGTGCACATCCCAATAACATCATTACCACGCTATCGCAATTTTCTCCTCTAGCACGAAAAAAATGCAGTACAAGACTTTATTGAAGAAAAATGTACTCCGTGAACGTTCACCTTAAAAAAAAAGAGTCACTACATCCGCAGTACATCATAAACAACGACACTTCCATTTAAGTCAAATTCTAAGACTATACCTGAATGTCGAATCACTACTTAAGATTTAATTGACGACAAATAAACAGAGGTCTTGCAACTTTTAAAAGACTTCTGGGACCCAAAACCTTTTTGACTGTTAGCCCTAAACCAACTTATACAAGATTTTATTGCAAAACTTTGAAACTACCAAGTGGAACTTAGAGGTTCTGACAAGCCATTCGACCTCCAACCCTTTCAAGTAAAAAGTCCTCAGGCAAATCGTCGAAGTTCTTTACTAACTCACTAACATCGTTATCCACAACGACCGCAACATTCCTTTTGTCAACGAACTGATCCGTTCCCTGTTCCTAAAATTTCACCCCGACCTCTAGATCCATCCTAACCCTTAATCAACGAAGGCTTCGAGAACTGTTTGCACATTAATCCCTAACGCTGAGTCTAGCATCGGCCGGCTTCTCACGGCATGCTTACTCCGCGTGGAATGCAAGAATTAGTGTTTGCACTGTGACTGACTATGTTATCCGTCCATTTCATGTTTAACGTTGATAATAAAAATGCATCGATGATCTATTACATGAGATTTGATACTAAAAACATTCCAAAAACCAAATCACCTTTCCAATAAAGTAAGCCAAATATTAGGGTTCGTTTTTGGCACCCACTAAAGTCTTTGAAAACAGTTTTACAACAAATGAAGAATACATATAATCATGCTCATATCCAATATAAAAATTGATAAAACCGCTGGAACTTATCCAAATCGAAAGCTACTACAACCTGGAAAATTTAATATTGTGTGTTTTACCCTACGTTACACTGGTTATTTCCAGATCGTGAAGACTGGTGTGATGTAAGTTTTAGAAAAACATTTTCTTTATCGTGCCAACCTTTCGATCTTTACTGAGATCATGTTCAGAGCTCAAAATGTTTCTTTTCCTAGTGGTCACTGAAGATGATCTCAATAAAGATCGAAACGTTGGCATGACAAAGAAAATGTTTTTCTAAAATCTACACCACACCAGACCGCACCTTACGGCCTCCAACGCATTGGCAAACGGTCACTAAACACAACACATTTCTGTTTTACAATGTTTATAGTTTATGACATTACAAACGAGACAAATGAAAATAAACTCAACCAAAGTTCCTCCAATGTTTTATTTTATTTCTCTGGTTCTAATCAATTTAGGACATTTAGATTCGCGAGTATCTAGGTTAGTGTATCTCTGTTTGGTGGTTTGCTATGTAGAATAAATTTACATTTGATAAGAAAAATTTCCTGGACCTTAGCCAATAAACAGAACTTTCTCATGTCGCCTCCATCAATCAACGCCATTCGGCGAGCTTTTCAATAATTTGGCCAGTTGAAAATGATTGAATAGAGCCACAACGTCTGAATCATAGCCGGAAATAATTAACCGTGAAAAACAATTTATGACTTTATTTTTCTTTTGTTCTAAAAATTGATTAACATTTCGTCAAATCCGTCCCGGATGATTGGGTCGTGATAGCCGGTGGCAATCCTCGCTTAACAGTTCCAAAGGTCGTTAGCATATGGTCCATGCTTGACGGGGATGCTAACAGCAATTCACTTCACACAAAAAAAATCAACATAATTTATATTTCCCTCTTGCGATGAAATCGCGTGGAACGCGTCCTTACATGTTCACCTGAAAACAGATTCCTTTTTTATGACAAATGAACCTGAAATGACAGATGGCCCGAACGTTCCAAAGATGAGAAATTGTTTTCAAGTTTGTTCATCCGGCATGAAAGCCGACCGCAGGGACCGAGACGGTTCCGTCGCCGCGAAATCCTAATCGCGGTCTGACTTTTCTTTGTCCCGGGCTTTCCCGAGGCATTTATCCGCTCAACTAGTTCGAGCCATTTTTTCGTCTGTGTTATCCTGAATAAAGAGAAGCTTGGCGACGGCGACGAGGATCCAAGAAAAAAACACTCATGTACAATTTGTGATTCGAGATTATACATAGTTTAGACAATTTATTGAACAGTAAGTCGTTCAATTACGCAAAGTTATTTCGTCTTGGGGTATGCTGCGTGATGAAATTTGATGGTTTCCATCGTTTTTGTACGACTGTGCTTCTTGTCTTACATCGTCAAACAAATAGGATTTCACACCACTTTCAGTGATCAGCCGTTAAGGGAATAACCGATTTTTCCTTCATACCGTTAAGGAAAATAAGCAGGGAGAGATAGCTTCTTACAGATAAAATGAATTAATTTACTTTCGGTTTTAACATTTATGTTCTATAAATTTAAAAAATGCAAACAAAAATAATTTCATTGTAATAAAATTAAAATATTCATGATATTGGTATTACTAATTATTATTAATATAATTAAATTTTGCAAATTGTTATCGTTGTCCACTAAGGGCAAAAAAATTAATAAATAAATAAAATTAAAATAAATATTCATAATAGTATTAATAATTTTTATTAATGTAATTAATTTTCGTAAATCTCTATGCCCTCCTCTAAAACCCAAAATAAATAAATAAACATAAAATTTATGTTGTATAAATTTAAGAAAAATTAAACCAAAATAATTTAATTATAATATAATTAAAGTATTCATAATATTACTATTAATAATTATTACTAATGTAATTAATTTTCGTAAATTGCTATGATCCTCCACTAAGGGCAAAAACTTAATAAATAAAATGTAATTATATTATAATTAGATTATTTCTGTTTGTTTTTTAAATTATGCAACATAAATTTTAAGTTTATTTATTTTTTAACAATTATTACTAATATAATTAATTTTCGTAAATTGCTATGCTTCTCCACTAAAACCAAAAATTAATAAATAAAAACAACCCTCAAATTCATCTTGTAAAGATTTAAGAAAAATTAAACAAAAATAATTAAATATAACTAAAGTATTCATAATATTAGTATTAATAATTATTACTAATGTAATTAATTTTCGTAAATTGCTATGATCCTCCACTAAGTCCAAAAACCTAATAAATAAGTAAATAAAATGTAATTGAATTACAATTAAATTATTTCTGTTTGTTTTTTAAGTTATGCAACGTAAATTTTAAGTTTATTTATTTTTTTAACAGAAGTGACCTTAGCCGTTAAAACGCCCTTAAAAAATTAATAACAATAATAACAATAATGAATGAAATAGCATTAGATATTAATAATCCTTAAGGAATATACGCAAGAATAGGTTACGTCCTACAAACAAAATATATCTTTTTTTCCTTTCCAACGCGGGTCCGCAGCAGCAGAACATATCAACCCTTGGGATGCCGGTGACTTCACGATTCGAAACCGGGACCTTTACCTTACAGTGATGAGCGCCGTGTCAACGCCTAACCGTTGCGGCCACCGCCGCCACAAGTTATACGTCATGTCCACGTTTTTAAAATTAATAATTTGTTTGAGTTGGAATAGAATAATATTATGGTTGAAGGACGATTGAGAAAAAAGAATCGGCCTTAGTAAATTAATGCACTTTAATTTATTTTTTTATCTCGTATTAATTATTCTACCTTGTGAGTTTTTTACTTTTGAATTTATATATTTTTCTTTTTATCCGTTTGTAGCTCTCATTAGCGTTGTGAATTATGTAATTCGATATGCTCCCATTATTTTATTTAAGGACAAGGAAATTATAAATTGGCTTCCACTTTATAAAAACAAACCCATCAGAAATGATGATATATTTATGGTTCATATATTATCCAGGGGGAACCTATTAAAATTCTATATCAAAGGTTACCGTATAGAGGTAAAAAAATGTTTCATCGCCGTATCCGGACATCAGTCGGGTTTTAATAACGAGTCGCAGACAGGGAGAGGGACTCATAACGCCGAGTGGATCCCGGCATAAATTTAAATGTAATTTACCATTCTGCGTAAACTGTGTAAATTTACAAGCGACAAGACAGAGGCACACGTGGTTCGGGCATAAATTAACAGACGTTAGATAACCCTCGAAAGCCACCCCTCCTCTTCGCTTCCTTTCTCGTTTTATTATAAATGAGACATCAGCGTTATTTACTCGACTCCATCCCGGGCAGGTACGCCGGAAATTTTAATAAACGCCCTCGGGGATGTGGAACTCAATTTGTGTTGTTTGTGGAAGTAATTCGGTTAAGTTTCCGTCTCCGTCTCTTCTGATTGTCTCATAACTACTTCTCCTTAGCATAAACTGACGTGAGTCGGGCAATCTCACTTAGTCAGATTGTCTGCCGTATCAAATAGCGCCTCGGGGAATTTAATATGTAATCAAACTCATCGCAGCTTACAGACGACGACAATAGGCCGCTATTAAACTTCACTGCGCGACTTTGAGGATATTATTTGGGAAATTCGAACCTCCCTTTTATTCAAAACCGTTTTAGCGGCTCTGAGAAGAATCCACCGATCCGAAGAACCACCCCCAACAAAATCATTGTTATATTGTTATTTATGGTTTAAATCAGAGATTCCCAAACTGTAGGCCGCGGCCGTGCATACCGTCGACGCGAAATTTTTTTATAAAAATATTATTTATTCCTTAATTTCGTTGTCCGATTGAACAAATTACATCTTTCAATTAATAAATATTTATGTAAGGGGTTGGATGAGATAAAAAAGTCAGTGTCACGAGCGGGATTCGAACCCACGACCTTCGGCTAAATACGACACTGCCCTACCATTTGAATTTGAAAGTTTGGTTTGAGGTGGGAGGCTAGTGTACGTCCGAGTGGATCACGATAGCTCATGTGGTAGAGTAATCGCTTTAACTGAAAGTGTAGGTTCGAATCACACTCGTGTGACTTTCTTTTCTCGACCCATGCCTTACATTAATTTAAAGATTAATGTTTATTTTAATATTTATAAAAAACCCAGAAGCCAAAACCCCTCTTTATAAAACCCTAAAAATTAATACTCTTGTGGCCATTCAATCCCAATATGCGTGTTAATGAGACGGACTGTAATTGTATATTTTACATCAAACAGAGATTTATCGACCAACGTAGCTATGACAATGTTTCAGTTCATCAGGAATGTGTTTCAAAACGAATACTGGTATACCTTGCCACACATTCAACTTTTATGCTTCTTCAGGGCTTTACAGTTGAATAAATATTCACATCTGTTTTTTTAATAATGCAATTTTGCATTCTTTTTGGACTTACAAATATTCAGTCAGAAGTGTAAACAAAGGAGGCATGTTGAGGTATTTCAGTTAAATTCTTATTAAATTTTCTTTGTACAATTGCGTTTCTATGTGTAAATATATAAATATATAAATAATATAATCTAAATATTGACAAGACCAGATGAGTTTTAAAGGGGGGGGGAGCTAACATCCGTGTTGCATCAGCCCAACCCTCTTTTCTTACCATCTAGTCATAGTATGACTATTATTGAATGCCTCCAATTATAACATTTGTTGAGGTGCCTCTAAATAATCCTTTTTTACATGTAATAAATTTGGTTTTAGCAACCGCCACTCAACTGCCTAGCAGTGTCGCCGCGTGGTAGACATTCTTTCATCCACCTTAGAAATGTGAAATTACTGTTCTGGATCGTTTCTTGTCGGAAGCCAAGCATTTAATCGAGTTTGGCACACGGGCCTGCCGTTCCTGTTCCTTCCATCCACCTACTATCTCGTACTGCACAGTTAGCTCACTGACCGATTCTTCCAAATCATCGAAGGCCATTCCCTCTCTGCTGGTATTCATCAGGGCAGCGTTCTGGCCCCTATACTATACCAGGTTTTCTCAGCTGACACGCCATCTCATCCCGAAACCATCACACTCACATTTGTAGACGATACGGCAATCATTTCCACCCGAACTTCCAACCTCGTACTACTAGAGTCTTAGTGTAAAAAGAAAAGGATAAAATATAACACGGAAAAATCCACCCACATTACCTTCCCCCTTCGTAAAACGTTCTCCTCCCCAGTTTTCTTAAACAACACTCCCCTCCCAACTGCGGACAAGGTGCGGTACCTCGGATCGTACATCGAAAAACCCCTGACATGGAATACTTACACAAGACTGAAACGTCAGGAGGTTATGACACGATTTAGAATTCTTACACGACTTCTCGATAAACGTTCCAATATACCTCTCAAAAATAAAAGGCTGTTTTACAACACTATAGTTAAGCCAATTTGGATTCTGCCTGGAAGTTCAAGGGGCAAAGGTGTTCAGCTGAACATTCCAACAACCAACGCATACAAACTATCCAGTCTTTAATACCACGAAAGTACTAGATGGTCCAGTTTATCGAACCAAACTAGACATACAGATTTACATATCATCTTCCTAAAGTTGAAATATGTTTCCGTTTCCGTTACCGTAAATTTCATAAAAACCTCCCAACTAACGTAAATCAACACATCAGAAACCTCGCATCCCGACGAATGCCCTCAAACCCTCCTCGCCGACTGAAGACAAAATGGTCGCGAGATCTAAGAAGAGATGATGATGACAGTGAAAGTACTTCAAATTAAAAAAAATAAAAAAACATGGAATAAGTAACAATATAATTTTGTTAAATAATATACCTAACGTTCATAATACAACGTACATAGACTGTGTGTGGTGATTAGTAACCGCTAGTCGATGATTATTCGGAGATCGTGAGATGTCGTTCTGGTGTTTCGTAGGTTTTAGAAAAAAAATTTCATGCCAACGTTTCAATCTTTATTGAGATCATCTTCAGAGCCTGGGATTTATAAACATTGTTTAAATGTTACAAATACATGTGAGATGCGAAACAATGAATTTATACACTGCTAGAAATTTACGATTTAAAAAAAGGAATAAATAAAATGAATGAAGTCTGACCACCAGACCGCATCTCACGATATCTGAATAATTATCCGTTAACGGTCACTAATCTCTACACACAACGTTAGAAAAGTTTAGATTCAAAAACATGAATATATAGAAATATATACAATTCTAGAAAATTGTAGGTTAAAAATTAATTTATACAATGCTAAGCAATTTTATATTCAAAAAATGAATTTATAAACGGCTAGAAATTTACGATTTAAAAAAAGAATAAATAAAATGAATTTATACAACACTACAAAATTCATTTTTTAAATCTGAAATTTTCTTTCATTGTTTAAATTCATTTTATTTTATTTTTTTTTTATCTAAAATTAATAGTACTGTATAAATTCATTTTTCCTCGTCCATGCATTTGTAAAATTTAAACAGCGTTTATAAATGCCAGGCTCTGAAGACGATCTCAATAAAGGGCGAAACGTTGGCACTGTAAGATGAAATGTTTTTCTAAAATCTACTTCACACCAGACCGCATCTCACGATCTCCGAATAATCATTCGATTTATTTTTCATTCTAGTGAGCGGTAAGTCCAATGTGTTGAAGATGTTATTGTTTATATTGTGAATGTATTGTTTTTGTGCATTTAGTTATGGTTCTGTAAGTATGTTTTCTGAAAAATGTCTGTTATGACAAGTATGGCATCGACGTACAAGATGGAGTTATCAGACGATTTTTGTGGGAAATGGTTCTATTCGAGTGTAGATAATTTTCTGTAAGTTGTGTTAATCAAGATTCATTTAATCCAATTGTACGGGTAATTTCGTTTATAAACTTTTCAAATTTTTATGGAACCGTGTATTTTCGCATCATTTCGCCGGCTTACGTGCCATAGTTTGAGCTTATTTTTATGTGTAGAGATTAGTGACCGCTAATCGATAATTATTAACATATCGTGAAATGCGGTCTGGTGTGATTTCAGAAAAACATTTTCTTTGAGTAAGTAGAAATACTTTGATTGAATATAAAATGTATTTTGCATTGTTAATTGTTAAACTCACTTTTAAACATTTGAAAGTATTTGTTAATTTTAAACAATGTTTGTTAATCCCAGGCCCTGAAGATGATCACAATAAAGATCGAAACGTTGGCACGATAGAGAAAATGTTTATCTGAAACCTACATCAACCCAGATCGCATCTCACTGCATAGGAATAATATAGTTTATTTTGATTTTAGCCTTGATATATTGCTATTTTAAATTTTTTTTTACTTGGTTGTTTTACTTATGATTGATATGTTTTATTGTTTGAAATGTCAAATAGATGAAAATGTTTTACAATTAGCTCCTAGTCTGATACAAATTATTATCTGACAAAATGAATTCTTAGCGTGAAACGGCTCTTGGAGACAAGTGAGTTATTACAGTATTAAAAGGAAACATAATAGAAACGAGAGACGTCAAAACAAACAACAACTCGTCGAGTTTCCAAGCGTGATATGGAAGTAGAAACTTTAAATCGCGTTTATTAATAATGGCGTATACAATAATTCTCTTAGAGCTGAAAGCTGAAGCTGGTGGGGAAATCTCCATAGGACTTCATCTCGTGAGTTTCACCTCTCCTGTGATAAACTTAGTTCACCGGATTGAGCCTTCAAGAGCAAATTGGTTATCACACTAACATAGCCGGCACCTTACTTTGCGGTTAAACTTGGTACATAGCTCGGTCAAACGTGAATGGCGATATTCTTGACATACGCCGCATTAAAGTTTGTGCATTCTCCTGAGAAATTGCTCTGTTGTGTGTTTTACCCGTTGTACGGATTAATTTCCGCCTCCCTGGCGAAATCCTACCGAGAAATAACGCTCAAGGAGGTCGCATTACCCTCAATTTGCAAAAATCACCGTCTGATTTTCTCCACTCCAGTCTGACAGGTCCCCGGCGTGAGTCAAGCCCCTGGCAAATTGACACTGGGCCTTGTTTGTCGTCTTTTCCAGAACCAGTATGTAGAGATTTATTACGGGGAGACGACGACAAATTAACCCTGTTTTGTTCTATCTGCTAATTGGCCAATTTGTAAACCCATAACTCTGAAATTTTACCGAGGTTCCCAATGAAATTGGATCCTGGGAATATTCGGAGAGAAAAGTGCTAAACATTCTAATAAGAATCTCATTTCTGGGTGGTCTGCGAGTCGATGAACTAATCATGTTCATCACGAGCAAAATCTCAATGCAAAGCCCAACATTCTTTACCAACTGCACCAAGAACTGCCTGACACAACTTCTCTCAATTATTTCTGAACCAACTATGACACTATATGGACGTAGGTTTATTGCATTTCCTTGGTAATAGATTTTAAAATATTAAGAATAATCATAAATTAATCGATAGAGAATATAGAAGTACTCGCGAAAGTAACTGCGCTTTACCTAAGAGTTCTTTTTATATTTCTTTCTTTTTATTTGAAATTTCTAACTGTAGAATTAACTACGAGAAGTAAATAAAAAGGAGTTAAAGAAATATAATCGGCATGTATTGTCCTGTGGGGAGAAGCAACTCATTAGGGCCACTCCTACATAAGTAAACATCTATGTACTACATGCAATTTGGCATGCGCTTTGGTGATTAGAGATGATGGCAGCTTTGCCTATCTCGTCTGTCCGTCTCCCTCAGCGATCCGTGACAGATTTCCCGACTAATCTCTCAAAATGCTTTTGTTGGAGAGATACCACGAAATTGAGCGAATCGGCAAAATGGTGGTTATTGTCTGGATATGGACTTATGTATGTCTGGAGGGTAATGAAAATGTGACGAGGCAGCTAATGCGGGGACCTCTGTACTTAACCACCGCGATCCGGCCCCCTGAACTGAAAAGGTGGTAGCGTCAATGGGCCGGATCGACTGAGAATCTCGCGTGTATCAAGACCACTGTCGTTCAGTGCACCTCAGAGAATCTGACTCGTATGTCATCTTCATGCGATTGAAAATAGGCCGTGCGAGGTTGACATTCGGATACTTGAGGCAAAGCGCGTGTATGTGTCCAGCATGTACACAAAGGTTACACGATGTGTTTAACCTAATTGAAGGGTGCAATTCCTTGGCTCCGTATAGAGAGAGCGAAGGAATGCCACCCAATTTGAGACTTGTGCAGGCACGGCAGCTATACCTGGCCTCCTATTCCTGTTCTTAGAGGAAACGGCGTTGGTTTATTGGATTTAATAGCAGGTGTGCAACTAGTTTGCGTTAAGAGTGAATGCATTTATTTGCATGAATGTGTGATGTGATGGCGGGATATCGAGTACCCTCGCTTAGGCTAGTTGTATGATATGTATAAAGTGTGATGGAGGAATATCGAGTACTGTACACCCTAATCGAAGGAACGGTATGTAATAAAAATGAATGAATGTATTTAAAAATGAACGTGAGTACGAATGTGTTTGGAACTCCATGTTTTCAGTGCTGAATTGGCTTAGCTGTTGACCCCCCCTCCGAAACCTAGGTGACTGGATATACTGAGGTCTGTCCCCGGACTCCCAAACCTTGGGTGGGTGACTTTCGACTCTGCCGAAAATTACTCTAGAAAAAGATGGAATTGCTAGTCTACCGATAGGATCAACCGGTACGTGTTTATATCCCAAATAAACCGAAATCCAAAACATCGCCGAATTACCGTTACCCTCTCAGTAATTGCACTTTACCTGGATGCCTCTCTCTCTCTCTCTCTCTCTCTCTCTCTCTCTTTTTCTCTCTTTCTCTCCCTCTTTATCCTTCTTTTACATACCCTTTCTCTGCACTCTTTCAATTTCTTCCTATCTCTTTCTCTCATTCAATTTGTTACTGTTTTGTTTATTATAACTGCATTATCATTGAAATCGATTTGATTTATTCAAACAATTTTGCATCGTTAAATGCTAATGAATCTAGAAATCCGTTGGTTATTTATGGGAGGAGTACATGAAAATGACGCTTCCTGCTTTTGGAAAACAGTAAAATTGAAATCCAAGTTTCATAAATCACACCTCTCAAGCGGATTTCTTTATATCTGGTGACGTGAAGTGATTTACACAGGGATTATTGTTAAGTCCGGATAAAGTGCGAGCACCGCGCGCCCGTTAATCAAGACGGATGGCCTCTTTTGCCCGATGGACAATCGCGGCGAATCCCGTCCCAGGCCCTTGTTACTTATGCCGTTTTCAACTCTTGTTAGCTGCATCGCTGGACAGCCGTGACTGTTCAGGGTGGAAAACAATTTCGAATACGGCCTGTTTCCAGCTATGAGGCCGGTCAGAGAAGTCTTTTTTGTCACGCTGACAATGATTAATGATCCCAGATTGAAAATGCTGAAAAGAATTCTAACCGCATATGTTTAAACTGGCTAATCCGTTTTAAAAACCTCTTCCCGTTTACATGCGGATATAACATCAGTCCTTTATGGTCCCTGTCCGCTGGTAACTGTTTTACATTAGACCAAAAAAATTTGTTAAACATTTTGTTGATAAAAACAAAAAAACAAAAAAAACAGAAAAATAGTTGTAAAACAAAAAATCAAATCATTAAAATCGATATTTTTGGGCCATATAAATCAATTTTCTTTTGCGTGGCCATTTTCATGTCATCAATTTTGTATACTGAAGAATGCGCATTGGTCGGATTTGATGAGGTAATATTATGTAGGATTAGGGTTAAAATTATGTTTTTTCCCTTAAATGGAGAAAACATCGAGATACTTAGTCTATGTCCTCCATGCTTAATTTTTGTTTATATCTATTGTTGTATTTGGTGGTAATTAATTACGTTCTTCAACAGCCTTTAGTTTGTTCTTATATGCTTGAAATATTGCCAGATACTGGTCCACCAACAGTATGCTCCACAGGGCAACACTACAGTTTCTTCATCCCTCAAACGACATACAGAAAACTACGACGTAGAAAAGTTTCCGGTCATTTCGGCCTTCCTGACATCTGACGATACTAACCAAGTGATGATCGCTGACAAAAACGTTGCAAGTTCAACACCACGCAAGCCTCAAGTAAAATGTTAAAATAAATCTGTACTGTGGTGCCTTGCTATGCTTATACCTTTGATTGACTTACAGTCACAGAGTCAACACTCAATGCGTGCAGGCGGACCAACATGATCAGTAATGACCAAATTACATTGAATAATGTGGGAACAGGACCAACCCCGACAGCTCCCTGTGAAGAAACGCCTCTATTTTGCCGGTGGCTTACTTCCCTCAAGGAATGGGAAGTCAACGCATGAGGTAGGCTTGAAGGAGACATGGCGACCATAATCCAAGTTGTAAAGCGAACCTTGACGAAAGATGAATGACACTGGGCTTAATAAAAATAATGTCTCAAAGAGAGCTGTCAGAGAACCTGCCGAAACCCTGTTGTAAAGTTAGCCGTGTATGCGTGGCGCAGCTGCAGCAGACGCGTTACCGTCCTGGCTGCTCTAGGAACTGCACGAATCCTAATTAAGAATAATCAAACTACATCTGAGACAAGCCCTGAGGCCAAATAGGCAGCAGACTCATTTCTATTATAAAGTCCCATTCAAGGCGAAAAGCCAGATGAAGTTCAGACAACTCTCGGCTGATGAGATAACCAAGGCCCGCATATAAGGAATATTAAAAAAAAATACTATAAATTATCGATCAAAAGAGGGCGTAGATTACATTTCCGGAAGTGAGCCGTTTTTCTGACTATCAGGCAGGATATAAGGCCTTAGCTTTATAAAAGGTAAAAGCAAAAAGTGTATAGAATTGTATAAAACATCTCGGGAAGTCAGTGGCATTAATGGCATGGGGCCTTGGACATTCGGGACGTAGAGACAATTGGAGCGAGGACTTGTTGGACAAGTTCACCTATGCTCCGAACCTTAATATGGCCCAAATCCTGATATCCAAAATGGTTCCTTAATGAGCCCAAAAATTGGTGTAAGATTACCCCAGGTATGAGACACGGTAAGAAATTCATTGCCATACCTCTTGGTTGGAGTATACGCAGAAGGAATACTTTGTAGATATTGTCAGGAGGAAGAGGAGACCGTGGATCCGGAGAGGAAAAGCCGCAGGCTAGTCTAAACTAAGAATAAATTTACATTGGAATCGTTTTTCCAGAATTGATGACTGCCAAATTTCAGACGCCTATGGAGGTTTCAATCGATCTTTCATCACTTGTCCCTTTATGCAATATGACCGAAATTGGAGATGTCGAAATGTTCACTGAAAGTTTACTTTTGAGATAACTGTTTAGCAGGCGCGAAAGGGTTAATGATATTTTTGGTAAGGAGGCATTAAATTTCATAAATTGTTCTCCCATTCCGCATTCCGAATGAAGCCTGAAAGGTTTTTTCTTCTTCTAATCTTACTGAAAGTCCATCCTTATAATGACATTGTCCTGTCCTGCACCTACCACAACTAAATACTAAAATTACTACTACTAGATAATAAAATTAATTAGTATAAATTCCGTAAAGTTCCAGCGGTCAGGCTCTTCTTACCACCGGACTGAGAGACTAGACAAATGTTTCGTAATATTTCATCCATGCATAATTTTGTTCAGAAAACAATACATAAATAAAAGTCTGTCGAATTTTTTACGAGGGTTTCCAACAGCAGAAGTCAAATAGCCCCTCAGGGTACTTGCAGGACGTTTACCTTACAGTGATGTGCGCCGTGTCAACGCCTAAACCGACCGGCCGGTCGGTATTTGGTGATAAATATTGTTCAAGCTTTTGAAATGCATTATTGGTTTTCACAATTGAGTCATGGATTTATTCAATATAGATTGTGCTTGAGAAAGGTCCTATTACAATGATAGCTTGGAGGAATAAATTGGGGCATTTTTAAAATTTAAATTAGTCAAAAATTAATTTTGTTTCTATTCTTACTGCATCGACCCAATTTTTCTTTAGAGACCGTTACCGTGGGGGCGGACGTCAATCCTCGGCCAGATGCATCCCGGATAAGGATGACTTTTCTGACAGACGTCGGAGAATTTTGACCGGTGCCTCTCAAGCACGGAGATGTGGAGATACAGTTAACCACGCCGAGCTCTTGTTATTATTCATTCCATCAAGTTAACGGACGTTAAGTAGGCTCGGAATATTTTACCGGCGAAAGGTGGAACAAGAAAAAATCTGTGATAATTGTTTCTATTGTTGTTCCACGTGGGCTAACTCGCTGAAAGTTCTTTATGTTTTTGTTTAATCAGACGTATAGGCTCAGGTTTTTTAATGAAATGGCAAAAAGCCTGGAGGGATCGTAAATGGATAACTTCAGGGGCCATAACTTACGAGAAGTTCCGTAATCTGTTGAAAAAGCTTTGCTTGTTTAACAGCGGTCGGGCAACAATTTGATCGGCCGGCCACAACGGCACGTGGAGCCTTCAGGAACCCATTGTGTTCTTCGAAAGGAAAAAAAACCTTTTCAACCCCTGCACAGCCGCCGACTCCGACAAAGGGGCTCCGATAAATTTTGTATATGGCCGGTTGTCATGACGACAATCTAAGCGAGCACTAAGCTCTATTCACTTCTAGTATCTATAAGAGGGCCAATGTTCGGCAAATAGCGTTCCTATCAAGTGCAGGAGAGCTACGCACCGGCGGCCACGGCGAGGAATGCCTTTCAGAAATGTTGGGGTATTTTTTTCTAATCCCGGCAGAACGGTGGACAGAATCTATATGGCCGGCGTAGATATAGAGTAAGCTAGTTTGTAAAAGTCACTTATTTCCTTCCCCCCTTTGCCATATTTCATCTGTCTCAGTAGGTTTTTATTAATCCTTGTTATTTTGCCATTTCGTATTTAAGCGTGTCGGTAAAGTGAATCTTTTAACTTGCAAAGCATAATTAATATGTTGTAGTCAAGTTTGATAATAAAGCAGTACAGCTTCTATCTATCATTTATTTCATATATTTAATTCATTTTGTACCATTTATTTCATTGTTTCATGTAATTGCTATCTCACTCGTTTTTTTCGCAATCACCCTCTCTCTCTCTCTCTCTCTCTCTCTCTCTCTCTCTCTCTCTCTCTC
>CM077109.1:1128535-1140536 GCA_039619505.1 Cimex hemipterus
CTCTCTCTCTCTCTCTCTCTCTCTCTCTCTCTCTCTCTCTCTCTTTCTCCCTCTCTCTCTTTCCCTCTCTCTCTCTCTCCATATCTACCTATCTCTTTCTCCTTTCACTCCCTTCTTCACACTTTCTTTTCTCATTCTTTGTTTAACTTTTGGTGTCTCTGCTTCTGTTTACTCCTCACTTTATATCTCACACTTGTCTTGTCTGGAACGCTGTTTCCTTTTCCCTCCTCTCATTATTCGACTTTCTGTTTCTCTTGAAAAACAACACGTAATTATGCACAGGCAAATACGGACGAGTATTAATACAAAATAAGTATCAACACTAAAGCAGAACTGAAGTTGTAGGAATGATTTGAAATAGACATAATAGGTTATAGTAAGGCAGAAGACATTGCTGCCTGGAAAAATCGTTGTGGTTTGGGCCTAAGTCTCTATCAAATATTTGACGAACGCAAATAGTTTCTGGGCCGCTGCGACAGTGTGGGTAATTAATTCAGGGTTGGGAATGCTTATCCGAGGGTGTTCCCTCCCCTGTAACCCCACGTAGAGATTAATCCGCGACCCTGGCAGGAGCATCACGCCTCCACGATCGTAACCCGACGATTTCTCGCATTTCCATAAACCCCTCCCAAGGGAAATTATGAAATCTATCGAGTCCGCCTTCATGCCCGCCACGATTTTTGCACCCTGATGAAAGCGGCCCGAGGGACAGCCGCCGGCGATAGGGCCGCCCGGTAATATGAAAAATGTATTTCTGCCCCTGAATTCCAAATTTCTCGTGAATTGTTAAAAGAATGATTCCTACCCCTGGGAAAGGGGATGTCGCAGGGGGTTGTATACGGGGTTGTTACTTATCATACTCGATTCAAACGTTCGATAAAATTACCTACATTATGTTCGAATTATAACCGTGTTTCGTACAGCTAATGAACCATTCAATAATAAAAAAATTATAAAACGTTTAAATTTTTCATCTTTCATTTCCAAGTGAATTCGCTCTCCTAAATCAACTTCTATTCACCATTCCTCCCGGTTTGAATTGAATGTTTCGTCGTACTGAGATTTTTAGCCGCATGTTCGGGCGGCTGGTTTTCTTCATTGAAAGCAGTGTTTATTCCCAGCTATCGAAAATTTATGTGGACCCAGCAGCGGTCAGCGTAGCACTACAAGAGATTTATTCGAATCAGAAGCCTGCTGCAACACATTACAATTCAGGGCCCGGGGCGGTGGCCATTCCCAGCCCATTATTCACTCAAAACCGCCGCGGCGGGCGGCCAGGCATTTCTAGGGATTCTATTTCAACAACCACGGCAAATAGTGGTTCATTAGCATAATATTATCCGGCTTAATATGAAATTATTCCGGGTAAACCTTGTGGTTTTCGGACGACGAGGATGCTTTCTTCATTTACAAAATTCAAAACTAATGGCCAATTACATTAGCGTAATTATTTACTTTTTTCCCTTGAAGGTTTCACCTTTCTACGTTCTCACAAGTTTTGCTATTTCCTATTATTATAGTTATTTATCAGTGTTTTCGTATGTGATGCGCGTTTTGCCTTCTTCCTACCTTTCGTTTTAGATCTATGACGGGTTCTCTGGAGGTAGGCAGAACAAACGATCAGAAACAACCAAATTATAAGTACATCAATCCCCAGACCACGAGAGAAACATTTAGTGGCCTAATTGTCCAAATTACTTATTTCAATTAATTATTCGTTTTATGTATGATCTTGGTTAAGATAAATGATTAGTATTAGCTGTATTAGCTGAATACGCCGCAGCCGAAGGTCGTGGGTTCGAATCTCGCTCGTGGCACTAAATTGTTCATTCGCGTTTGGAAAGTGTCCTCCTCCTCATTACACAATTTGCAAGTGGGATCATCGCTGTATATACCCATGTTGTGAAGATGTTTGCTCAGATGCCAGTGACAGGTTAGTAGTCCTACCACTCCTATGAGTTTGACCATCTCTAATTGCAGCAATGCCAGTCTCAGTGAGAATTGATTACTATGTTTAGCACTGCTAGAGCTAATCCACTTCCCCTTTTGTTTTGCTTGGATCCATTCTGCCATGGAGGATTCTTTATTTGTTTTTGTTACCCCAAGGATAGGTTCGGGGCCTATGTAAGGCCTTGCAGATCTGCCTGCTTTCTCATTACCCAAAATTCCTCTGTGTCCTGGCACCCAAGGTATCTTCAGGTTTGTTGTTGTTATGTTTCTACAAGTTTCGGAGATTTTGGTCGCATTCACCGACGAATTTTGATGTGATTCTTTCACATGCTAATCCTTTAATGGCTGCTTGGCTATCAATCTATGAGTATTTTTTTGTCATTGTAACCACTTTTAGGATTTTCCAGGGCATTTCTACTTGAAAGACCGAAGTATACTTCCCTAGTGGGTTTGATTGCCCATATTTTGGGCGTGGGCACTAAATGCCAGACCCGGTTCCTTCGTTTGTTTTGGAGCCATCTGTATACTACATCATTGTGTCTGATGTTCTTCTCTGTTGTTCCACTCCTTGTAGTCCATTGAAACGTTGTAGGATGTTGTGAAGTTTGTTTTCGGGATTATAGCTTAATTCAAAGAATGGATGTCTGATTTTGTTGATGATGATGATGATGATATGTCAGGGTGTGTATACTGCGCCCTTTAAGAGCTATTGTATCCCCCGTTCTCTGCTTAAAGCACATCGGTGAGTCCTATTTCATCAAGGAATTTGATTAATAGGCCCGGTTTTATTGGTTGAAGCACTTCTATGGTCACATTGTATGTCCCAAAACACTTCCTCCTACGGGCTAATGTCGCTCCGCAGTTTGTTAGCAGATGTGTTGGTGTTTCCTCTGCTTCTTTGCAGAATCTGCATGTGCCATTCTGGATTATTCTCATTTCTTTAGATGTCCATTTAGTCTACAGTGTCCAGTTAGGAATCCTGTTAGGATTCGCAGCTTATTCCTGCCTCCTTTGACACATTCTGTGATTTCTTTCTTCCCAAAATTGGTTAGAAAATTCTTGTATTGTTTGTGTCCAATAAGTGAATTCCAGAGTTCCCTTATTTTCTTTTTGTCCTTCTGTCTGAGATATTCATTGATAGTGTGGATTCCTATTCCACAGAAGGGTTCAGGTCCTGTTAGCGGTGTGGCTGCCCCTTCTCTTGCGAGGGTGTCCGCTTTCTCATTGCCTTCTACTCCCATGTGTCCTGGGACCCAGCAGAGGCTTACTTCGTTCTGCGCACCTAATGTGTTTAGTTTTGTTTTGCAGTTCAGCACCATTCTTGAACTAATGATGTTTGAGCTTAGTGCTTTGATGGCTGCTTGGCTATCTGACCTGATAGCTATATTCTTGTTTTTGTATCCTTTATCTAAGTTGAATTGGACACATCTTTCTATTGCGTGAATCTCTGCTTGAAAGATACTGGTGAGTTTTCCCATGGGTTCCGAGTATTTGATGCCAGGTCCAAATACTCCTGCTCCTGTACCTTCTTGTGTCTTTGATCCATCTGTGTACCAAAGGATGGTGCCGTTTTTATAGGAGTTGATTTCCGTTCCTTCCCATTCCTTTTTGATGCCCAGATGTGTTCGGAATTTTTGATTGAATTCAAACATCCTATTCATGTCATCTCTTGGAGCCATGATTAGTGGATAGTTTTTCCCCAGGTTATTGCTGTCTCTCCATTTCAGTTTTATTCCTGTTGTAGGTTTCTCTCTGATGAGATTAATTGTGGTTTTCTGTGCTGTCCTTTCTGTAGGGGGATTAGACCCAATATTTTTTCCATGCTAGTCGTAGGACATGTTCTCATTGCTCCCGTTATGCAGATACATGAAAGTCTCTGTATTTTTGTGAGTTCTTTTCTTTTTGTGACTTGTTCCGCTTTACCAGCCCAGGCTATGGCTCCGTATGTAAGTAGAGGTCTTACTATTGCGGTGTACATCCATAACAGGGTCTCTGGCCTGCATCCCCAGTTTCTTCCTGCTATTCTTCTGCACACCATCAGGGCTCTTGTCGCCTTTGTAATAGTGGAGCTGATATGTTTCTTAAATGTTAATGTCTTATCTAGTGTGATGCCCAGATATTTGACTTATGATTTTCTTCTGATTCGTCTGATTTTGTTAATTATAGTTGTGTGTCTATAATTGTATGACAAATTTCATTAGCTCCTATCCAGTTTAATTGTTTTTGAAGCCTAACTGGGCTTTTCCCAGCCTCTCCGTGTATGAATATTTCAAGTGGAGTTAGGTTTAGCAGAGTTTCTAGTGCACTTGTAGGGGTTGTTCTCATTGCCACTGTGATTCATAAGTTTGCTAGTCTTTGTATGTTACCTAATGTTTGAGTAGCTGATTTTTGTTGAGCTTCGCCCCACCTACTTCGGTGAATCAATGTAGAGATTTATGTTAGTTATTCGCCCGAGCTTTTCGGCAATGCAAATTAGACTCAAAACGGCGAGAAAAGAGAAAAGTGGATGAAATTAAATTATGAATATTCAAAAAAGAAAAAAAATGGGGAAAAATTCTGCGTCCTCTTTTGAATTGGTGATTTGTCTCGATTCGAGCCGGCCGGCCAATTTGTTTGATATTGGCAATTCCACGGTCCGAGTATAAATTACCTTTTTGAATAGTTGATTATACAAGTGGATAAAGGGGTAAAAGTTTTGGCCCATTGCTAATTCCCTCTGTCTGCCGTTGGACCGTCGGGCATCGCCGCGTCCCACGGCCGAGCCAATCAGGTTTGCATATTGATGTCCGACGGTTTTCCCGTGATAGCCGAAAATACGAACAAATTTTCCAACCCTTTTCCTTTCTAATGAAACGCAATCCGAATATTTGTAACAACCGTTTGAGTTGGCCATTTAGCATGCCGATTCGTCCCTTTAAGGAATTAGTTTCTTCATGCGTGACAACAGGATGTATTAGAATAGTCATAAAACTAACTTAATGTTTTATGCTTCCTTGTGAAACACTTTTTTTCTAGATCAGATATCGTTAATGATCGAATAACAACATGTTTTTTAATAATTCTATTTTTTATCTTTTTATGTTTGAATTGATGAGCACGAATGCTCTTCTCAAGGGCTAACATTTTTCTTTTAATTAAAATCTTAACAAAAAATCGACTATTATTTTTAAAAATTCAATTAAATTTGATGATGTAATGCCACGTAAATTGAACCATGATTATGAAATCTAAATAGTTATATACATTATACATCTGATTTTATATATATCAACTATCTGATTTTTTTATGTTACAATATATTTAATAATTTCAATCAATAAATTATTCTTTCTGAGGTCTTGGTTGAGATAAAAAAGTCAATGCCATGAGCGGGATTCGAACTCACTACTCTCGGTTAAATTCGCACTCAGACACCAACTTCCCATCCCAACCCAACTTTTTGAATTTTCCCTCTTTTTGCCATTTTCAAATGTCGTGCAATCGGATTGGATTATCACCAATATATGGAACGGCCACAGGGTGCTGTCTCGTGATAATTCTTTTAAGTTTGAAATATTAATCCATCTACGTTTTCTTAGTCAATTGACCAAGTTACTTCTTCAATCAATTAATTTTTCTTCCTAGGGGTGCTGGTTGAGATATTTTATGTCCAAAAGTAGGAATATTCGAACTGTTGTAGGCCGAGTTGGGGAGTTTGTCCGAGAGCATGGAAGCGAAGAAAGCTCAAATGGTAAAATAGCGGCGTTTTTAGCCGGAGGTCGTGGGTTCGAATCACGCCCGTGACATTGACTTTTTGATCTCAATCAAGACCTCAGAAAAATTATTAATTGATTAAAAGGAGTAACTTGATCAATTGATTACGAAAATGGATTTACATTTAATCATATTTGTCAACGCATAGTTTCTGGCTTGATCAGTCAAGCATGTTTTCAAACCAGACGACCACACTGTCGAAAAAATTAAAAAAAAATTATTGTGTATTACGGACAGCTTTTCAAGTACTTTTCCCAGGACAGTCCCTTACATAAAATGGCGAAAAGTCGTCCATCATCCTAGTGACGATAGGTAGACCAAAAGGATAGGTAGTTTATCACAGACTACAAAGATATTTTGGTGGCCGTCAACCCAAAACTGGGTGCAAATAGGCAAACCGCAAGGATTTGAAACGTCCAAATTACACATTTGTTTTTTGTATTCTGTGGAGTGAAGAACTACCAGTTGTTGCCTGCCTATCCTTCTTGGTCTGTCAGACGCGTCGTATCTGCGACAGTGGGTTTAAAAAGGGGTCGACCAGGTTGGTAGGTGACGTACTTTTTTTGGTGATGCTCCAAAATATCGGACATGAATAACTCATGAATAGGTCCTATTTTCCCAATTTTTTTTTAAATCTTGAATTTTCCATTTTATAATATTTTTATTTAGCCTAACCACTTGTTCTAATTAACTGTAAATGCATCATTTTACAGATTTTTTACATATATTATATATTGATAAAAATATAATAAAAGTTATCAAAGTTTATCAATAACCTAAAAATGCTTAAAAACTAAATATTTTTCGAGTAAACTAGCTCATATAATTTTTTCTTGAACTTCCATCTTAGCACCTCTAGAGACCACTAAAATATACATTTTATGAATTAATCCACATTTGCTTAGTGATCATAATTGGTCATGTTAATTATTCCAATTAATTGTTCTTGTTATTTAAGGCTGAATACGCCGCAGCCCTAACCACTTGAGTTTTCGTTACTTTGATCCTAGAAGTTCGACGGTTCGAATCCCACTCGTGACACTAATTTTTCATCCCCTTCAAAAACCTTAAAAAAATAATGAATTTAAATAATCAATTTTATTATGTAAGGTTTTGGTCAAAATGAAAAATCTAGTGCCACGAACGGGATTCGAACTCACCACCTTGGGCTTAATAGGGTGCTGCACTAACCACTTGAGCTATCTTGACTTGGTCGTGGGTTCGAATCCCGCTCGTGGCACTAGCTTTTTCATTTCGACCAAAACCTTACAGAAAAATATTATTTAATTGAATGAAGTAATTTGGTCAATAGACCACCAAATATATTGCATTTAAGAATTGAATTGGTTCGGTTCGTATTACAATACAAAGGTGTGACAGAGAGAAGTATATATGAAAGGTAAAGAGATGTATGTTTGTATATATTCGTGTTTAGATGGATGTACGATCTGATATGCTGATATAACAATTGATAATGGCTGGCCTCTCATTGTGAATACGATATTGATTTTAACGTAGTTTTAGCCTCGGTGTTATTATTAGGACAGAAATTGCAGCGAGCGAGGTCACTTGTTAACAAAACAATCAGTGTTTTCAGAAGGCAAGGTCGAGTAGGGACAGGCCAGTTAACACGAGGAAACGAGGCTAATTCAATTAGCAACCCGTTGGTCCTGTGCCCTGGCTGCGACACCCTGTGTAAAAACTTGTCTGTTCTGGAAAATGCGACCGGGCGGAAAAAGCAATTTGCATCAGGTCTTGCCCATAGATGGGTCGCTGCGTTTCAATGCGGACCCTTTTTGTTTGTATCTAAGTGTTGTTTAAAATCGGCGTATTATTTTGTTCGAACGTTTTTCGTTTAGTCAATATGGGAGAAAGCGAGTCGGTTGGTGAAAACACGAGCGTCAAGCCGGGAATATATTTACCCGATGTAACGCCATGCGATTCTACCCGACGGAAATCCAAACTCTATTTTTCCTTAAAGTTGTATTACTCCCGTGCGCATTTGCTCGATGCTACGCTACCCTACTACACGCTCTGCGATCCCCACTCTCCAGATTTTCGTCGGGTAACATCGAGTACAGTCCAAGACAAAAAAAAACGAAGACTCATATTTTTATTCAAACTACGTGTATTATTGTCGTTATATTAATTAAAACATTTTTATCTTAATATAAACCAAATTAACCGAGATCAAAAAATTCATTACTTTTTATTGTTAAAAAATGAAAAAATGTAATGGTTTGGTCGCAAACTGTTCAAAACACCGGAAAAACATTTTTTGATATAATGAATTTAACTAACAGTTTATTACACGGTTTTACTCATAAAATTTAAGTAACAATTTATTTCATGGTTTTGCTCATAAAGTTACACCATTTCCGTCGAGTAGTTTCGGTCCTGGGCGATTATATTATTTGTGGTTTATTGCAAACTAAGTATATGTAATTGTGCCGTTATATTAATTATAGTATGCCTATTTTAATGTAAACCAAATTAAACGAGATCAAAAATTCATAAATTTTTATAAAAATTATTTAATTATGATGATGATGATATTTCAGTGTTTGTATACTGCGCCCTTTAAGAGCTATTGTATCCCCCGTTCTCTGCCTATAGCACATCGGTGAGTTCTATTTCATCAAGGAATTCGATTAATAGGCCCGGTTTTATTGGTTGAAGCTCTTCTACGGTCACATTGTACATCCCAAAACACGCCGTCCTGCGGGCTAATGTTGCTCCGCAGTTTGTTAGTCGATGTGTTGGTGTCGCTTCTGCTTCTTTGCAGAATCTGCATGTGCCATCTTGGATTATTCCAATTTTCTTTAGATGTCCATTTAATGTACAGTGGTGTCCTGTTAGGAATCCTGTTAGAATTCGCCGTCTATTCCTGCCTCCTTTGACATTATTTAATTATGATGGTTAGGTAGAAAATTACCAAAACATCGAAATAACTTTATTTAAAACAATTAAATTTAACAAACTATATATTACATGGTTGTGCTCATAAAATTTAACTAGCAGTTTATTACATGGGTTTGCTCAAAGTAGAGCATTACAAACAAAAGAGGCGTTGCGATTGTGGTTGTTATTATTGTCATACGGCTATGTGACTGTACGTTAAGTGCGCTTGACGTCGCACAGGTGTGCGCACCCTAACCGAACGTGGCAAGACGCCGGGCAGCGTCGCACGGCGTTGCATCGGGTAAGTGCGTTCCCGGCTTTTACATGCCCGTTAATAAAAAAAGACCCGTACTTTTGTTTTTCTGCGAAGGACACGAAAGTTCGCTTAAAGCCACTTGTAAAGACAATGATGGGACACCTGCAAAGGTACGATGTTCCCGGCGTGTCTTCCACCGCCTTAATTGCAACGGACAATGAATAAATAAATCCGAGGCCGTTCCCGTCCATTAAAGGCTCCCGTTAAACAAGGTACTACACGATAATTAACTAGGTTTAACATCCGCTGTTTTCTTCTGAAGAAAAGATGTATTCGTTCCAAAACCTAACGCCTCCGGGATTTTCTGCTCCTTATAAAACTTAAAATTATGGTTATAATAAACTCAAAACGTTTTATCTGCCTTCACTTTGATTGATTAGCTAAAACTTAAACCTACGTTTCCAGTACATTTTATGGATGATAAGGGAAAAGAGGGAAAATGAAACTGCCTCATGTTAAAAATTAACTATAATTTATGTATACAAAATTAATGCAACTTTTGTTAATTATTTGGTTTACTCTGACTCTATGTATCTATATATCTATTCATCTATCTCCATTTGTCCCCCACCCAAACAAAAAAAAAGTTTTCTCGTACTCCCTGAACTTTAAGTTAATTTTCGTTAATTTTGTGGTAAGTCGTTCGCTTTGAAAGCCACTCTCTATCATTTCAAACTCACCCTCTCTAATTTTCTTTTTCTTACTCAATTTTCTTCGTCTATCTAAAACGCAATCCTGTATTTTGGTTTCTTGAACCCTCCTATTCGTTTTTTTTTTTTTGAGAATTTGTATTTTGCAAGTCACTCTCTTTCCTTCAATCCTCTAACTTTACACTTTCTTACTATTTGGCCATTTTTTAGTTTTTCCTGTTTCATTTTAGTCCTCGATTTTTTACACTGCTCTTTCTCTACTTATTTTTCTCTCTCGGTTCAATCTACTAATCGAATATAATCTCTCTTCTCCTTTCTCCTTCCCTTTATTTCTTACTTTTATCTTCTCGTAACTCTTATATTATTTCACGTTTTTCTCTCTCTCTCTCTCTCTCTCACTTGCTCTCACTCTCGTTTCCCCGACTTCTCCTTTTTTTCTCATTTTCATATATCTTTGTGTTACACTCACTTTCTCTTCTCTCTCTCACTCTCATTCTCACTAACACACTACTTTTTCTACCTTTTCGTTGCACTCTAGAATATAATAAGAAGGCAAAACGGGAATAAAAGTTCATTTTATAACTAATAAGATTTTTTATTGATCCTTTTTAACTAATGTAATGATTTAAATTGAAATTGTATGCAAAGTCTGGTTGTCTGAAAAAAATTAGTATAACGAGCGGGACATGAACCGACGACCTTCCGCTTAATACAACGCAGCGCAACCACTTGGCCTATTGTGACCTCGGTTCCGTCGGATTTGTATTGGATACGTGCTAAATTCATTGTGAGTTTTATTCTCTGGATTGTACAGCACAATTACAATATAGTACAATAAATTCAAGTTGCTTTAAAAACTGTTATGTCTTATTTATTTGTTATTTTTTGAAAAATTAGTAATAATAATATGGTTATTGTTGGTCAAGGATGTAGTCAAAAAAAAATTTTTTAGTTTACATCTGTGCCTATTTTCCAAAATTTATAGTACTTTTTTTAGGGCTGTACAAAAGGATATTTTAAACATTTTTTGCCAATTTAACATCAAATACTCATAAGAACAATTCACTCATTTTTTACTTACTGATTTTTGGTTAGAAGTATATAAACTTAAGTAGATGGTGGGGTTTGGTTTGCGAGTAGGCGAACTCACGTTGAACCGGGACACGGACACTTACTGGGTCTGTTTTCACTTGCGGGTTTTATTGTCGGCATTACGCCATCTTCAGTGATAAAGGACGTTGTTAGATGAGTGAAGACAGACCCAGTAAGTGCCCGTGTGCCGGTTTAATATAAACTTAAGTAAATACAAGTTTTTACCCATTTATGTTCAGTGGCCTAGTTGACCATGTAAGGTTTTGGTTGAGATAAAAAGTAAGTGTCAGGAACGGGATTCGAACCTACGACCTTCAGCTCAAGAACGCCGTTGCTCTAACCAATTGAACGGCCGTGACAGAACGTTTTCAGAGGTTAAAACAGCGTATTTCAGCTCTATACGGTCGATGGTTCGAATCCCCCTGGTACTAACGGTTTCATCTCCACCAAGACCTTACCAAAAAAGAATAATTAATTGAATTCAATTCTTAACCAGGAGCAGATAAGCGCTGTTTCGTCGACAGGTCGGTTGATAAAGGCTGAGAAATCTATTTGGTCCCTATTGAATCGACGTCTCCCCGGCTTGGCGATTTGTCAGGTTGAGGCAGTTGAGGCATATGTAAATAAGAAGCTTCTTAGGCCTTTGCCAAACTCGACGTATTTTTCTTTTTATCTAGCTGTCTTTGGATCCAATCATACAATAATAAATAACAGCCGATCTCACTAACTGGCGCAAGTTCGACAACTTTAAATCTCACGATAAACAAACTCAGACTTTACAGTGTACAGATTTGATTAAAACACCTACGAAGCTTTAAGAGATAAAATAATTTTAAGACCATGTTAACACATACGTATAATTTTGTTACGTCTTTCTTGGTCAAGACATTTTAGAAAATTATCTACGTTCAATATGTCGACGGAATATATAGTATTTTACCTATATGCTACAATGTCTTAATGCTTCTCACGAATGCAACAAATTATTAAACATCGGTTACTACATTTTCCAGCATTTTCTCAACTCGTAAAACTTCTTTTTTGTCTCTTTTCTCTATGCCCCCTTACCTCCCTTCTTTTTCTTACGTTCATCACTTATTGTCTTCTCTTTTCCTCTCTTTCTTTTTCCTTTCACCATCTCTCTGTCTACTCTCTCTTTTCTCTTTGCTTTTCGATATCTTTTAACGTATTTTTCTTTCCTAGTTCCCTTTACTTCTCGCTCTGTCTGTCTGTCTGTCTGTCTGACTCTCTCTCCCTTCTCCCTGCCCCCCTCTCTCTCTCCCTTCTCCCTGTCTCTCTCTCTCTCTCTCTCTCTCTCTCTCTCTCTCTCTCTCTCTCT
>CM077109.1:1140936-1161352 GCA_039619505.1 Cimex hemipterus
TCTCTCTCTCTCTCTCTCTCTCTCTCTCTCTCTCTCTCTCTCTCTCTTTCCCTCTCTTTCCCTCTTTATGTCTCTATCTCTTCTCTTTAAATGTTGTCAATCATTTGTTTTGAATCGAAGGAAATCCACTTTGTACAACCTCTAAGAGGTTTGTTTTGAACAAAACGAAAGTAATTTTAGTCCAATTAGATTTATGAATAATGACAAATTGGTTGTGCAGCATCGACAAAGGACACCCACGTATGAAAATGATCCGGCGAAAACCGTATCCAATGGAAATTATTCGACTAAGAAAGTTTGTGATAACAGTACGATAGGATTACAAGGGGATTGTTTATTTTACAAACACGCATCAAGAAAAGCGCACAGAATTGACAAAAAGGAGACATGTATGGGGGCAATGGAAGGCCGAATGTATTTTTGGCCACTCAGGAAAATTATTGAAGGATTGTTACCGTGTGTGATGAACGTCCAAAATTCTCACCTCCCTCCTTCAGACTTAGCACACTTTTTCACAGCTAAAATCAAAGTTTGGTGAAACACTATCCTGAAAATTCTGTCGTTCGAAAATTCCCGTTTATTTAATTTTGTCAAATTTCATTTCTGTCATCGCTTCTAATCAAATGGAAAGCGTAAGTTTTGGAAAATCGACGCATTTTGATCACACCCTCGCATTAATTTCCACCTTTTCCACGGCTGTTCGAGTTCGGAGGGAATTTGTGGATTTACGCCTCCTCTGGGAGTGAGTTTTGCACTTAGGAAACCAGTTCGACGAGTCTTCTCGGTTTCCCTTCGGTAAACAGTACGGATCCGTTAGCGACGAAGGTTGTGTCACCCCTCAGGAGATATCAGTGCGCTTGTATACCTAGCCTTAAAAGGTTCCATCGGATGACTTGGATCCTTTGTTAATAAGGGATTTTTTTTTAATTGAAATATAAAAGCGAATTTAATTTTTCTCCAAGAATGGACTATGATCTTGACGTTTTATATTGTTCCATTTACGTTTTAATGGCTAATTGACCAAGCTACTTCTTTTAATTAATTATTCTTTTGGTATTGTTAACATAAAAAAATTGAGTCACTTGAGCGGGATTTAAATCCACGACTTTCGGCTAAATACGCCGCTAATCTACTACTTGCGGTATCGTGTCGTAGATCCTCTCGGACACCAACTCTCCGGAGAGCACCGGCGTATATATCTGAACGTCGTGGGTTCGAATCCCGCTCGTGACACCGAATTTTTTTATCTCAACGAATACCTTACATAAAGATTACTTAAGTGATTGAAAGGAGCAACTTAATCAATTACCTATGGAAATGGTTTAATTTTTAATCGAATATTTTGTATTTATACTTTTACAATTTTTTTTAAAACAAACAATTATATTAAATTATTCGGTTATTTTTACCATATTTTAAAATAACTGTGAATTTGTTATATATATTTTTTTAATTGACTAAATTTCATGGTCCACTTGACCAATTAATACCTTTTAATTAATTAAAGTTTTTAGTTCAGGTAAAAAGAATTTTATTGTGTTATTTTTAACTTTAAATTTTATCGTTCTTTTGTATATTTCTTTATTATATTGGTTACAGATTTTATTTTTATCTTGCTGTCTGTTGCTGTTTTCTTCTAAATTTGAATAGCTTATTTCTGGACCTGCACTTCATCGAAATTAATTTTATGCCTAGATTTTATCGCATGGCGTCTTAATTTAGTTTTCCATTTTATTCCTTACATCTATTTGTGTTGGTTCACTATTTTATATAAAAACACTTTTCCAATGTAGGATTTTTTACATTTCGTTTTCTGTCTCTATTGTATAAGAAAAAGTGATTTTTCTTTCAATTCTAGTCAGTGTCACGAGCGGCATTCGATCGCGGGTTGGGATCCAGCTCGTGACACTACCTCTTTATCTCAACCAAGACTTTAAATAAAAAGAACTTTTATGTATTTAACCACAAATTGTAATTATTCGTTTAACAAAGCGACTATCAACTATTTTTGTCATTCAAATAAATTAAAATTTGACTCGGTAGTTCGATTTGTAAGCAAAAATACTCCGTAAAGATGGAAAACGGGAGATTGAAGGGCCTGTTGTGAATCCCCGTCATCTTCAAAAGGATGTTATGTAAACTGGCAGGGCGCGTGATTCAGGAGCCCTTTGTAAACGGTCGTCCGTTCCGTTTCCTTTAAAGAAGCCGCCCTTTTTCCCTATTGAGCAACCCTTGCAATACTAATTGTCCACTTCTGCCACTCCTCGGAAATGCTTCCGGTGTTCGGTTTTGATTAGAAAAGCAGAGAATTTGTGTAATTCGATGGAAATGCCTGTTCTCCCAAGGGTTGTCGGCTAAACGGTTAAACCTCGCGAACTTTTTCTCGTCGGGCTTTTTTAACTCCCTTTTCCTCTATTTTGCGACAAATCCCCTGGGTATGTCGTCCCACTTCATGAACATTAAGGCTTATCTCGTGTAAAATCACGCCGACAAAAATATCAGTGTTCCACACCCATACAAATTGGTGACATGATTTATGTACAAGATAACAATCAAATTCTCTGAAGAGTCACAAGAGTATAACGTTAAACTCTACATTTTTATCAAATTTAAATATTATCTGCATAAGTCTAAAAATGGATTCTTAGGGCGCATATAAATATCTTAGAGCAGACCACATACGACAATATTTAGCAGAAATGATCCTGTTAAACTTTGATGAATTGAATAAACCTGTACCAATTTAACGCTACCACGCAATTCTTTTAAATATTTTTAGACATTCCTTAGGCGTTCAATCGTTCTGACCCAAGAAACTACTACCAAAACCCATTCCCTCCTTCCTAGCTCGTATCTATCCTAAAGCCATACCAGCCTGAGCGGTTCTTCCTTGTACCTACCAAATTTATACAGCTCCAATTGAGTTAATCTACTTACGTGTACCTTGTAAGGAAGCATCCTAGGGCCGGTAGTTTGCCTATATAAAGCGGATTAACTTTAGTAACACCACCTATTCTTCTAATTCGATCTTTGCAAGACAAAGTACTTGTACGAACTACCATGGTGCCTTGCATGAAGAATAAAAATAAACGAAAACAACTCCCAATCCGTGTCCGTTACTCTAAAATGAAAAATACACTGTCACGTCTTTCAGACAGCAGGAGTCTTATGAACTCCCGTCGTGTCTGTTTAAAAAAGTACGCTGGATTCGAACCCGGCAGCTTAACGTTACAGTGATCAACGTGTCAACGCTAAAACCGTTGAGGCCACCGACTCCCATCGATATTACAGGATCGTGTCAAATACTTAAGAGATACGTACGCAAAATGTTGATATGAATTCCGCGTACTGACAGATCGATATACCCATACATTTGCTGATGATAGATCCTTTCTGTCTTCTTCATGCTCTCTCACTCTAAAAATCCTTCACATCCAAGGTAAACCTTTCTGCACTTCCTAATAATACCCGTAATTTTTCTAATTGTAGATACTTCTATTCTAGTATGTACTTTTCTACCCTACAATCTGATGGTTTCTTTCTTGTGTCATATCAAACTCAACCTCTAAAATTTTTCGATAAGTCTGCAGGCCTCGCCTAAACCGCAAGTCCCTTGAAAATGTATTAAATTCCATAAAGTCCATGAGAATCATTATGAACTCTGCTTACCAATGCGCACCCATTCACCACCAAGATATAGTGTAAATTCCGTTAATTAATTAACAACTGAAAAAAAAATCTGTCAAGTGGATTATTGAAATTGGAGGAAAAGTTGTTAAACTTTCGCACTTGTTGAACAAGTTCAAAGTCGGAGTTTTGTCAACATAAATATAAACAGCTGTTCTGCAAAATATTTGGCCAGTGTACGTACAGAATATTTAATATTAAGAAGTATTCCAAAGTAAAATATACACAATGTCGGTTTCAAGGAAGCGTTAAATTTCATCCGTTAATTTCAAACAGATAACTTTTCATTTATCCTCGAAACTCCAACTTGGTCCCATCACTGCATCAAGTACATTATCATTCATTAAAAAAAAAGATAAATAAGTAAATAAAAACTTGGGTTAAACAATATGACATAACATTTTGGCAGAAATGATAAATAATAGAGTGAGGGTTGTGTTCAAGCGTTTTTAAAATTGAAAAATTTAAAATTTAAAAATGCATTATTAATATAATAGATTTTAAATATGTAAATTAATAATATCAAACATCCAAATAATTAAACTTATTATTTTACTATTATATTTACTATTAGAATATTTATTTGTGTTATAATTTCCGCGTTTCGCACGTTCGAATTGAGCGCCGTTAAAAAAATCAGCTGTTAATTGGAACGGTGCGTTGGCGGAGGTGTCGGCGGGTTAACTTCAAGCAATTCATGTCGATAGACGTGGTTGTGGAAGTCCTTCAACCTGATGATGAGCTAAAAGACTCGAAATCCGTATCGTTTCAAAACAAGTTACTGTGAGTAGGAACTATCTTTTTAAAAAGGATTGACAATATTTTGTGTGCCAACGCACAAATGAAGAGTGTTGAAAGGAAAAAAAAAACCAACAGACCAGAGTAGGCTCTTCAATACCTTATAAAGTATACAAGAATTTATAAAATATACTCCACCACGACACTATTGACTAAGCACAACTAATCAAGTAAAATGTATAAAATGCCAGAAGCAGTAAACTCATTTCCCACACAAAAACGGGTAAACCATTCATGCAGTCAAACATCGTACGTGGCTACGTAGGGTATATAATGATGAGGAAGAAATGTGGCATTTAAAAAGAAAACGGAAAAAACTCGAGCAATGACAGTCAATGACCTATCATTTTTTCAAAGAGCAAAGTCAAATGAGCTGACTAAAAAATCTAGAAAATTACAATAAACACATCAGCCACATTACATCATTAAATTGAAGTTTTAATCAACGGATTGTTAGGGATTTAAGCGGGCTTAGACACCGACACAGACCCAATACTGAACACGCAGAAGCATGGTACTTTAAAAGCCACTAAAGTATACGCATATATGACTACGGCGGGATTTTTTAAAGCTTTTAGAAGAATACGTATTTTGACATGGATTATATACGATAATAATTGAATAAAACTGTTTTCACTTTTGTAATGCTTATAAAACGCATTTTTTCCAAACACCTTAAGCGCAAACACTAAAAGAAATTTCATTGGTGTTTCAGATTTCCAATCTTCTTTAAAAACAACGGGACTTGTACATTTAAGATTAGAAAACATTGGTGCCGACCAATTTGATTTAAGTTGAGACAAGCATTGTGTAGCTAAAATGGATTTCATTAGCACCGAAACCCTGCAATTAGATAATTACCGGTGCAAACGGAATGTCAGTAACTCGGAATTGAATTCTGATTTGAACATAGCGAGAGTGGCCTCTGTCATCGAAGATAGACTTTGTGCATTCGACCCTAAAATTACTCAACATGTCATCTTATATCAACATACGCGACTGTCAATCCGGTCCTAGAACGAAGGGGAAATACGCAAATTGTTCTGTTAACGAGGTGAATATGAAATAGACGAAAGGCACTTTTTTCAGTACAAGTTGACAAATACAAAATTTTATATACGATTTTTCTATCATAAATTCTTTCTGATTCACGACTTTATTTCTTTCTTCATTGATTTTTATAAAATAATAAAACCGAACATAATTATTATAATGAAGAATGATTTAAATTTTGCATAAATTTCATAAGAAATAGCGACAAAAAGCGGACCCCAGGCATGAATGTCAAACTGAATTTTGGCTCCTGCAGGAATAGTAAATTGTTTCTTTTCTTTGAACACTAATTCAAAAATGTTTTAATGTTATTTATATATTCAATAAAAAACAGTCCTCTTATGCAGAGAAAGGTTGCTCGATGTGTCCCACATAATAGAGGCGTACCATGCCTTGGCTCCTTACAGAGAGCGTGCAGGCGTGCCGCCGGATTTAAGAACAGTCCTCCAGCACTGTAGCGAGTTTCTGAGTCCCCTGTTCCGCTTTCTAGGGGAAATTGGGGTTTTTCATCGCATATAGTATATCTTATGTGTTATGTGACTTTGTGTTTTGTCTGTGTGCATGTATTTATTGTCGTGAATGCCGAGGGGTGAGGGTGAATAGAACGTCACCATCGCCCCTCGAACGATGAAAGCGAGTGAGTGTGTGTTCGGGGTCGATGGCGGAATATTAATAAAAGTACCTCATCGACCCCAATCTAGCTTAATTTAATTGTAGGTCGGTTGAGGAATATCAAGTACTCCACCGACCAAACGGATTGAGTGTACTATATGAATGTATTTATTTGTATGAATGATGTCTGAACGGGTATAGAATATAGACTGAGTATGGGGCTGAAATGACCAAGATGCCAGAAGCCCCAGCAAAAAAAAAAAAATAATAATAATAAACAGTGAGATCGGTGGGCCTCATTCTGATTTCGGAATAACCCGTTGGAAATTTTTTATCATCATACTATCTGTTTTTACCCAGAATGAATCCTTCAATATGTACTTCAAATTGTAAGGGTTCCTCGTCTGAACTGCGCAGTGCGGAATGTGCAGTTAGATCTGTGATTGTCGGGTAGTAGGGATATAAGCAGGTCGAGACAGGGTAATAAATATTTAAAAAAATACATCCAATCACTGATTGTTATACCAAATTCATACGCCAAGATGACTTCATGGAAATATATTTCAAATTTTAGGACGTCATCGTAGTTTGGTTTGTATTTGTCGATTTTTCAGAGTTAAAGCTAGAGTGCGTACTGATGATGTCGATAAGCCGCAGCTGAATGACCTAAGTAAGAAGGTAAGTATGGTAAAAATGCAAACAACATTAGTTAGAAACGACAAGGCTATAGATATTTCAGAGTAATAAGTTTAAAAAAATTTAAAAATGTGTTTCCACAACGAAAAACGATCACCTAAGTAAACATGATGGTTATCAACTTCGAAAGCGAAGATCAGATAGTTCTTTCTAGATTTCTTCTTTTGGTCTGCAGTGTCAGCCTGACCGACACAAAACTTCATACACAACCAAATTATAAATATTTAAAAATAAAAAATTTAGCGTTACATTTTAAAAATTGAAGTTGTCTGAAGAAGGAAAAACAAGATCCAGCGGACCAGGTAGGGACTGGGTATCCATTCGCACGCGTCTACCTACTGAAGAAGCTGAAAATAGTGCTCGATGATCATGAATAACATGTAAGTGCTTTTTTAATCTGGTCGAAGAAAAAAATTAACAAATACAATTGAACCTTCAGTATAACCCGACCACCACTGGCAACAACAACATAACTTTAAAAAGGTGTCATGCAGCTGGATTTCGTGTATAGTCAGAACATTTTATCTTACGACCTATCGGAAAAGAAATAGTATTGAAACGGTTAAGTCTTTGACTAGCGTAAAGAAAAAAATGACGAACACAGGCCTAGCTCTGAAAAAGTGTGTGCAACTGGACGTTGTTTGTAATTTTAGTACTTTAACACCACCTTAAAGGCAGACATTATTTGCCCGTGTACATAAGTAGCGTCGTAAGAGATAATCGTTGAAAAAACGTAAAGAAAAAATTTATAAGTACAGCTGGATCCATCGTCAGATACGACGCGTTTTTGTGAAAACAAACTAACTTTGCAAATGTGCGAAACAGCTGGATTTATTGTAAATTCAGGACTTGAGCCGACGCTGTTCATGCTCAAGGACATCCTTCTATCCACCTACTATCTCGTACTACACAGTTACCTCACTGACCGATTCTTCCAAGTCATTGAAGGCCATTCCCTCTCTTCATATTTTCCTATCCATGCTGGTGTTCCTCAGGGTAGCGTTCTGGCCCCTACACTGTACCAGGTTTTCACAGCTGACATGCTAACTCATCCACCCAAAATCCACCCACATTACCTTCACTCTTCGTAAAAAGATCTCCCCCCCCCTGTTTTTTTAAACTACACTCCCCTCCCAACTGCGGACAAGGTGAGGTACTTCGGATTGTACATCGACAAACGGCTGACGTGGAATCCTCACCCAAGACTGAAACGTCAGGAGGTTATGACAAGATTTAGAATTCTTGCACGACTTCTTGACAAACGCTCGAATTTACTTCTCAACAATAAGACTACTTTACAACACCATAATTAAACCGATTTGGACTTACGGACTGGAAGTGTGGGGTTCAGCCAAACATTCCAATATCCACCGCATTCAAACTGTCCAGTCTATAATACTACGAAAATTACTAGATGCTCCATTTTATATATCGTACCAAACTACACATACAGATTTACATATCATCTTCGTAAAGTTCAAGGGGCAAAGGGGTTCAGCCGAACATTCCAACAACCAAAGCATACAAACTGCCCAGTCTTTAATACTAAAAGTACTAGATGGTCCAGTTTATCGAACCAAACTAGACATACAGATTTACATATCATCTTCGTAAAGTTCAAATATGTTTCTGTTACCGTAAATATCATAAAACCTCCCAACTAACGTAAATCAACACATCAGAAACCTCGCATGCCGACGAATCCCCTCAAACCCTCCTCGCCGACTGAAGACAAAATGGTCGCGAGATCTAAGAAGTGATGGTGATGACAGTGAAAGTGATAATAACACACGTATCAATGAAATATTATTTAACATTGGAGTAATACCAATGGGTGTTTTCTCCACTCTTGGTTTTAATTTTGTTTTGTTTTAATTGCCGTTCTCACTGTTACTTACTACCTACTTTAAGGTAGTTGTAATGTATAACAAATTAAAAAAAAAAGAGCCGACGGACGTGAGTAGCATTAGTGCGATCTGCTGACAAATATAATGGGATGTTGGATCAGATCCGATCACAACTGGCAACAACAGAATAACATTGAAAAAATTAAAACTTATTGCAAAGTAAGACGTTGAACGAGCGTGACCGAGCGGACCAATAAAATCAAATCCAAATATAGGTTTTTTTTTATCAAGCTCACCTAAATATGCAATAAAATGAAAATTAAATTTGTGGAAATTAACATACAACCTAAAACCTGTTATAAACGGTTTTGTGTTGGTTTGAATTTTATTTCCATTGGGAGTTTAACATGGTTGTTTTGACACAATGCCGCCATAAATCCGTCTGAGTGATCATTTTGATTATATGTTTATTTTCATGTTTTATTTATTAACTCGACAATGAATGGATTTTTTACAGTGTCAACTGAACATGTTAAAATGTTGGACTATAATCACCAAGGATTTGTTTTAGGAAGTTTATTTTCTTTGTGATTACAACACACAGTCTAGAATGAAAATGTGATATCACAACAGGATTTAACATGGGCATCTTATCGGAACGGACTTCCGATTACGCGATGATAAATAAAATCGGCGTCAAGATTTCGCGCTTCGTGTTTTTCGCGAATTTTGCCACTTTCCACCGTAAATGGATGAACGACATTTTTAAATAAAAACTGTTGAAAATTTTAAATTTCGACCATTCGAACCGATTTACCCGAAGGGTTTTGCACCGTTTAGGCCGCAGGTAGGACGTAAAAAGATTAAAACTAAAACATAATAATCTTTCAATTAATTATGCTTTATGTAACGTATTAGTGGAGATTAAAAAAAATCTGTGTCCGCACCTGCTCTTCGGAGAGTTGGTGTCCGAAAGGATCGAAGTCACGATAGTTCAAGGGGTAGAACAGCGGCGTATTTAGCCGAGAGTTGTGGGATCGAATCCCGCTCGTGACACTGACTTTTTTATATCAACCAATACCTTACATAAAGATTAATTAAGTGATTGAAAGGAGCAACGTAATTAATTGACTATAATAACGTAAATGCTTTAATTTTGAATTTAATGTTTTGTATGTATAAATTTACAATTTTTTTAAAATATACAATTATATTAAATTGGTCGGTTATTTTTACCATTCTTTAAAAACAACTTAATATATTATATATATGTTTTTAAATTGACTAAATTTCAAGGTCCGCTTGATGAATTAATATAGATATACCTGTATTCTGTTGTTTTCTTCAAACCGTTTAAATATTAAGCAGTTATTAATTTGTTTGTAGTGATTCTTTCCGTCAGACATTTTTTTTAGTATATCACCCAAAATCTGATCATGGAAATACGAGATTTTTGAGAAATATACTTTCACTCGGTCATTTGGAAGCTGAGCCTGCAAGAAACATCAATAAGGCGATTAGAAGAGGGAATGTAAATGAATGAACCATACGCCATTGGTTTACTAAGTTTTCGGAAGGGAATACCAAATTGGAAAAGGAGCCCATCGGAAGACCCCCAACTCCAAGAGGCAAAAAGATGTCCTTAAGCGTCAGGTGGAAGAAAACCACTATTAGTGAGAGTGTCAGAGGACGTGCAGCACAGTGCAGCTTCCGTGTCAAGATAATTAAGGAACATAGGAAAAGGTCGAAAACCTTGACATATGAGTCCTTTACGAGTTTACGGTCCGTCGTTAAAGTGCCTTGAGACATGCCTTTCGTTGCTCGCCTCTTATTGAAAGAATAATTACCTACGATGAAAAATTGATTGCATACGGCTATCGGTCGGTCAGGGTAGTGGTCGATCGAAGGGTAATGGTCGAACATCGATGAAAGACTAGGACGCATGGCCAAACTAAATTATATCCCCAAAAATCGAATCACTATTCCTTTTGCCTAGATGTGATACCATCCACATCGTATTGCAAGGAAATTACCAAAATGCATAATAATTACCCAAAAACCCATATGCGTAGGTAAATCGGAAAGGCACTCGACGCCAGGCCTCACGTTTGAAAACGTACTGCAAAATAATTGAAATTGTTGCACTTTATTCTCCGAACTTGTCTCCAGTATATATACACCATTGACGGAGTTAGACAAATTCCTCGAAGAAAATGATTTTGAAAATAATGTTCAAGTCCAAAAAGCGTTTTCAGGTTTTGTTTCATTTCAAAGCTCAATATCGTCCAGTTCCTTGATTTTATCCAAAATCTTTTGGCGTTTGGTGGATTTTTTTTGTTCCTCTCGTTTATCTATTCATCGAACCTCGCTTTTATTTTCCTAATTGAAGACAATATCACTGTTCTTTTGTCTTATCAATCAAATTGCCTTTAATACTATTTTTTATAGCAAACAAAAAAATAATACTTTTGGATATGATAAGATTGTCTTGGACCTAAATGAAAATCTACAGCTGCTCTTGATTTTATTCAAAATCCTTTTGGTGGATTTTTTTTTGTTCCGGTCATTCTGCTATTCATTGAAAATTGTTTTTATTTTACTTATACAAGACAATATCACTAAGTTTTGTTGTCCTACCAATCAAATTTTATCCAACATTAATGTCAGGGCACTCTCTACACGACACGCAAGAATGGCACAATTTCACAGGAGACAAACTTTTTGAGCCCTGAAGATGATCTCAATAAAGATCGAAACGTTGGCACGACAATGAAAATGTTTGTCTGAAACCTAATTCACACCAGACCGCATCTCACGATTTCTAAGTAATTGCAATATTAATTTTCCTTTTTGAATAAATGACCGGATAAATAGTGTAAAACCCAATGAGAATTAGTTGGTTTTTGTATACCAGTTAATTAACAATTTTTCTCCCTCTAATTACAACGACCTCTAGAAAAGGAAGCATCCCATCCACCTACATTTACTTTGTGCAATATAAAACTATTTTCTGACCAGAACCAAGTTAGCTATTAGAAAAACTGGTCGATGGTGTAGATGATCAAATTAATAAGAATGTTCAAAATAAGTAATTGAGTATTTTTTAGGTATATAAACTGAAGAGGGGAGACTGGTGCTCCTGAAATTGATTTCTTTTATAAATGGATATGATGGCTGTGAGTGCCTTAAAAAAGTCCTTAAAAAACAAATTAAAATAAATCAACAATCAGGAATAAAGAAGCGGAGAATAAATGGATTAGGATTCAGGCGGATTTCCACCGTCGTGGACTTTTCTCGGGCTTAAAATCCACGTCACATTAGGCACAACGTCGTCATCACAACGAGCCCGTCCGCTTTAATTAAAACAGGCCGGAAAGCCGATAACGCGCCGGATATCGGCGGAGGTACAAACCGGCAGATTAATTGAGACGTCCCAACTAGAATTTGAACCGATTAAATCTAGATTTACAACGTTATCCGGATGGGACACTGACAGCGGACGATCATTGAGCATAATTTATTGTGCAACGTTGGTAATAAAGGCTAATTTATTATATAGCAAAATGTGGTCACCTGTATACCGATAGACACACTCGATCTTTCGCGAATTCATAACTCATTCATTCACTTTCTACCGTAATATATTGTTTATTTACACGACGAACGGATATTTTCCATCCTCATCGATTATTTAGTCGTCTCTCGTATTCAAACTCGATGATGTTGCTTTTCGGTTCCAATGACACCTGTTTCATTATACGCTCTGATTTAATTGAAGTTTTTTGTAAGATCTATAAGCTTTGTAGTACTATGGCATAGACAGTAGAGTTTCATTTTATCATTTTTTAACCGACATGACTAGATGATGATTCACTAAAGATAAGTTATGTTATCTCTGAAAGACTTCATTTTCAGTTTATTCCGTTGAGAAATGTCTTCGAGGATGGTGCTCTCACTGGTCTTTCTGCTGTTTCTACAGGTATTGGGTATTTTCATTCTTAACTTCATTAAATTCATTCTAATGCAATAAGTTACATCGTTTTGAAATAAATTATACTAAAATGAATATTTGTAAGAGGCTAAAGATGTCGAATATTGATTTAAATTTAACGAATTGTGGTAATACTAGGCCTAAAAATATTAAACCCCCAAAAATTTTTTAAGTTACTTTTCTAATTTTTTAAATGGGGTATTCTGGTTTCTAAAATGTATTTACATAGTTGAAAAGTAGAAATATTCATCATTCTAATGATAGAAAGCAAAACTAATGCAAATATTTAAAAATGTAAGTGAAAAAATAGACACCGGAAAAATAAAATTTCTTACTGAAAATTAAATTATTTTGAGCCCACGTAAAAGCCTATAAATAGAAATTTTACAGCAAAGAAAAATTAATACTTTTGATTCCTCTTAATTTTGATGATGATGGTGATGATGTTGATATTTCAGGGTGTTGTATACTGCGCCCTTTAAGAGCTATTGTATCCCCCGTTCTCTGCCTAGAGCACATCGGTGAGTCCTATTTCATCAAGGAATTTGATGAATAGGCCCGGTTTTATTGGTTGAAGCTCTTCTATGGTCACATTGTACATCCAAAAACACTTCCTCCTGCGGGCTAATTTGTTAGTTTGGTAGTAGATGTGTTGGTGTCTCTTCTGCTTCTTTGCAGAATCTGCGTGTGCCATCTTGGATTATAAAATTTTCTTTAGATGCCCATTTAATCTACAGTGTCCTGTTAGGAACCCTGTTAGGATTCGCAGTCTGTTCCTGCCTCCTTTGACACATTCTGTAATTTCTTTCTTTCCGAAATTGTTTAGAAGATTCTTGGATTGTCTATGTCCAATAAGCGAATTCCAATGGTCCCTTATTTGCTTTTTGTCCTTCTGCCTGAGATGTTCATTGATAGTGTGGACTCCTATGCCACAGAAGGATTGGGTCCTGTCAGCGGTGTAGCTGCCCCTTTCCTCCTCATTGCCTTCTACACCCATGTGTCCTGGAACCCAGCAGAGGCTAACTTTGTTCTGCGTACCAAATAAATTTAATTTGGTTTTGCAGTTCAGCACCATTCTTGAGCTAATGATATTTGAACTTAGTGCTTTGATGGCTGCTTGGCTATCTGACCTGATAGCTATATTCTTGTTTTTGCTACCCTTATCTAGGTTGAATTGGACACATCTTTCTATTGCATGAATCTCTGCTTGAAAGCTACTGGTGTGTTTTCCCATGGGTTTGATACCAGGTCCAAATACTCCTGCTCCAGTATCTTCTTGTGTTTTGGATCCATCTGTGCACCAAAGGATGGTAATTTACCTCTTAATTTTATCCAAATTCAATTTTTTTACAACTAATGACAAACGAATTTTTTATCATACTAACTTCGTCAACTGTGTTATGCTTTTCATTATAAGTAGGGAAAAATAAAAATGGAGTCAACAAAATTCAACGGTGATCAATGAACACTTGAATGGACAATTTGATATATCAAAATCAGAAATAGGGGCAGGGTGTGCCCTGTTTGCCCCAATGGCGAACTATGAATGCATCATTAGGCTACTAAAATCATTGAGCATTTAATTGGCACAACTCGATGTCAAATCAGGTGCTTTTTGCTACATATGCTCAGCAGAGTACCAAAACATGGTACTCACACATTCTCTCAGCTAAATCCAAAAATCGAACAAAAGAACTTCAAATTTAAGGATGATCATGTAATGTTAGCGATATCAAAAATGCCATCATTAAAGACACAAAATAGAAAGTCATCGTAACATGGTTATTGGCTCATGCACGTGCAGTTTTCACTATTTAAATTACATTTCGATCTGATGCCAAGGATTAGGAAATTTTCTTTGCAAAATTATCTGCTGAAATATCAGGTATTAGAAAAGAACCATTTTAAAAACAGATTCAACTAAAGGTTTACGTAAAAACTGGTTCAAAAAGAGGACGTCGGGAAAACCATAACTAGGTTAACCATGCCGTGTGTAAACAACGTAAGGTGAAAGTAGGTTTGAGCCAAACGTCAAGCTGCAGGTACTGCAAAGGGGAAGAATCGACTGAGCATATATTTATGAATTGCGTAAAGTACAGATATGAAAGAAAAGGATTGTTTGATGCTCTTATGGAAAATTATGGATACCTTTTGACTATAGGATAATATTATGTGCGGAGAGTGGAAAGGTGTATCACCGGTTTCTTAAATATTTAAATAAAATCAATCATGATGAATAGAGAATACTAGCAAAGGGATAGGGAGATGGGGGTTGTGGCGTGGGCGTCGCGAAGGACCGCTATTCGAGACGCCTGATTTCGGTGACTTCCGATGATTTGGGATGTTTTTTATTGGGAAAGGTGAAATGGCACAAATGAACATTCTTCAAAGTCAGCTTCGTTCAGCAGAACAGAAAGAAGATGTTAAGAAACATGGGAAAAACCTTTGGCTTTTATTTAGGGGGTTTATACCAATGGCGTAACAATGCGGGGGGGGGTTCCACCGTTCTGGCGCTTCCTACGTTCGCAACGACGTAACTCCTCGTATATGGCTTTAAAGTCTATACCAAAAAAACTGATTAATAGATAGAATCTTTCAAATTTATATTATTTGAGTAATATAAAAAAATAGCAATTTTTTAGAAGGAATTTTTTAAGGATTGGTTTTCGGAGATCGTGAGTCGCGGTCTTGTGTGATGTAGGTATCAGAAAAACATTTTCTTTATCGTGCCAACGTTTCGATCTTTCATTGAGATCATCTACAGGGCCTGTGATTTACAAATATAGTTTACATTTCGAAAATACATATAGAATTTGGAAAAATGAATTTATACAATGCAAAAATTATATTTTATATTCCATCAAATTATTTCTACTCACTCAAAGTGTTTGTTTTTTTCTCCACCAATTTTGGTTTATTGGAACGTATGCTCGGACTCTCATGTAAATAATATTGTACGGTCTAGTATCACCAATAAAAGTTAGTATTGTCACTATAATACTATCAAATAAAATTTTAAATAAATATTAAAAGAAATAATAATAAAAACATAAACGGTTTTTTAATTGTAAAAATAGCTCTCAAGTTAGCGTTTAAAAATAAAATTGCCTTTAAAAATATCAAAATTAATAATGATGAGAAATATATTTTTCAGCAATGTACCTGTTTTACAACAACAGATACAAATTTAGAAGTGAACAACGATCCGATTGATTATGCCACAGTTCTCCTGAAACTGACTCAATTTATGGAAACGGTGCACGGGTTTCGAAAAGATTGGAATGACTTACAAACTGCAGTAAGCCAGGTTATATGGGATGTTAAACAAGATGTGATCGTGAAAAGTTTTAAAAATGAGATGGACGACCTTAGCATGCCTCATAGTAATTATGACGACGATTATCTACGTCGGTCAAAACCTCCAACAGTACATCTGAAATCAGCTGGTGACATCCTGGTATATCCTGTAGAAAAGTATTTCGACAAAATCACGAATGAAATAGAAATGTTTGAGAATGAAATAAATTTCCTAAGCCCCCTGCTGGAATTACAAATGAAATCATCCAAAGACTATGAGCCAGTGGTTCGATGGGCCCATAACGCTATTCTTTCGGCTGAGGAATATTTCTCTCAATTCATCAACAATCAAACAACTGGCTATAAACTTATTAAGAAAATGCACAAAACACGTAGTAAGTACGATTCGCAAAGAATAGAAATAGAAAAACAAAAGTTAAAGGATGGGGTCTGTTCTAACACCGATACCCTCTCTCATTTCTTATGCCAAACCTATGATCAAGAAGATGATTGAAAAAACCAGAGAGGTAAATGCATATTAAATAATAAGAAGATTTACATAACTATTTATAAAGAACTAAATTTTGAATTATAACCATAAACTATGCTAAATAAAATGTAAGCACTATCTAATGATTTTTTACTACATGTAACACGTATATCGTAACATACAAATGTAACATCCAAATCGTACATTATACAACCACCAATTTGTTGAAAATAAAATTATGCTAAATGTACTGATTTATCCTCGAATCGAACTTGTTACTTCTGTGACTTCTTGACAACACTGACAAGAGACGAGAACTCGGCTGCCCCGTGTGAGATCCTTATCAGCCCTGTCGCCAAAGTTAGCCCCTCTGGGTGAGGTGTGGGTCAGAAGTATTTCTTATTCATTCTTGACTGGTGGAGTACTATACATTCCTCTATTACTCACATATGTAACTAATCTTATTGAAGACCAATGGAGCGCTCAATATTCCTCCATCGGCCTTTTGACACTACACCTTCACGCTAATAAATAAGTGATTGGGACAGTAACAGGTCATGTGAGATGTATGTAAGAAAAACACTTTTCCATTTAATTTCTGGCGTTTCCACTAATTTGTGGAATTACTTATTCTCAATTGTCAATAAAGGCTCCATTTTCATGCCAAATTAAAATTTTCCGCATCGTAGGATGATTTTATATTGATGTTAATTATTAATGAAATTAATATACCAAACACAATATTTCAAAAAAATCTCAATCTAAATAACAATTTTTATGATGATTTGAATTGCCACTAAAATTAGCTTTTGGGGAAAGCTTGAATAACCCGATTAAGTCAATTTATCAAGATTTCTCTTGTCTACTGATAATGAACTGTTGGAAAAATCTTTTCTGACAATTGAGAACAAATAATTCCATTAAAAAAAACCTGGTTGGAACAGGGGTCTCCACTAATTTTTTTAGGTTTAAAGAACAAAGCCTGATCGGAAAATATTTGATACTAGAATATATTTACCTCCTATTACACAAAATTAAAAAATTATCGATCAGACATTTTCCGATTCAGAGTCGGCTCTTGCAAAATCTACAAAACTTAGAAACATACGCATCAATCTCAACAGAGGAAGAAACTACAATTAATTAATAATAAATGGTAATAAATAATAAATAATAATAATAAATAATTAATAATAAAAATGGTATATATATTTAACTAATAATAATTTATTTTGGAGGCGTCGGTGGCCGCAAAGTTTAGTCTTTGACACGGCGCTCATCACTGTAAGGTAAAGGTCCCGGGTTCGAATGCAGGGCCGCTGGATTCGAACCCGACATACTTACAAATGTTTTTTTTTTTTTTTTTTTCAAAAACACCGGCACCCTGAGGGTTTATATGACCTCTGCTGTTGCGAACCCTCGTAAAAAAAAAGAAAAAACATAAAATTTGAAATAAATATTCATTTTATCTAATTAGACCTAGTTCTATCGTCAGGGTGTCGGTGTTTTCGAAAAACACCTCATTGTAAGTATGGTTTGAATGTAGCCGCTTGATTGGAACTCAGGACTTTTAGCTTACAGTAACAAACGCTGTGTCGCAACTTTCGCCACCGATGACCGTTACAGCATAGTAGTAATAATGGGTGGTTTCTTTTTATACATAGCTGCCAAACCTTTAACACTCTTTCGTTTAAAAATTTTGTTTTGTTGACAAAACAATCACATCTACCTCTTAAAAACATGGCGTTAAGTCGAGAAAGGCCGATGCTCTGACCAACGGCGGTCGAAGCCTTCGTTACATAGTCCAAGTTGTGGGTGTGCCACGCTCTATCATCCATGATTGTCCACAGGAGATTTGGAGCAACCAGAAGTTTCCATCGAAATAAAAGTAATGCTTGACTGCGGTGTACGACGGGGAAATCGTTTTATTGCTCTTACCGCTAAACAGAAAGGACATTTAATGACTTTCATGATAAGGAGTCAACTCCAAACGTATACAAGGTAAGGTGTAAAACAATCAACAGAAGGCCTCGTGAGAATCTTTCTAGACATCTAATTTAAGGTATCGAGTAGGGCTATTCGTAAATCAGCATCTTGCTCGACGGGGGCTGTCCTCTTCACAGATGCGTGCCGGTTTGATTTGTGGCAGACAGATGACGGAGACCCTTGTTTAGAACGCTTTGCTTCAGGTATCATGCGTGTGTAATAGCCGTTTCAAATAGTCGGGCAAAGTATGTCGTAGAATCAACGTCCACGCTCGTACGAAATTTATTATCAAACAGAATGGACCTGTGACTGCACTATGGTACGTTGAGTAAATTCGGTAGACAATAATCGACCCTTGTACATCGAATTGTCAAGTATTGGCTTAGAGTATGTAAGAATTGACCGTGGAAACTTCACGGTGAATGTTGTAGCCATATTTTTTAAAGATTTTGGCAACTTGTTTATTGATGGAATTTTATTTGTTTTGTTTTTATAACAATAAAGTTTGTTATATTTATTAGGTTTCGTGGTCCAATTGACCAAATAAATTCTTTTCAATTAATTACTTATTAATTGAGGTTTTAGTTGAGTTAAAAAGTCAGTGTCACCTTTGGCTAGATACGCCGCTACCCAGATTTTGAATTTTCCCTCTCTTTTTGCCATTTTTCATTTTTATCATCGTGACTTCGATTCAAACCAAGACCTTAACTGAAAAGAATTTATTTAGCTAAGCGGACCACAAAACCTAATAGAAGTAATAAACAAAATGAAGTACACTTCACTAAAACTACCAACTTACAACATCGTTACGGTTTGGTCGTTTCTGATTGAATTGAAAACGTTGTTACGTTAAATTTAAATAGAAATTAAAAATTTTGCGAGGATTACTTACGAAAAAGGATGTATCAGGTGAGAAAATGTTTGTTATTGTTCAAGCATATATTTTCTTTATTATTACTCGAATTTCTTTTACAATGCAAGAGAAATTTAATGTAATGAAACAAATATTTAAATTAACACCACTGGGTTTTCATTTCTTTTTTTCGCTACATTGCATCTTCACAATAATTGTTAAGTTTTACGAAGGCACAAGCGCCAATTATATCTATTGAATATTCGCAATAATTTTGTACGCGAATCTGTAAAACATGTGTCAGGTGTGACAATCTGATATTGGCATCCCAATTGAATACAGTTTTGAAAATCTTTGCACAAAAAGTTGTAGACAGATTAAAGAGATTGAAAATTCTGTGTGTTATAATATCCCTTGATGTCCTTCTGTCCTAGTATGGTGATCGCAGATCTTAAAAAAAATTTTTAATTAAAAATATTTCATTTATAATTTTATCGTATTGGCCTGGGCTGGAGGCCAATTTGCCAAGAGTTTATTATGAAAGGTGTTTTCGATTTTGAATGGAAGGTTGTTAACTCAGATTAAATGTGGATTCGGCTCGGACGGTCCCGGAGGGTTTTGGGGCCGTTACCATTGTCATTACACCCGGATTGCAAACAACCGACAAAACCGATTACACCCCGAACGGACTGAGGATCGGATAATTAGTGGGTACAAGCCTTTTCCAAACAGGCCAGTAGGTAAATTAATGTTTTAGGAATTGTTTCAATTTCAATAATTGAACTTGTAACAACGTATATATTGGCCGAGTCATATTGGGTATTACAAAGGTTCCGCACTCGATCCGGGTTTGACGTTCGTCAAATAGTTCGATTCACATTCTCTTTCACATCACACCGCGGATTCTCGGAATTTTCTACCCGTTATCAATTATTATCAATCAATTCAAAGTAAAGCAGTGACCTATGAAATCAACGGTTTGGAAAAGATAAAATCGTTTATTAGCATGTCATATCAAACAAACCCTTCCTTTTATCTCGTTAAATGTTAATTTTAAAAATATCTGCCATATATATATATATATATATATATATATATATATATAT
>CM077109.1:1186352-1212114 GCA_039619505.1 Cimex hemipterus
TCTCTCTCTCTCTCTCTCTCTCTCTCTCTCTCTCTCTCTTTTCACTTTACTTTTTTGTCTACATCTATCTCTCGTTTCGGTACTGTTACGTTGCCAAGGTCGGACATATTTTTTTAATGTTTTCCCCATTTTATTGTACCGTTTGTTTATTTATCTACGTGTTTAATATCCTGAAATTTTATTTTCTCCTCTCTAACTTTCTCACACTTTTATTCTCCCTCCCCACACTCTCTCTTCTTTTCATCATCTTTCTCTGCCTCTTTTTTCTCATTCACAACTTCCCTCCTTTTCTCTGTCTCTTTCACTTTCTATCTATCTATCTCTCAATTTCTCACTCTCTTATTTTTGTAGCGTGAAATATTTAATAAAAAAATATGTGATTTTTTTTCTTGCATTCCATTTATAAAATAGATGGTAAAGACAAACAGACTCTGTATAAATTGTATGCATATGTATAATGTACAAATTAAGTTTTTCATTTATGTTTTAGGTTGTACTTCTATTTAACCGCAATTCTTTGCTTCTTGCATTAAACTCACGTTATTTTACTTCTTGTTTCTCGCTAAATGCCACTATATTTTTTTCTCAGTGCTTTTACAGCTTTTATATTTTGCAATAAATTCCCCGCACAACTATAACTAAATCACTTTGTCACTGCCTTCCTTTTTCATATTTGAATTTCCCTCTGCTCTCACTTTTTCATTCTATTCAACAAGAAAAACCGATATAGTTAAAACGAGACATCGTCAGCTAAAAACCGGATAGAATTCAGAATTGAGTCAGTCAGAAGAAAATTTGCAATATTTACAGATTTGTATGTTTAAACGTAAAGAGTTGAAGAACTGACGGAATAACATATAAACTAAGTAATTTGGGTGGCACAAAAATAACGTAACCATTGTTAATAAGCGGAAGGATGATGGGAGGGTCATATTTGGATTGTTACAAAATTGAAATATGGCTTTCTCAATTTTTTGCTTTGTAAATTGTATTGGAATAATTAAATAATCGAACGTTTGATCAATTTTTTCATCCGTTTTTATGAGTTTTTCCGCTGCTCACTTCTAAAGTTATCAAATTCAGTATATTATGCACGCTGAATCGCCTTACACCCTTAACTGATCACAGATAGTTATCCGCTTGTTTTAAGTAAATAAACATTGTCCGTACTAGGTTTTTTAAAGGTAAATCAAAGAAAAGGATGACTCCGTGTACAGTGTCGGCAGCTGGCCGGAGAATTCGATTTGTCATATTTATGGTTTTGCCTCCTGGGTTTGACTTACTATAGAACCAATAGATCACGTTGGCGGGACTTTATTTCATCGTTACTCCCCGTCCATTTCCTTCTAACAAGGTCACTTTGGGTTTATAGTGACCCTGGAGACATCGGTCGTCTCTTTAGTTGAGGTAGGCACAAATGAAGCGTGAAGTTTCCATTCCTTGCTGCCCTGTGATTTTGTTTCAACTATAAATCCGTCGCTATTTTTTTTTTAAAACAGTTGTCTGTCTTTGGCGTGAGGTAATTGATTGACTTCTCCACCCAGCGGTTTGTGAGATTTTCGTCAATATGAGATCTCGTTATGGGAAAATTGAAAATCAGCTCATGCATTGTATGTAACGTACACCAGCCGTTGAAAAACTAAAAGGGAAAACCTAATAAAAATATAAATACAACAAATCTCCCCGACATGAACATATTAGCTTGGCAATAGACAAATCTGACTAAACTCATTTTGTTTTTTGGTTAAATACAAATTGCTTTAAATGAACAACTCAAATTATAAAATTACATAATTCATTTTATTTTACTATGACCGAATTTAATATTATTGTTTTCTTTCATCTCTCTCTCTTCCTCTCTCTCTCACACACACACACACTTTTTATCCATCGCACCTCCGACCTCTCAATCATTCTCCCCCACTTTTTCACTCCCTCTACCTCTCTCTTCACGCTTTCTTTCTATCCCTCCATTTCTCTCCTTTTCTGTTTCCTTATAAATTCATTTTTTACCCTCTCAGCCTTTCTCAATTTTTATTTTATTTTCTATGTCGTTCACCCATCGCTATTGCTCATCCCTTTTCACCCCCTCTTTTTTTTCTCTTTTCATAACACCTTTATAGTATCTTTTCTCTACCTCTCTTTTCAATCACTCCCTTTCTCCTCCTGGCCCTATATCTCTTCCTATCATATTTATGTTTTTTATAGGTCTCCTTCAGATGGAGAGGCAATGCCCCACTCTGTCTATTTTTCATTCTTTATTACTCCCTCCTTCTCACGCTCTCTTTCACTTACTCTGTCCTTATCCTATACTTCTCTCTCTCTCTCACTCTCTCTCGCTTTTTATCTGTTCCCCTCTCACTCTATCCGTATTTCCCACCCCTTTTTTTCCTCCGACTACTCCATCACTTATCTCACTCTCTATCTCTATTTCTCTCTCTCTCTCTCCCTCTCCCTCTCTCTCTCTCTCTCTCTCTCTCTCTTTCTTCTCTTATTTTTCTATGCTTTGAAACGTTGGGTATTAACCTAAACTGTTTATCTCTTGTTCAATCTCTCCGGGGTTCGTTATTCTTCCAATTTCGCATTTATAATTATTTCGGCTTCACTTCATGTTCAGTGAGGAGTTTCTAATCATGCGCGAACAGTTTAAGATGAATACATATTAAGTAGGTAATTAAACATAAAATATTCATAATCAAATAAAATTTATTTTGAAATTACCGTGTCAAATATTAGAATTTTATGAAGTAATCGTTCATTGGAAAGATTAAATGTATAATAGATTATATGTGTTTATTATTAATATATTCATACATAAATAAAACATATTCATACATTTACTTTAACAATGCATTTTTGTAGTCTTATAGAGAAAATAGAAATTGCGCAGAGCCGGGATGGCATGACCCGTGCCTCTTTTCATAAATTTACCCCAGGTGTGAACGTCTCCGTTAAGATGGCAGGGACGGCTTAATTTATTCTATTAATACAGGAGTGTTTCCATAATGGAATTTTTGTCTTTCATCCGTATCCTTGGTCCTCGATCATCGGCGGAACGGATTCACGTTGGTACAAGTGTCATACTTCTCAGGAATGCTCCCAGCAGGACGCGGTCATAAATTATCGCAGAGATCCTATCTTTGTCCCCGACTGATCACCTTGAGACACGAGGGACAATTTCGGTATGGGTGTAAATAAGAAAAAAAATACAAGGCAGATATAATAGTTGAATAAATATTTATTACAATGCGTTTCACGTTATTTTAAATTGTTTGCATGTCAATGTTAAATTTCGCATTTTGTTATCACCTCTCGGACCAGAGTTTGCAAATCAGTGAGGGCAAATCCACCTATTTATTGGGGGGGGGGGTGTTGTAAATTCCGAACGTTTCGGAACGTAATCTGAAACGTGGTGCCCATTCGAAGTCGCAGATTGGGCCGGGGCGGTGTTTAAAACTTTGTTTATACGCAAGCCGTAACCGGCCGGCCCTTTAACTTTGCCCATTTAGGGAAGCGGCGAATTCCCAAAGGGCAATATTTGTTCCTCGGTCGTCACTCTAAAATATTATTTCATAAGGGATAAAGACGATGAAACGGATCTACTCGATTGATAAAGTTGTGGGTTGGTACGGCCATGGAAAATGGCGGGCAAAATAGAAACGTAGAATTTATTAATAGATCAACAATTTGTTTCCAGACATTAACAAGGATGGAGTGACAGCTTAATAAAGATTGCAATCACAAAATTCATTGATAACAGACGGGCCGGAAGAACATTAATTACTATTATAATAACCCGGTAATTAAAAGAAAAATAAGTGTCCCTACAATTGTAATAAAAATGTAAAAGTCGGTAGTTCTAATTCGTTGGAATGAAAAAACCGCATTCATTCATTCTCACTCTCTCTCTCTCTCTCTCTCTCTCTCTCTCTCTCTCTCTCTCTATCTCCTCCCTCTCTCTCTATCTATCTATCTACCTATCTATCTCTATGTTTTACCTGCCAGTATTTCTCTTGCTCTAACATTTCTGTAGGATTAGTACCTTTAGTCTCATTATACTGTCTGTTAGTTGTTCCCTCATCTCGTTCAAAATTACTCATGCAAAAGTATGTTTGGCGTCTTAACTTCTTTTTATGCTTATTTTTCCTCCCTTGCTTTCTCTCTCTCTCTCTCTCTCTCTCTCTCTCTCTCTCTCTCTCTCTCTCTCTCTCTTTTCTCTTTCTTACTCTCTTTTAATGTATTGTATGTATGACTTTATGTTTCTCTTTACAATTTCTCTCTTCTGACTGTGCCTTTCAGTGTATGTTTATCCCTGACGTAGATATTGCCACCTTTTACTGCCCTACTTCTTTGCTTACCCCTCTCTCTTTTCGCTTGCTATCAGCATTTCTCTTGCTCTGAATTTTCTTTATACTCATTCCCTTATCTCTGTTCACCTTCTGTCACTTGTTCTCCTACACAATCTCTTTCAAAATGTCTTTGCTTCTATGGCGTCTTCAATGTTTATGTTTCTTTCTTTCATCCCTCGCTTAATCTCTCTGTCTCTCTCTCTCTCTATCTATCTATCTTTCTGCCCTTCTCTCCTCCCTCTCTTTTCTCTATTTCCTCCCCTTCACATTTCTCTTTCCTCCTTCCCCTTCTTGCCTGTGTTTTCAATCCATACCTATCTCTGGTTGAAATATTTTCCACTTTCCTCAGTTATGCTCTCTCTCTTTTGTCCTACCTCTTCGACTTCACATCGCTGATTACTTTTTCCCTCTCTTGTCGGTGTTTTAAATCTCTGATTTTCTTTCCATGTCAATTTTTCTCTCCTACACTTACATTATGTCCTTTTTCTTTCTCTCTTTCTCATTGTGCTTTTATGTCTTTCAATTTATGTATATCTCTGACTAAAATATTATTCCCTTTTATTATCATTCTTTCTTTGCTCACGCCCCCTTTCTCTCTCTTTCTAATTGACCAAATGACCGGTATTATAAAATAAATACGTATTAATCAGCCATTCCTCTCTCTGCCTTTCTATCATTCTTTCTCTTTCACTGCCACCCGGCTTTTTCTTCAAGTTTCTTTCTTTAGGAGAAATTTAGGGATTATTCGATTAGACTTTTTGAATAGTTAGAATTAGTTTTATACACACTAATGGTTAGGTTCTAGCTAGATATTACATTTTAAACATGGCGCTTGAAATACAATTGAGAACATGCTTTATCCATACAATATGTACCATAATTTTATCTACATTAGATAAAAGAAAAAAAACATGTGACCATTGGAAACGTGTAAAACAAATCGAAAGATAAAAATAACCGAACCAATGTATGCGTATGAACGTTTGTTGATAATGTGAACCGTGTATGAGGCTATAACTCCCAGTTCAAATAAAACTGTTTACGGCCAAACTGGTTAGGAATCCTGTAATAATTAATTCTGGCAACCCATACGTGTTAATTGCAAACTCGTGCGTTTATTTATGCATTAATACCGTCCTCCTATGTTGAGGCTCGAATCGAATATAGTTGAATAATGTTGACGCATCCTTTGCACACTGTGCCAATCGGAAATGGGCCGTTAATTCTGTCATAATAATATGATCAATTTGACAAAACCTACTCTCTCATAAAGTGGGCAGTTGCAAGTTTTATTTATGGAACATTTGGGTGACCATGACGGTATCGGTTCACCATCACCTAGATTAAATTTTCAATCGTACAGTGCGTAACATTTATATTGTTTCAATTATTTAGTGATATTACGTTTGGTCGAATATTGACGAAAATCAGTTTATTGTTTTGCATAATCTATTTATCTAAGTATTTAAAATGTGGATCAGGTTTTTTTTTCATACAAGCATTTTCATTTTCTTTTCCTCCATATATAATTTTCTTGTTCCCTTTTTGTAGCATTATTCCAGCCAATGTAGTATGAAAGGAGCAAATTGCAGGAGTAGCTCATTCCCCTAAATTGAGATAAAACAAATTTAGAAGTAGGAATGAGGTAGAAACACAGAAATTGTAGTGTAATGGCTTGGAGATTATATTTTCAAAATTAAATTATGTTTCAAGTTTTATTGATTTCCTTAGTTAAAAATTATACTGATCTCAGTTAATTTGAATTATATTAAAATAACTATGTAGTACTTAATATAACAAGAAAAATAGATATCATTTAAAATAAATAACATAATTGAAGTTTGGGGGGGGGGGTTTAGGGGTTAATTAATCATTATTTGGCCGGGTGTGACGTGAAGTACGTTTAGAAAAACATATTCTTTATCATGTCGACGTTTCGATCTTTTATTGAGATCATCTTCAGGGCTTGGGGTTTATAGACATTGTTTAAATTATACAAATACATGTAGGATGTGAAAAAATGAATTTATACAATGCTAGAAAAATGTAGAGATTAGTGACCGTTAATGGATAATTATTCAGATATCGTGAGATGCCGTCTGGTGTGATGTAGGTATCAGAAAAACATTTTCTTTATCGTGCCAACGTTTCGATCTTTTATTGAGATCATCTTCAGGGCCTGGGATTTACAAACATAATTTACATTTCGAAAATACATATAGAATATGGAATTTATATAATGAAAAAATTATATTTTATATTCCATCAAAGTATTTCTACTCACTCAAAGTGTTTGTCTTCTGTGTAATTGTGCCATGTCGTGTTGAGAGAATTTTAATTTTAGATTCAAAACAATAAATTTATACGATTCTAGAAAATTTTAGATTAAAAAAATGAATTTATACAATCCTAAAAAAAGTTATCTAAAAAAAATGAATTTATAAAATTCTAAAAAACTGTAGGTTAAAAAAAGAATAAAAAAAATATTTAAAAAATGAGTTTATACTATACAAGAAAATTTGAGATTCAAAACAATAAATTTATACAATTCTATAAAATTGTAGGTTAAAAAGTAATTTATACAATGTTAAAAAAATTTATATAAAAAAAATGAATTTATACAATTCTGGAAAATTGTAGGTTAAAAAAGAATTTATACAATGCTAAAAAAAATTATATAAAAAAAATGAATTTATACAATTCTGGAAAATGTAGGTTAAAAAAGAATTTATACAATGCTAAAAAAAATTATATAAAAAAAATGAATTTATACAATTCTGGAAAATTGTAGGTTCAAAAAGAATTTATACAATGCTAAAAAATTTTATATTAAAAAACAATGAATCTATACAATTCTGGAAAATTGTAGGTTAAAAAAAGAATTCATACAATGCTAGAAAATTGTAGGTTAAAATAGAATTTATACAATGCTAAAAAAAATTATATAAAAAAAATGAATTTATACAATTCTGGAAAATTGTAGATTAAAAAAAAATTATACAATCCTAAAAAAAGTTATCTAAAAAAAATGAATTTATAAAATTCTAAAAAACTGTAGGTTAAAAAAGAATTTAAAAAAATATTTAAAAAATGAGTTTATACTATACTAGAAATTTTGAGATTCAAAACAATAAATTTATACAATTCTATAAAATTGTAGGTTAAAAAGTAATTTATACAATGCTAAAAAAATTTATATAAAAAAAATGAATTTATACAATTCTGGAAAATTGTAGGTTAAAAAAGAATTTATACAATGCTAAAAAAAATTATATAAAAACAATGAATTTATACAATTCTGGAAAATTGTAGGTTCAAAAAGAATTTATACAATGCTAAAAAATTTTATATTAAAAAACAATGAATTTATACAATTCTGGAAAATTGTAGGTTAAAAAAGAATTTATACAATGCTAAAAAAAATTATATAAAAAAAATGAATTTGTACAATTCTGGAAAATTGTAGGTTCAAAAAGAATTTATACAATGCTAAAAAATTTTATTTAAAAAATGAGTTTATTCTATACTAGAAAATTTGAGATTCAAAACAATAAATTTATATAATTGTAGAAAACTGTAAGTTAAAAAAGAATTTATACGATGGTAAAAAATTTTATGTTAAAATACAATGAATTTATACAATTCTGGAAGACCCATATCACTATCTCCAAATAATATTTGAAGGTTTTATTGTTTTCATTTTTTTATTTTCGAGTGTATTTAACAGACTTCAAAAACAATACAAGGGGAAATATGTTTTTCGAAAATTCAACTTAGGTACAGTTATCAGCCGCCTAGCACAACCAACTGTCTTTTTTGTGAAGGAAAATGTTTAAGTATTACTTTACTCTTAGGAAAGTCACATCCGGATGTTCACCCTTGCATTAATTATCACAATTAGACCTACCTCATGTATAATTAAGGCGATTATTTTAAACTTTTACTCTCGGGCAACTTTTAATCTGTGACAAACGGATTCAAAGAGGAAAGTGTCCACTAATCAAGATGATCGGCCATTACGCGAGTGGGGCCGTGTTTTACATAATTAGTGGAAAAAACTGGTGTCGTCGGTGAGCTGTAATTTAATATGGTAATACTCCCCCCCTCCAATGGTAATTGACTTTTTCTTCCATGGCTTCGATCAAGATCTGTTCTATAACGGTTTTTAAGTATCACTTGTCAATGGGGTTTGTCGAAATGTATAATCACAACTGGACGGTCAGCCCACACGATGACTATTTCCATGAAATCGACGGAAGCTAACGATTAGTCGGTGCTTATTTAATTGGGAATTATTGATTGTGTGTGAGTAGGTTAGAATAAATAATTTAAAAGAATTCAATTCTTCATGTTACGGCCAATGCCGTGTAAAAAAAAAAATAATTAAAAAATGAAACCTTAATCAAATAAATTTAAGAAAATTTTAAATTAAGCATACGGGGCTCGGGCCCGATTCCCCTGTTCGCAGATTATCCTATGAATTCAGGTAGAAGAGATTGATGCAGCAGTGTGGGTTTGTCGTGGTCGCGTGATTAAAGGCTTTTTTTTATTAATACGGGATAAATAAAAAAGCACGAGAAAAGAGAGATGTTATGACCTTTATATCATAGGAGTAGAACAGGACTGGGTTTGCAAAGTGCGCGGGAGAAGGATTAGCGATTACAATAATCCAAAACAAAGTATATTTTAAAAAAAATAAGCTGGCTGACGTCAACATTTCATAATAATCTATCAATAGAAGAAACTGATAAAACAAGCTTTAAGACACCAAAGAGTATTAGCAAAGTAAGATTATTAATATTTATGGGGTAATATATTATAAAATCAGTCATCAATATGTCAGTCAGAAATTATTGGAAATAAATCAAACATTGCAATATTCTGTTAACTATTGCTCAAAAGAAAACGTCATGACAGTGTAATATAAATATGTCTTACTGTAAAAATAAATCCTGAATATAATAAATAATAAACAGCTGATAAAATAATAGAGAGTGAATGACAAAGAAAAAGATAAGCGGTGATTAAAAAAAGCAAAAACATATATGTGAGAGAGAGAGAGAGAGAGAGAGAGAGAGAGAGAGAGAGAGAGAAAGGAAGAGGGAGAGAGTATGGAAAGAAAAACTAAGAATATAGGTAGATAGTATTTTACTGAGAAAGACAAAGATTGACAGGCAGATTCCCCCCACTCACAAATGTAACCCTTAGAGAGGGATGAATGAGAGAATGTGAATAGATAAAAAGAGCGCGAGGAATTATTTCAATAGATACAATTTGAGAGATTTACGTCATGCTCTCAAAATTCGTGATGTGCATATTTTTCTCGTTATTATAAGATATAAGACATGCCTCTTTTATTAATATGAACAATTAAATTTTATGAAGGTTTACGCTTATTGTAACTCATGTTTTTATAAGGCATCCGGCACCCCTTCAGTCCAACCAGGTTGGGCCACATTCAAAAGTAACAATCCCATTCATAATCGACGCAGCTACTTATTTGCATTCACTGACGTGCGGGGACACCTCCGTACCTCGTTTGCACCAATCTGCATTCGACCCGTGAAGACACCGTGCTCCGTTGGTTAATTCAGGCCCCCGGTCTTGGAAAATTTGTCGAGGGGAAAAAGAAAAAAACAACTCCAACCGGGCCTCCACGTGAAAAGGAGATAAAATCTAAATATATGACTCAATCCCGGGACCACGTAGGACGTCTTAGGGGGTCGGACCGTCTGACTTATTGCCCATGGAAACCCTCCACCGGAGGGAGGCCTTGTTTCAGACACATTATTGTCTCGTACCGACGAATATTATATATATATACAGGGGCCATTTGTTCTAAACGGTGTGAAACAACAGCCAGCTCCGTTGTATTGTCCACGATCTCTTATTACCACCGGACTCCTTTAAACGGCCGTGTCATTGGGACAAATCGTTTATCAGGTTAACTGATTTACATGATGTGCCTGGAATTAATTTAAACTACGTGTACACACTTAACCTCCGGTTTTATTTAAATGTTTAAATGGTTAAATTTGACATATCACTTTCAAACATAAGGCACAGAGGTCTTCTGCACAAAAAGGGTTCTTTTCGGACCGGAAGGAGAGATTTCTCACAATTAAGTGCCACCTAACGCATATCCAATGTTCAATTTTCCTTAAAATTTTATTACATCTGCCCGATGTTATGCTACGCTAGCCTACTCTACGCTCTGCGATACTCACTATCCAGATTTGTGTCGCTTCAAGTACAGTCGAAGACAAAAGGACCGGACACTCGTATTTTTATTTCAAACTAAATGTATTATTGTCGTAATATTAATCATAACATACTTATTTTATTACAAACTAAATAAAGTGAGATCTAAAATTCATGAGTTAAAAAAAAATCAATTTAAACGGTTTGGCGGAAAATGAATCAGAATACAATTTATTGTTAGAATTATTAACCATTATAAACTAATTTACTAAATTTTAACTAATAATTTATTTCGTTGTTTTTCTTATAAAATTTAACTCATATTTCATTACTTGGTTTTGCTCAAAATATTAATCTAACGAATGAAGGTATAAGTGTGGATAAAATGTCAAGTGTCACGAGCGGGATTCGAACCCACGTCCTTCGGCTTGATACGCTGCTCTACCACTTGAACTATCCTGACTTCGATCCATTCGGACACCAACTCCTCATCTCAACCGCACCTATTCTAACGGAAATATTCAAAAAGGGGCGATAGAGATGGGAACCGATGTGCAGAAAATGAAACAAGGCGTGGGGTAGCATCGGATAAGCGTGTTCCTTAGCTTTAGACTACAATTGGAAAGCCGCGAGAATACCGTCAATTTTTTATATCATACACGCCTCAACTATCACTATCATATATATTTCTTCCTCAATTCGCCAAATAGCGGTTCAATCTTCTGAAGTAGATCAGTTCGTTCCGAATATCGGCAGAGACAGGTGTCATCTGTTGTGAAATATTTGGAATTAGACAAGTCATGTGGCACTCTTTCCCACAATGCGCAATAGTTTTGTTAAAACCTAGTCTAAGAGATTCCATCACTAAAGCTTTTCAGGAGGGAAACATGTAGGAGGTCAGTTGAATCGCGATATACGATAAATGCTGTAAGGCTTGTAAGCAAAATTAATTTACCAAGAATAAAATTTAAGAGTAAAATGAACTCGACGAGATCGTGAGAGAACGTCGAGGGTTCGGAGAGGCAAAAGTCTTGTCGATAAGACATAAAAAGTCAGAATATCCACATGGGATCGTAAAATTCTCGACCCTATTCTAACGAGGAAGTAAAGAGGAATTCGGACTGTAGAATCAATTAAAATGAAATGCCAGGAACGAAGATTAAATCGTATTATAAGGGCAATCTCTGGATAAACAGGTGTGCATCCGAACAGTTCCACGGACTCATTAGCCGATCCTGGGCGTTATTTACGGGATTCGACGGGCATTCTTTCTCATGGGGACACAAATTTCGGCCCCGGTGGATACGTTTATTTACGAGATGCGCCCACTCCGCGACACGGCTTCGGGCCCATTGTTTATCCATTTTTTCCTCCACGGTTCAACGTCGGCGGCCCTTTTTTACCCAGCTAAGTCTCTAGACGGTGGCTGATTTCGAAGGAAAACTATAGCCGTTTAATCGTCTAATTTTTGATTTCGGGTGAGGGTTTTGAAAGGAAATAACAGTATCACTAAACTGTGTGATATACAAATAGAAAATGTCTATAGAGGTTGAGAGACTTTGCTGTCTGGAAGTAAAGCCTTACAGTTGATTTATAATTGAACGTTTTTCATTTACCAACTCAGTCTTGGTATTATTCCTTTGTCAAGTAGTAAAATAATGATAAATGTAAACATACAACCCCGGTCATAGAAGCTATTAAAACCTTGGTGATCTAGTGTACCATATATTTTTATTAGGATTCATAATAAGCATTAGGCTATTAATTTCAATCAACCAACTGGTTCAATTGTGAAGAGAAGTACAGTTTTTCCACCATGGTATATCGCCAGTACTTTTCTTCGTCCAACAAAAAAAAAAAAAAAAAAAAAAAACAATCGTCAAACCCCTTTGAGTGGGGCATCGGTGGCCACAACGACTGAAACCGGGAAAACATCGATGCAACGCAACGCTACTCTACCCGATGCTACCCAACGAAAGTCCAATTTTCCCTGTTGTATTACTCATGTGCACATGTACACTACGCTACCCTACTCCACGCTCTATAGCCAATATGGATAGCCACTATCCAGATTTTCGTCGGTCGCATCTAGTACAGTCGAACACAATAGAACCTAAGACTCATATTTTTATTCAAACTATATTGTCCTTATTTTAATTACAATATGCTTAAGACAAATCAAATTAACAGAGATGAAAAATTTATTAGTTTTATAACAAACGTAACAATTTAATGGTTGGGTAGAAATTTGATCAAAACACCGTAATACCATTTTGGATGTAATGAATTTAACTAACAATTTATATCATGGTTTTGCTCATACAATTACACCAAAGAGGGGTTGCAATTGTGATAGTGATTTGTGGTGTCTGTACGTGACTTGCTCTTAACTTCGCGTAGATGTACACCCTCTTGACGTGACAAGACGTCGGGTAGCATCGGGTAGCGTCGCATAGCGTTGCTCCGGGTGTGGTCCAGGCTTGAAGCGCTGATCACTGTTACGTAAAGAACCTGGGTTCGAATCCAGCGGCCCTTCGTTCGAACCCGACATACCTACAAATTGATTTTTTGCCAAAAACACCGGCACCCCAAGGGCTCATAACCGTTCTTAAAATACCCTCGTAAAAAATAAATTTTTCCCTCTTTTTTAACTTTTCAACATGTTACACGGTTTTCAAAATTTTAATCAACTTTCAGGATAGGCCTAGGAAAATGAGGAATTAAATTATGTGACTACTGACAACAGTAATTCACATTCTAAGGTTAGGGAGAAATTTATCTGAGTACGACTTGAATAACTCATCCAATGAAAAACTACCGTATAAATTATTCCTAAAAAAAATTTAAATTTGTTTTATCGATATGGTAAGAGTACAAAAAGTACAAATACAAAAGTACCAAGAGTACAGGTACAAAATCGTTTATCAAACCCAAAATGGTAAAACCTATTTCAAAGGAAAATAGGGGGCCGCGGTAGCCGAGTGGTTAGCGTGACAGACTCTCGGCTAGTAGACCCCGCGGTCGCGGGTTCGATTCCCGCGTCGCCTCTGGCCCTTTTTTCACGATACCCCCCCCCCCCAAAAAAAAGGAAAATTCAAATTATAGCCATTAAGGATTGAAAGGCTCGCAGATCATCATTTGAAAAATACACCACCGTTATATATTGTGGAGAATTATTTAATTTTAATAGTCTTTTCGTCAAATTCAAAATCACTTTCGTTACCATTTTGACATCACTATTGGACATAATTTACAAAAATTGGATGACCACATCAATTTTAGAACAGTTACACTAAGCACCCCTCACCAGAAAATAGAAATTCCATATCACTAAACACCAAAATTGGACATTGGTGTAGAAAGCGAGAACTCGGGGAAAAAAATCATAATCTACATAAAAAATGTACAATCAATAAGCCCACGGTGGGAGGGGGGAGTCGTCGGTGGCCGTAACGTTGACCACTGTAAGGTACGGTCCAAGGTTCGAATGCAGGTAATACTTACATACAAGCTTTTTTTTTTTAACAGCCCCCCCCCCCCCGAAGGTTCATATCTGCTGTTCCAAACCCTCGTAAAATTAAAAATAAATAAATAATCCCAAACCCACAGGAAACCGTGATTGCTCGGTCAAGAGTGGAAATAAATACCCCAACGTAACTCTGACAATTTAAATGATAAAAGTGTATAAAAATTGTTAACGGACTTTTACGATTTATTTACGGATTTGCTAGAAGAAAATCTAAGCGAGTTCGAACTAACTGACGCCTATTTGGAACAACCGATCGACGTAGCCGAAAATGAATTCCCAATAGTCAACGTTGACCCAGACGAAGCAAACGATCGCGCTACTGTACAAATATTGACGGCAATACTTATTTATATAGCAAATATTTATGACAGTCCCCATAATAGATGAACTATTTAATAACAGTATTAATCAAATTATAATAGAAGAAGGAGAAATTGAACTGGCTAAACCCGAAATAATTAAATTATTCATGAATACAAAGACAAGGATGCGAGTGTAGCGCTCGGGAAATCAATTTATCCTAGACCTTAAAAAAAATTATAAAAACCTACCCTATACCAATGACAAATTGCGGCTTTTACTTCCAAAAGGACAATTACGGAAAGTTTTCTTTCAAAATTTGTAAATTTAAAAGTTGAGAACTAGCTTTTAGCAGATAGAGAGGAAAAGTAATAGACATACCAACTGAGAAGGCGTTAAAGAGATAACAGAAAACTGCCATTAAGGAAAAACAAATCACAGAGGTACAAATGAGGCACACGGTATAATTAAAACTCTCTCATATTAGAATTATCATAGAACACACCCGATGCAGCGCCATGCTTCACTAACCGATGCAAACCCAGTTGTACATAAATGGCCAACTGAGGAACTTGAGAGAAAAAAACTTGTGATTCTCTCTAGATTGCGAATAGGTCATATCAGGCTTTTAATAAGCAACAACCTTCCAACTTGTCCTCGATGTACGCGAAGTGGAGAACGTACCATTTTGACAGTAAACAGTCGACTGTCCCACTTCGCAACCCTTTGGGCAAAGGCTCAACATTTCGAGTGATTTACAGGGTACGCAGTGTTTCTTTCGAAGAGCACTTTTCAGCTTTCTCAAATTTTTGGAATTTATAACAAGATTTAGGCATTTTCCCAAATTGTTGTACCATTGGATGCCTGCTATTTGAATAAGAGTTGTCCGTGCAATATTTCTTTTTTCAAAAGTTTTTGAGGCTACCGGAGCGGAAAAATGAAATGGAAGAAAATACAAATTGCGGGGTAATAACCTGCAATGCCCAAAATTTAAATAAGAAATACAGCTCTCTCTCTCTCTCTCACACAAAAACAATTTAAAATAAAACAGAAATGTTATCGTGTTTTGTTTCTAACTATTGTTATGTAGAATTAGTTTATTTATCATATTTGAATGGAAGGTTAAAAGGATAAGTATGAGCCTATACTATACAGCCGTGCTGGGACTGTTGCCAGTCTGACTCCATTATAATTATTAGCCATACAAGCTTATGGGAAATTTTTAAATTATGGAAAAAACTCACAATTCTAATTTAAAAAAAAAAAAGAACGTTCGGGAAAATCCAAAATCCTCCTATGTAAATAACGTCTGCCTACAAAGGATTGTTTGACGGGCATCAATCAAGCCGAAGAATCATTCTTCGTTGTTGTTGCAGAGGAACATGATTAGGTGATGATAAAATCTATCTGAAAAAATTGAGAAACTGAAGACCATTTAAATTATTTATGTATTGATAAGGCACAACTAATTTATTTCCGAGATCACACCAAACATGACGATAAGGCCAGCCCCACCATGGAGCGGAGAGCGTTGTCGAAACAGGACCACCTCGTGGCGAGCTGTGGAAAAAAGGATCGTCCTGCCGTTTTAATTGGAGATTTTTGCCGTTACCGATCATCTAATATTTTCAATTCGAGGAATACCGACAAGGAGATCACCGTGTTCGTTTAGTGTGGTGTGCTGGACGATTCTCTTTTTTCGGGGAGGTGTAAAATCAAACAAGCATAAAAAAAACTTACAATTAATTAAGGTTTTTAGTTGAGATACAAAAGTCAATGGCACGAGTGGGATTTGAACCCCACGATATTCGCTTAGATACGCCGCTACTCTACCACTTGAGCTATCGTGACCTCGATCCACGAGGCACTGACTTCCCGTCTCAATCCCACATTTTGAATTTTCCCTCCTTAATGCCTTTTTTCAAATGTCGTGTAATCGGATTGGATTCTCGGCAATAATTGAAAATGATCACGGTATCTCAACTAAAAACCTTAATTAATTGTAATATATTAATTGGTCAAGCGGACCACGAAATCAGTGAATTTAATGAATGACAATGAAGTATACTTCACTTAAGCCGGTTTCTTGAAGATTGAACGGCAACTGATCAGTAACTCCCCATATAACAAGAAACAGAAGATAAAATAATTTGCAAATTTTTTCCAGAAAATAAGAGTAGTTTAAGAGTTGTTGGTTCAAGAGAAATTCGGCCCGACCATCTAAGGACAACCTAGATATGTAGTGTTACATACCTGCATATCTTTTTTTAGCCATGAATCCGGAAAAAAAATCCATAAATAATAACCTTGAAAAAAATAAAATATTTACAAAAAAGGCAGTAAACTTTTAAAAATGCATTTCTTCGGCACACGAGGGCCAATTGGCCAAAATTGTATATTTTTCTAATACAAAAAAAAAAAAAATGAACTCTGTCTTAAAATAGCATTGATCACCTGTACAATTTATTTGTACGATTTAATTCTCACATTGGAGGGAAAATACGGACACTTTGGATTTTGCATTCATTTTATTTAAAGTACTACAAGTTGTATAATATTACAATGGCGGTAGAATAAGTAATGATGTGAATTTTTAAATCTATAATGAAATATTTTTCACAATTGATATCATTCTAGATATTTTCTAGAGTCTGTGAATTTGTCGAAGTACGCATCGGTGGTAGAACTGATGTTATTCTTTAACACCTGTTCTTTACCTTTTATTGTTTTTAATCTGTAGTTTCTAAGATTTTCGTACATTTTGGTAATAACGTGAAATCCGTTTTGTGATTTGTCTATCAAATTTTTTAAGGATTTCTCGACGGCAAGAATATTCTGATTGGCCCATTTAATCTTTTCTTCACATAATTTACACATTTTCAATTGTAACTCAACCAGGGGTTGTAAGACACTCATTTTGTTCTGAATCATATTTATTCCTGTGGAGATATCGTAGAGAAAGTTTTCAACCTGACTTGACAACATTCTACGTACATCTTCCCCAGATTTTTCCCCAGAGGAACGGTAACCAGGTTCGTAAATAAAGAATGGGCGTCCACCTTCCTTTTGTTTATTATATTGTGAATATTGACCAAATTCGTTTATGATTTCTCTTTTGGTCGCCTCTATTTTTATTACCACGCCATTCCAACCCAGCTCAAACATGTTAACCGCTTCAATAATTTGATTCATTTTCAGTTGAATTGAGGATTCAGAAGATTCATCGTGGCTCAATTTTAACTCATCATCGTTTTCAATCGGTGAACAGCTACAATACTGAAAAATTATAAATTGTAAATTTTAAAGGTTCGTTTTTATCATATTTTCATAGCCAAACGTAGTTTCTATTTGAACAAAATTTATTGGTTTTTATTTTCTTTCATTCTGTAATTAATTAGAAATTATCTTATTATACAATTGCTTCCATAATTCTTTTTTTTCAATTAATTCTCCTATTAATATAATTTTATGGACATCGTTGGACTATTCTTGTTGTTCCACGATTTTATAAACTATTAATATTATGCAAATAATAATAAAATGCGCAATACCTGTAGAATTAGAAGCAGCAGTAAGACAACCATCGTCATTGCCTTTTCTCAAAGGAATAAACTCTGCGCTTGAAATGTTCATAAATAAAATTTCTAACTTGATAAGATTATCCTTGACTCGATTGAAGTAACAAACGGAGCAATTTTATCAAATCGTTTCAATATATCGATATTTCGACGGATGAATATCATGGGTTGTTCTGTGGATGCAAATTTTAAATTGAAGAGATGTCATATTGGAAAGTTTGCTATCACGGAATGAATAGACACTTCAGAACAAAATGATGAGGCAACAGTCGGGACGTGAAAGCGACAATAGTCTAATTTTTGTCCAAAACGATTTTATGCTGCCATCTTTTTGTGTAATACAATCAAATGAACAGTAAATGAAAAGGGAAAAAACATTTTAACTTATTCTTATGAGAAAGAACAACGAAATTTTTTTTCATGAATGACACTGTAACTAATACTATGCAATGGTTTGGGCAATAAAAATATAAGCTTCATAAATGAATAATTGTTTATTAAACTGCCGAAGAAATGGAGGCATGTACTGATTGCAATCAGATTATTCAGTGTTGGACCTCATTTATAAAGCTGCTTGATTAGAAGTCTAAATTCTGTTTTCATATTAAGGCTGATTTCCAGCAAAATGAAGATAAATTCACTACCGCAACCCAATTTATCCTAGACCTTAAAAAAATTATAAAAACCTACCCTATCCCAATTACAAATTGCGGCTTTTACTTCCAAAAGGACAATTACGAAAAGTTTTGTTTCAAAATTTGTAAATTTAAAAGTTGAGAACTAGCTTTTAGCAGATAGTATTAAGGCTGATTTACAGCAAAATGAAGATAAATTCACTACCGCAACCCAATTTTTTGAGGATCTGAAGTTCAATTATGTGTATAAACCTTCTATAACAGATCAGCTGACCAACATTTTCCTGATCAAAAAATTGGCCTCCACTGCTCAGTGGATCCAGGTTGTACTGCTGAATCTTAAATCATTCATTTTTATTGTTACCTAAATACCCATCTACCTGATTGTTTCCTTTGTGTAACTTATATACTTTAACCTTACAGACCTCTCTTGCGTTTATCACTGGAGCAACCTAGATCGGTTACTTTTCTGGTTAATGTTCTATACTTTAACTGGCTCATTCTTACCTTTGATGACTGTGAGGTGTTGATCAAGAAGTGGTTATATTCTACAGGTGATATAAGCAGTAACCTTACGTTACAAAATCTTACCTTAACAGGCAAACTGCAATAACTAAAGAAGGCTAAACCTGCAGGAGTGATACGACTGTATATCGGAATCTGAAAAAACATCTGAAAGGGAGTATTTAATGTGTAGAGATTAATAATCGTCGATGTAGGCTTCAGAAAAACATTTTCTTTATCGTACCAACGTTTCGATCTTTTATTGAGATCATCTTCAGGAGTGTTTAATGTTGACGCCTTTAGTTCATTATGCAATGAAGAGGAAGAAACAGCCACACATGTATCATCTTCGAAATTGAAACAACCTGCCAATGGAGACATAACCAGGGATGCAATGAAAACCAGAAGAAAGAATTGTAGCAACGTCAGCCGATGCGCTAGTACTCGTTATGAGAAGGATCGAGTCGTTTGAAGCGCACTACCAAACGAGAAATGCGAGTATGTAGTACGCAATGGAGGTACTCCGGACTTGCTCTACCCATTCACCTCCTTTCCCTGTTATGTAGGACCGCCTGCCTCACCTTTCTACTAGGGGATTATTAATTAATTAATTTTGACTATATTTTATTTACAGAATATACAGAATTTACAAATAAATTAAAGACTGGCTTCAGGCTTCCTGCCTATATACCTGATCTGAAGTAAAAAAGAACTAATTTAAACATATCTCAATATTAGTACAGAGGGAAAAAAATATATATATAAAAAAAACCTTTACATTATATAGTTAATTTACAGCAAAATGTGCTTCACTCTTTTGTACTTATATTTTTTGTAAAGTATCTGCAAAGAGGCAGCTTCATAGTTAACAATATTTCTAATATTAGTGTATTCACTAAGTTCACAAGCTTTGCAAAATCTTGATGTTATACTGTGGACTTGTATAGAGACACTAGTCACCTCCAATACTGAATGCATGCAGTCTATTGGCGTCCACCTGTAAAAGGAACCAATCAGTCTCAAGCATTTGTTCTGCACAACCTGCAACTTCCTGTAGTTGGTGATACATGTATTAGACCAGACAGGAGCCGCATACAACAGCATGGGTCGAATATACAAATAATAAATTAACTTTTTATTAATTATACTCAGATCAGAGTGTCTATTTAACAACGGAAATAAATTGCAGATCAGAGCCAATCCTCTATCGCATACCGTGTTGATGTGCTTGGTGAACGTGAGCTTTGAGTCCAGCATCAAACCGAGATACTTCACTTCTTTTTTCCATGGAATACCCCTTCCGTTTATTGTCACAAAACAATCAACATTAGGCCTTCTGCGAGTGAACAGAATCACCTCTGTTTTTGACTCATTGGGTCTGATCCGCCACCTGTAAAAGTAATTAAATGTTTTCTCAAGGGCTACTGAGAGATGCCTAGCTATTGTATCTACCCTGAAAGGCGAGATCATAAAATCGGTGTCATCAGCATATAGGGCACACTTTGGCTTAACTTTTAGTTCGGTTATACCATTAATAAATATTGAACAATGTGGGCCCAAGGACGGAGCCTTGGGGTACACCAGCAGGAATATACAGACTTTTGCACCTCCGCCTCGTCACTTCAGCTTCCCCCACCCTTCCACCTTTGGATAAAATAATATTAAAAAAATAAAATATTGAAAAAATAGTTTAATCTTTCTAAATATTATATATATTATACCAGAGGGCTATTTTTATTTATGTAGCCTTATATGGGCATAAGTGCATGAACATAAAAACATGTCTTAAATCGAAATAATACTCATAATATACTCATTCTCAGTTTTTAATCGTAACATATATATATTTTTTTTTTCGAAACAACATAACAAAAGCTTTGGCCTCACTAATTTTCGGCGTCTTTCACTATATCCTTTCATGATTGTTGACATATGTACTTCCTGATAGGCGGTGTCATCCAGTTTTTATTTATGAGATTAATTTCCACTTTTACAGTGTAATGTTTCAGTTTATAAAGTCAATTTTGCTGAGGTCGTAACCCAGCCTCAGGGTTTTCTTGAATTTGAGAAAAAACTTCACCAATCTCATCTGGCTTAGTTCTTTCTATATGAAATTTATAGAAAAAGCATTAAAAAAACATTAGATTTTCTTTATATAGGAATTTTTAGGTGTCTTTGTTTACCTAGACATGGAAATTTGTTTTCCTCAGTTTTAGAGTTTGTTTGCGCGCTTTTTTTTTGGCTATTATTTTGTGATCGCGATTTTTAACCGTGTTTCTGTCATAGCAGTTATTGTATTTAAAATTTTCAGTTTTAATTAATTTACTTTTTGTTAGTGGTTTTTTATTAGGTTGTTTTGTAGTTTTGTACTGCAATTTTGTCACTTAGTCTTCGCATTCTGAGACGGTGTGCTCGTATGATATTGTCGTTCGGTGACCTTCTTATTGTCTATACCTAATTGTTGTTTGCCCTATGTTTCAGTCTATCTTAGATCTAGGAAATTTATAATATTATTATTTCTCGTTATGACGTGAATTTTACCTTCTGTATAAAAGGTTTAGGTCAGGTGATTTTTAGTCGATTTAAAATTATAGGGGTATTCCCGATCTTTGTGTCAACCCCTGTACTGTTAAGTCGTGTTAGATCGCGAAAAATTTCTAAAGGTAGATTTGTAAGAATCTTCCAGTTAACATCGCTCGATCTAATAGACCAGGGCCAATGTTAGATGTTAGTTCGAAAATAGTCACGTTGCTATCCGTTATGGTGTAGGTAATCAATATGGCAGCCATGAATTTAACAGCTGTTTTTTTTTTGTTTACATGAATATTTATGCTTCAGTACGCATTAATTAAATCAGGCCAATACATTTATTTTTGTTCATTTCTGACCAGTCATTATACTCTCATTCATAATAGATACATCATAAAGTTTTAGGCTGTTAGACGTCAGCATGTCATTCGTTCATATTTTCGAGTGCATAGACAGAATTTTGAATCAAAGGGCTGATTAATTTTCCTTTTTTTTTTAAATTAAATTCTGGCATGTTACAATTTACCACCAAAGAAAATCAAAACAAACAACAAGCCTTCTGGGAAGCCATAGCTTATGGATGGTTACAGCTTCATTGTGGTTCTACCAATGGCCACGCGCAGCATTGTGGAAAAATTAACATCTCTAACCTTCTCCTTCTTATTATCAATACCAATCCCGCAATATCCTATATATGGTTTAGTATCGCTTGCTCTGCAACCAACCGCTCAAATGAAGCGATTGGGGCGATGAGACTGTATAATTTTAGTCAACGCTGGATGGCTGACATTGACTCCTAACACGCCATTTATGTTGCCTCTTTGCAACCTGTCAGTTTATTACGTAAATGAATGCTGTAAAAACTAACAGCGCATATCTTCCAGATGACATTTTTGAAAAGAATAAGCTTTTGTAAATAGTTCTCACTCTTTCTTATGATAAAGGTTGTATCTCGTGGGTTGCATGGTTTTATGTGTAATTTTTTCGAACCCTTTCTTGGCGAATACCTTCCTTTTGTGTATGTGTCTGTATTTCGCCATACAATAGGAACGATGTCACAGTATTAATTAATCCATGGAAGATGGCCAGTGGGCGGAAGAGGACTGTGCCCACGCTTACACCTTCAACAACCTCCTAACAAGCTGCGTTTTGTCACGCCCCACCGTCAACCGAAGTCCGTATCTTTTTTTACCATTTGACGAATTAATGGTTTTACAATGTCAAGCCGTATGATATAGCTGATTTTTCTTGAGGTTTTTTATTTATTTTTTTATATTTTTCTGTTGCTCGATATTTTTCAGGTTTCATGTCGCCAACTCTATGGTTTGTTCTTGAACACTAAACAAAAGGTCATTTAACTCCACGTATGTAGACCAACTTTAAAAAATAAACGTTTGATAACAGTGTTTTCTTAAAATTCAACAAATTGTTTAAAACAGTGTCTATGAACAATTGGTTGCATGTAATCGGTTACTCCGACTGCATAACGAAATACATTCCCACGTTAATGCCAATCACCTATTTGACTTTTTGAGTGAGGAGTCCGTTGTCCAACCTTTTTTGGTGGTACGAACGTCATTAGTTTACGTCATACTTAGTGCTTTCGTCGAATCTTTATCTTACCCACACCGGGTATATCTAGTGGAGCAACAGGGTTCCCTGCCTTTTGGATCCACATTTCCCACCAATAAGTAAGTGTAGGAGACAGAAGCGACCGTTTGTCCTACTCACAGTAAGTTGATTTACAAACCGATTCCGGATTTCGAACTTTTAGCCCATCATCAGGCCGAAAGAGTTTTACAACCACGTCACTCGACACGAATTGCAAAAGTGAACCCACCGAAACCCCCTGCCAACACGTTCCAATGAGAAGCTGGTTTTTAATGCCGCTCAATTTTGAACATCTTATACAACAGATAATAAGGGGGGGTGCCTATTCTTAAAAAGACTCGTTTATTCTTTCCAAAAAAAGCAATGTCCTTGGAGAAGAAACAAGAATTGATAAAACCTACTTTCTAAAAAAAAATTAGTTAAACCATTTAACAGCTAAAAGTTTAAAACCATAACTATAACAAACAGAATAAATTAGTAATATAAAAAAGTACTTAGCAAGATGTTATTATTTCTTCCAGTTTTTTATGTACATACGTGTAATTTGTCAATGAAAAATATGGCAACAATCTTTTTTCCAATGATAAACTTTAAAAAAAAGAACACAATTTAGAAGCAAATAAAAAATAGAAAAAGCAAAAGACGATTTTTAAATTATGTCGAACTAATTTTTAATGTTATTTGGGCTTTTGATTTAAGTTGGTATAATGAAGAAAGCAGAATTAAGAGAAAGTTTAGATTTATTTGTTTTTAAAACTTACCTTATTTTTAACAATCTCTGATGTGAGGATAACTTGTCGAATTCCGCTCTAAAATTAAGTCGGTGGTGAATGGACCCGAAAACGATTAAGTCAGGAACGCACATTTACCCGATGCAAAGCCATGCATCGCAAATTCAATCGGGTGTGTTCCCGGCTGAACGCAGGTCTAAAACAGGCACTCAAATAGATCTAAGTATAGAAAACCCAGGGAATTCGTAAAAATCCATCACTACCAAACACAAATAAAGAGTACGCCAGTTCCAAGAACTACCGGATTTTTGGGCTTGTAATACCGACCGCCAAGCGGTGCTCATCGACCCGATAGTGTGAATTAATTTAATTTATCCCATTCTACGATAAATAGAAATTACCACATGGAATCAGATGTAGAAAAATTGTTATTTATATTAGTTTTTGTAGTTTTTCCATTCCTTGTCATATTTTCACCTCTTCAAATAATAAAATTTCAATTAATCAGACGTTTCATCATTCAGGACGTTCGGAAGACGTGACGTCAATAGTAATTAAATAAAGACAATGAGCCGAAGACGTTCCGAGTCAAGTCACGCTAGGTCTCAGGCGGAGAGAAATATTTCTCAGACTGGAGATATATTTCGCCAGGGCTGCCTGTCTTCAACAGCCGGCCGTTCTTTATCTCTCTTCCTAGTTCCTCTTGTCTCAGACGCACTGGCTATCATTTTTTCACCTCCTCTGATATTTTGGGGGTGCCATTCCTCAGGCGAAGTTATTTTTTCTTCTCATGATATTAGTTGGACAGATTTTTGACCATTTCTTAACAAAATAATGCCATTTTTTGGCCCACAAAGTACTTAGGAGAACGTAATGTTGTGATTGTTTTCCTTGTATTCCTTGTATATTAATTCACATGTCGTCTATTTTACTTTTTCATGTATCATATACAATTGTACCTAAGTAAAATGGTTATTCCCAGAATATTTAATTAAATTGAAAAAAAAAAATTGTTTATGTTCATCCCTAGAGTATCTGGACGATCGGGTCAGGCTCTACCAATTAGTGCGTTATAAAAAAAAACACATCACTTGAGAAAATTGATCCCCGTGCACAAATTGTTTATCTGTTGGAGGCACAAGTGTTTTAAATCACTCAGAAACTGTTTACCTCTTGTTTTCACAGTTTTTTTCCCTTTCCGCCCTAAAGATTCAAGATCCCTTCTGCCTGCATATCACACTTTGTATGAGTTACGAGTCGAAAAGCGCAATCGTGTTGAGGAAGGGCCCGAGGAACAAAAAAAAGCCGAGAGCCGGGTGGCCGTAATAAAACAAACATGAACCCAACGGCTCAGAAAAACTGAAAACCGACATATTTATGGTTTTCGACTTATCGACCCTTCCACATCCATCTCAATTAGTCTAATTGATACAATTATTGTTTGATATTAAATTGATGCTTTGTACGAATTAGGATTGTATTTGTGCCCAATTAGGTCGAGCTATAATTAACGGTTTGCACTGTGCATAGGAACAGCTAGCAATTAATTAAACAAATGCATATACAAAAATTAATTGTATATATACAGGGTGAATTGCTACTCGTGCTACAAACTTCTCCAGTAGATTCTTCACCCTAAAATGAACAAAAAAGTTCATATTGTCCATGGTCCGATTCTCAACCATTTCAGAGTAATTTCGCTTTTCATCGATTTTGAAAGATATCACGTCCTGGGGTCGGAAAATCGAGATATCTTTTAATCTAAACATTTCTCTGAAAATCTAATAGCACCGTT
>CM077109.1:1212514-1223744 GCA_039619505.1 Cimex hemipterus
AACGGTGCTATTAGATTTTCAGAGAAATGTTTAGATTAAAAGATATCACGATTTTCCGACCCCAGGACGTGATATCTTTCAAAATCGATAAAAAGCGAAATTACTCTGAAATGGTTGAGAATCGGACCATGGACAATATGAACTTTTTTGTTCATTTTAGGGTGAAGAATCTACTGGAGAAGTTTGTAGCACGAGTAGCAATTCACCCTGTATATGTACATAGGGAGTTCGGCTACCCGTGTTGCAAACTTTGCCAGTAGATTCTACATTCCAAAGGAAGCCAAAAAGTCTTAATTAACTACGACCCTAATTTCATCCGTTTAGGAGTTGTCTGATTTTTAAAGATTTCACAACAATGGTAGTTCCAAAACTAAAAGGTTTTGGGCAAATCCGTTGGTACCACTGAAAACTAAGTTAATTTCCAAAGATATGCGATTAATACTGTAACCCTCGGGAAATAATGGTTTTAGTAGCGAAAACTGATTTTTTTTCAAAGTTAAAAACATACTGTGGTGATTCTAAACTACTATTTCCAAACCTAGAGACCAGCAAATTTCAGAAAATGTAGTCAATTTAATATCTTTTTTAGTGGCGCAATTGCTTATTTTAATTATTTTTTTTCGAAGAAGAAAGAATTATTGAAGGCCAATAAAAACCGTAACAGAGGATAGGTAAGGTGGAAAGGTTAATAATAATTGTAGGTTTCAGAAAAACATTTCCTTTATCGTGCCAATGTTTCGATCTTCATTGAGATCATCTTCAGGCCCTGGGATTTACAAACATTCTTGCGTGTCGTGTTGGGAGTGCCAGTGAGATTTTGCTGTTTTATGTTTATTGGATGGCGCAAGTATACAGACGACACACACTTTGAGTGAGTAGAAATAGTTTGATTGAATATAAAATATATTTTGTATTGTGTAAATTCACGTTTCCACATCCTAAATTTATTTTTTAAATGTAAACCGTGTTTGCAAATCTGCGCACGATAGAGGAAATGTTTTTCTGAAAACTACATCACACCTGACCTCTCACGATATCAGAACAATTATGGATTAACGGCCACTAATCTCTACATATTAATAATAATAAAAATCCAAAGAGAACAACTAGGAAATATCATTTTCTATGTTTATTTTTAATACAATTGGGTGTTGTAAATCTCTTCCTAAGGATGTGCACGATGGCGTGTATTTGGAGGAACCATTTTCAACCGAATTGACTGCTAATACGAATAATAATAAGAAGAATAGGAATAAGTCGTCTTCCAAATTTTAATTTTCATTACAGTGAAAGGCTCTTATTCATTTTTTAATTCCCAATATATAACATTCCGCTAATGTTGACTTTATGATTATATATGTAGTTGTATTTCTGCAAGGAATGGCAAATAAAAATTGTGAAATTGCGTCGACTGCAACAAATATGAATTTATTTCCAAATTGGGAGGTGGGGAGTGGTCCTACTAAATCTATGCAAAAGTTTTTGCATTACTCGTTCTGGTGGGGTGCTTTGCAAGATTTTTGAAAAAGGATTTGTATTAGGTTTTATTCTTGGGCATGTTATACCCCTTCAAATTTTGTCTTTTATTAGTCTATGCATTTTCAGCTAGATAAAAAGTTGTTTACATTGGAAAGAGTTTTTTTTTAACCTAGGTGTTCCCCATATTTGCTATTGTGGCAATAATTGAAAATTGTTGATATCATAGAATCAGAGACTATTATTTTCTTTGCTTCTGGCTTGTTATCAGGAACAGAATAAATCAAATTGCTGATATTTTAACGTTCTTAACATCAGTCTACAGCCTGTGAGAAAGGTAATGATCGGAAAGTTGAAATTCATAAAGGTTTTCAAACAGGGATGTAGGTTTTTTAAAGTGGAGGTGAATAAGGTTAGGCTTTGTGAGGAATCTGAATCTGAAAAATCATCTCCTGTGTTTTTTGAACTGGGATTGTCAATTTGTGAGTCGTTAGGTGAAAACCGTGGAAGATAGTCCGCAATATTATTACTTTTTTCCTTTTATTTCATCGCAGGGCTGTGAAAAATCTTTGAGCGATCGCCATTTAATTAAAAAAATTTCAACGTCTCAAAGGCTTTCTGGCATTCAAAATCCCAGACGAGTTCACTATTTTTTTTTTTAGAGTTAGGGGAGCTGAAATTTGAGAATAATTTGGGATAAATCGAGAAAAAAAGGTTACTCCCCTAAAAAAGATAAAACTTGCTTCATCGTCTTGGGAGGGGGGAGGCTGCAACCTTTTGATTGCTTCGATTCTGTCTGGATCGACACCGATAGAGTGTGATATTTGTTGGATTTTAATTTTTTACGGATTTAATGTTATGCCATTTCTACGTATTATTTCTAAAACTGTTTTGATACGCTCGAAATGTTGTTTGTTAGTATCAGAATATATTACCAAATCGTACAAATAATTCCAAAGAAACTTGTATTTTACTGTCGGAAAAGATTTGTTCGATGTATTCAGTCAGAGCGTGTCAACCCAACGATAGACCCATCGGGACGCGTAAAATTTCGAAATGTCCATACGGAGTCTTAAAGCCACTAAATGAACGCGAACTTTCTTTAAGTGGTAATTGAAAAAAGGCATTTGACAATTCAAGGACAGTAAAATATATGCCACCATATATGCGATGAAAATGTGATCTATAAACAGCAGAAAATTTAATTATATCATTAATTTTTTTATAATTTATAACAATTCGCTCATTTTCTGAATGTCCTTTTTTTGATATAAGGAAGGCGGGTGCAGCCCATGTTGAGTGGAAAAAAAGGTTTTCCTCCCTGGGATCTACCATGATACGTTAGGTTTAGGAATGGTCGGTCACTGCAATAAGTAACAAGTCCTGCACAATCTTAAGCTGTCGACTTTAGTCCAACCCAAGTCCAGGTGTTCATCAAAACGTTAAAAGCTACTAGAGGAAGTCAACCTTTCAACCTGGTCAGCCGGGGTGGAACACTCAAGCAAAATGGGCGAAGCCAGTAAATGTAACAAAGGTGTATATGTAAAGAAATCAATCAATATAAACAATATATTTTATTAACTAAGTTATTCCAGATATTACAGAATAATTAGTGGGCGTATATTGAATTAGAACTATTAAAAAGGACATTTTTTTATTAATTTTCATTGCCTTTTTTTTCTTCCAATTGTTCTAAGGTTTGGCAGAAGAAATTGTAGTCCTCTTCCGGCGTGGAGCAGACCTCACTTTTAACCTGGTAATAGTCTGCTGTTCTTACTCGTAATTTGTATGTTTGATATTGTTTACACACTTCTTGTATAATTTGAAAGCCGTCTTTTGATTTTTCGAGCAATTTCTCTAAGGATTGCTCGAGAGCGCGAACGTTTCCAGTAGCCCATTGACTCGTCGTTTCATGGTCTTTACCGAGTTTCAGTTGTAATTCGACCAGGGATTTTGCAGCAGCCATTCTTTTCTGAAGTATTCTCGTTCCTTCTGTAATATTATTAATGTATGTCTCAATCGGATTTACCACCATGTCTCGTACTTTTAACATGTAAGAATCGAAAGAACTGCGTTCATATGATTGTCTCATGTAATAATTTTCGGTAGTTGTCATGACTCGCAGGTTCGAAGGTAGGACAATTCCATCGTAAATTTCTAGTATTAGCTCCTCCATATCTCCTTTTACGGCATTCCATTCTTTAGCGAACGTTTCAATTGTTTCGTTCAGTCGATACATGTCTTGGCGAATTTTGATATATTTGAACTCGTGGATGTCAGATTGTAAATCGGTAACATTCCCACTAGGGGAAGAGCTGCAATGCTGAGAAAGGAAACATATTTTGTTATAAATACATTTTTTGAAATGTCTACACTTATGTTTGCTAGATATTTAAAATATCGCCTGACGTCTTATTACAGTTCACAGCATTTTTTCTCTTATTTTTTGTTTTTATCATTTGGAGCGTCAATGAATTCGTTAATGTCAATTGTACTAATAAATGTTGTAAAATATTGATTGCTGTTGTACATTAAAATTTCTAAATACATTTCAATTATAATGAGATATTTCGTTTTATATTGTTAGAGTTTATAAGTTCAATATTATTTATAATATAGTATAAGCAAAACTACATAGGTTTTAACTAGTTCATATATGAAGTACATATTAGTCGCTATTAGTTTAAAAAAAATACCTGCAATAACAAGAGAAGGAGCAGTGAGAGAAACATCGTTCATATACTTTCGTAACGAAATGATCCTTTTGCTGTCGAATATCTACTAGTGATTATTTTCTTATCATTAAATACGTTTATCTCCTTTTTTTAATCCTCGATATGTTTGTTTTATACATGTATGTTTCATTAATTTCGGAATGGTCAATATTTAATTCAGCTCTAGTTAGACCAAAGGGAGTATTTTTATCTAATACTTTTAAATAGTTTTTTTTTTTGTAAAAGTTAAGATAAGATTTTTCAATGATGGTACCTTAATCCCTTCACTTCAATATTATAAAGAAGAGAACTTGCTGCCATCGACTCGTTAAATTTCTTTCGATTGGATATAAACCTTATTCTGGATTTCCTACAAATAACCATTATTGGTCCTGTGCCTTTTATTAAGCAAATTTTGCTGCAATATTAAATACCATCGAGTTGAGAAGTTTAAATAAAGATGATCCCTCTTTAGGTATGAGGTAATTATAACACAAAGTGGCAAGGATTATTATGAATATAAGCGAGAAAAAATAATTTGTGATCGTCTTTTATTTTTCTACCTATACGGATCAATTTTAAATATTGAATAAATCTGGAATCAGAGGGGTAAAAACTATAAAATAATATGGACGTAACATTTGACTGGTAATTGCGATAAATGCGCAACACTTGCTGATAATTAAGATTTTTCTTTTTTACCTAACGCAATCTGAACGGACTAACCAAAGAAATCCCTTAGTCTAAACTCAGCAAAAATTTAAAATAGAAGGCATTTTAATATCAATGGCGATAACACTTGACCCAATAAGTCAAACAATTGCATAAACCTAATTTTTTCGCAAGGGGTTTCGCAATAGTATATCTACCACGCTTTGCAAAAATATCGACAAAACCAAGGACGGGTTTAGTAACGTTCACCAGTCATCCAAAGCGACCGAGACGAACAGATGTTATAGAAAAGCGAAGCAGGAATGAAAAATTTAAATGAGCTTTTATTCCAATGAAGTAGGTTCAGTTTGCACATTGTTTAAACAAAATCACCAATTATTGGGTTATAAAATAAGTCCTTAGGGCTAGACATTAATTCGATATTGTTATTAAATTGTATTGTATATCGACTCTACAGGTGATTCCATCTTCACAACCTACAAATTATGCGGTTTTTCTCGAAACAGACTGAAGATGGCATGAAGGGCTGGAGAATCAAAATGTTTTCTACAGATAAAAAGAGCTAAGGTAGAAAGGTCGAGGTGATCGGGAAAAATAGGTTCATCACCCGTCAGACCCGAAATTCATATAGCTCTAATTTCTTATTAACTAAATGCTTTGTTTAAATTCCGTGAGATTTCCTTTCGGGAAAAACCACTAGAGATGCAGAGAAAGAAAAATTTTTATATTGACCAAACGGGTAAGGGCAGGATGGCCAAAGTCACGGAAACAACCAGGTTCATCACGTAGCAGACCGTAAGAATAAATTCCACAGATCCTAGGTTTTTTTTTTTTTTTTTTTTTTTTTTTTTTTTTTTTTTTTCTTTTAAAACGACCACTGAAGATAACAATAAGCAATGAAGAACAAAATCTTTTTAAAACTGCTATGGTGGGATGGTCGAGGTGATCAGGAAAATCTATGTTCATCGCCTGCCAATCTCTGAGAACGTATATCACAGGTCCTAATTTGTTTTAAGTGTCTTGTTTAAATTCATTTCGGGACAAATCACAAGAGATGCAGGGAAAGAAATATTTTTATATTGACCAAAAGGAGAAGTGCAGTAAGGTCAAATTGCACGGAAACGACCAGGTTCATCACGCCGCAGACCATAAGAACAAACCTCAGTTTTTTTATGTTACGACCACTTATGTTGGTGAGAACAGCAAGAATAGCCGAAGTGATCGTTAGCGATCAAATGACAGATTCATCAATCCTCAAATCTTCGCAATACAGTAAATATGTCTATACCACGGTTCACCTAAAGCAACGATTTTTTTAAGACATAAAGCGAGCGTTTGTTTTTCGAAACAATAACTACAATAAGGGCTCTCCCCACTCCGCGGATTGTCTGGATTATTCACTTCTCTTGATTGTCAGCTTTCATTTACCGTCGGCTGAAAGCGACCTATCAATAAGTTATGAAGGATCATCCTTTAAAAGGGATCGGACAATGGGGATCGTTGTTCCTCGATAACCCCGCTTTCGGCCGTTCCGTTTGAAAAAGCTACCTTTGATTTATTAAAAGAATCGATGCTTTTCAAATAGTCCTTGTTTCAACTTCAATCAACCAATTTTTTTATAATTTACAGAAAAGGCGGCGTAATAAAACAGCTTTCTATTTAGATAAACAAATGCATGGAATAATAAAAATTGGAACTTTTTTTTTATAATAATGGTGTTTGTAAATTACTATTTATATTTCAAATAAAGTGGATTTTGTCACGGTCTCTTCTAATTTCTTACTCCAATCGAAACTGGAGATATTAAACTTCATTTACAGAAAGTCGACGTTTCCTAAAAACATTGTAAACATTCTTTATTCCTCCGTATAGCATCCTTAAGAAGAAAAACTGTTTGTTTGTGTTTATGGAATGGATCCCTCCGCTTCCATTCTATTAGGGCAGAAACGTTGCAAAGGGGTGGTGACAGACCCTTGTTTGTACCATGTCATCGCACCCTCGCTCCAACGGACAGGCAGTTCCAAATGTCAACAAGAGAGAATTAGACGATTGGCTTCTTAAAATTATAGGAAAATCGCGACTCTAATGAAACACGCCATGGGATTGCTGGTGATAAATAATAAGATGGAGCTTGACATTTTTAAAAGAGAAGAATCTGCCTAACTGTGAGGTTCGAAAGAGCACTGGCATTCAGGTCGAACTATTGTACTTTTGATCACCTTCAACGAAGAGTGAGATGATAGTTATTGTATGAAAACTTTAATTTTTCAGTTTTAATTGCATGTGCGACATGATGATGATGTTGCAGTTTGATATTCTAATATACTATCGTCTTAATAAAGAAAGTAATAATTCTGAACAAACAAAAGAGCTTAGGCCAAAATACAAATGAAATTCGACGCACAGCCAGATCTTTGTAAATTTTAAAGGAGTGTTGTGTTTTCAAAAGTAAAAATTTGTTAGGCATGACGAGAGCTGCAGTATTATGAATCCTGCAGCTTGGTGGTCTCGTATCGTCCGAAGTACCAGTTCATCTCCAAATTTAGGTCATACTACTCGTAATCTTCAAAAGATCAATATATAGCTTGATCTGCAATCATAACAACTTTCAGTAAAGATACCAGTTGTAATTCCTACCGTATGTAAATATTTTAGGTCAAACGACAAGTTTGGGTATCTGTGTGAAAATTCAGACCATATTTATACATTTGTGAGGATGAAAAATATCATTACATTTTTTTTTTTTTTTAACGAAATGCCTAGTTTAAAATGTTATGATTTTCTTTTGGAACCAAACACTGAAGATGACAGAAGGCTCAAACATGTCAAGAGGCCTAAATTAGTAACGTTTTTCTCCTAAGATAGACTACTGAAGATGGAAAGAAGTCAGAACTTTTAGATTGGAATAATCTCAAAAATCCTAGCTTATTTTAAAATATAGAAGCCTTTATGTACAAAGGTTTGACGTCATACTACAAGTGGGGTGGCAGAGTGCATATTCAGGCAGTATATCTAAACTTAAAAGAGTTTGAAATTTCCATTAAAGATCAGTTTATTATAAAGAACTAATTGGGTAGGAAAAGGTGAACCTGCATCTTAATCATATCAATGTTATGCTCAGGCCGTAAAGAAAGTAATAGTAGTTGCTTTAGACAAAATTTTCGGTTAATTGTTTTGGGCAAAGTGTCGGAGCTTTGGCAGCAAAACTGGGAGAAGTTTGATTTTTGACCTGTAAGTTAATCATCTAAAAAATCATCTCATTTTCTCAATAAGAAAGCACTTGTAATTCGTGCCGTACATAAAGGATTCCCTCTTACGCAAAATTTGCCCAAAAAAGATCTGATAATTCCTGCCATAAGTAAGTGATTTCGGTCCAAAGTAAAAACATTGCTACTAAACTTCTGAAAATTTCAAATTTCAAAAAAAAATATTAACTTTTAAATATTGATTAATTAGAAATACGGTGATTACACAGTTTGATCTTATCGTTCAGGCGTGCCAAAAAAAGCTGCCGTAATTCCTGTCGTACGTAAGTGATTTCGGTTCAGTCCTTTCGAGTTTTTAGGCAATTGTTATCAATTTCTGTGAATTTCAAATTTTCAAAAAAGTTTAATTGTTAAACATTGTTCGACAAGCAAAATGGCGATCTTAAGTTTGAACTAATCATCCTGCTATGCCAAAAAGCTGTGACAATTCCTATCAGGTAGATGAGCTTCCTACTAAACTAGACGTTGTATTTTTTGGAGTTGAACTTTTACAGTTTTAATTGAGAACACGAGTAAATAATTTGCCAAGTGATGAATCGATCTTGGTTTTTTTTTTATGTGTGTTATTATCAGTTAGGTTAGAAACAGAATAACTTTCAACTTCATGCAAAGCTCTCGTTTATTGTATAAACGACGGCCTGATACAAATAAACAAAATTTACGGTCGGAAAATCATAATTTTCAATACTGTTTACTTCCTGTGTTGAATTATAATTTCTTTTGAGGCATAGGAGACTATTGAATTACAAAAAAATATGAAAATTATAAATAAAAATTAACAATTAATCATGATTATTATGAACAAATTTAATGTTATTATATCAACAATTATGTTGAGTGAGTGGTGGTGACCGTTAACCAATGATTATTTGGAAATCGTGAGATGCGGTGAGGTGTGATGTAGGTTTCTGAAAAACATTTTCTTTATCGTTCCAACGTTTCGATCTTTATTGAGATCATCTTCAGTGCCTAGGATTTACAAATATCGTTTACATTTAGTAAACACATGTAGGTATGTACTTAGAGAAAAAACAACATATATATGATTTCAATGATTGTTTAAATTTTAAAATACGTGCGGAATGTGAAAAAAATGAATGTATACAATTCTAGAGAATTTTAGATATAAAAAAACGTATACAATGCTACCAAATTTTAGATAAAAAAATGTATACAATGCTAGAAAATTTTGATTGAATCTATAATTTTCTAGCGTTGTATAAAATCATTTTTTGAAATATAAAATTTTCGTGAAGTGCGGACTGATGTGACGTACGTTTCAGAAAAACATTTTCATTATCGTGCCAAAGTTTCGATCTTTATTGAGATGTGAAAAAAAAACCACACAATGCTAGAAAGTTTCATGTTAAAAAATTACACAATGCTAAGAAAATTTAGATTAAAAAATATAAAATGGTAGAAAATTTAGATTACAAAACTGTCTACAATGCAATATAATTTAGATGAAAATAAAAAATTTCACCAATGCTATTAAATTTATATTAAAAAATGAATGTTAATCCAAAATTTTCTAGTAATGTATAAAATCATTTTTTACCTAAAATTTGCTGGCATTGTATAAATTCATTGTTTTGCATCAAAATTTGTTTAGCACTGTATACATTCACTTTTTCACATTCTAAATGTATATTTGTACAATTTAAATAATGTTCGTAAAACCAAGGCCCTGAAGATGTTCTTCACAAAGATCGAAACCTTGGCACGATAAATAACATGTTTTTCTAAAACCTAAAACACACCAGACCGCACCTCACGATCTCCAAATAATTATGTTGAGCCTTCTTTGGATTTTTATTTCTCTGGAATCACTTTTTTTTAGGTCCAAGGCTGATCTGTAAAGAGTAAGAATTAAATCAGCAGGTGTAGAGGTGCGTGATGCTAACTATCACCCTTAAAAGTCTTAAGCTCGGTCAAAGGCTGGGCATTACTTTCCTCCCGAAATTATACAAGTCTCGCATTCGGCTACTAATAGACTATGCCCCTCCGGCTATAGGGAAATAATAACCTAAAGAAATCCGGTTTGTTCCTCTGTACCTTATTCTGTTCCATCTCCTGTTGCATGAATTATTTTATTATTTGTTTTTAATAGACGATGATATCAACTAGTAGTTTTTTTTTCATGTCTGCCGTCACGAACTCCCCCTTTCGATTGTTGCTTTTTGTTTGTTCACCCATACCTAATAAGCTATTAAATTATTCATATTGTTCGTACTACACCTACTTGGATATCGTCTCCCACGGGCAGAGGTCTTCTCATCGGAACGACTCAATTTCCTTCAATTAAGAGGTGTGCCTTTATGTATTCAACAGCTCTTTTAAATCTTCAGCTTGGGGTCACAGTCCTGCCCGGAGCAGGCACGAGACAATGAATCAAACTATCACAAAATTCAACATTTATAGTACTAAATCACAAAAATACTTAACACCGTGAATACTAGTTTTATTATTATACAGAGTATTTCAGTTAAATTTCTTCACTCCTTCATCGCAGTACTTAAGGGGCAAAGCAATTATCCTCGGTTTGATTTTTGTAGTAAAATGAACAACAGAGAAACCCCGGCAACAAAAGATCCCTATTATCGTTCAGGAAGGGTGTAAAGGGCTAAAGTGTCTGGAACGGAATTCGGATTCCAATTATGCCTCTCATCTTCAGATGTTTCATTAGCTAATTAACGCGGAATCCAAAAGGAGCCTACTTAATTAACGTCTCGCCATCATTTAAAAAATTACTACTTTGTGTAATACGATACAGCTATGATTTCTTGTTATTTCCTTTAAGAAAAATAACAATCATTGGAATATAGTACAATACATCGAAACTGCCAGTTGGAAAATAAAAATAACCAATTAATTTACGTTTCTCATGGTATGTTGCGTTTAACTGATCACTTTTATCTAAACGACAATTTTCTCGTTCTTTGGTTTAAATATAATAAACTATTTCAATTAAATTGAATATTATTCGATCTGTGACTGCAAAAGTATATAATTCTAGATATGTTATCCCTTATTTTCGAAATCTATCACTTTTACTCTCTCTCTCTCTCTCTCTCTCTCTCTCTCTCTCTCTCTCTCTCTCTC
>CM077109.1:1223754-1238034 GCA_039619505.1 Cimex hemipterus
CTCTCTCTCTCTCTCTCTCTCTCTCTCTCTCTCTCTCTCTCTCTCTCACACACACACACACACACACACACACACACACTATACAGATACACGCACGCATAGAATGGTAAACGACAATAATTACAGCCACAGGCAAATTAAGCCGTAGCTAAGCTAACCTCGTACACCAAATAAAGTGGATGTGGATGGATGGATACCAGGGACTGGAGGAGTTCCCACCTGAGCACTGCAGCTGTACAGCTTATTGTACTATACCCTGGCTCCAGTTTTGGGGGAGGGCTCGCAACACAAAGTGAACTTGAGCCCCCGTTGTACCGGTGTTCTTCCATCGAAGAAACTCATTTTTGAAGGGGGTTGGGACCAGGTTCAGGGTCGCTGAGATCCAGTCCCGCCCTTTAATAAATGCCGTATCAATTTCTTTTAATTGCGGCCACCGGTCCCCTTAGGCGTCAGAAAATTCCAGAGGCGACGGTGGGGATCGAACCCACGACCGCGGGGTCTACTAGCCGAGAGTCTGACGCCTTAACCACTCGGCTACCGCGGCCCCCCTCAATAAATTATCGTACATAATAATTAATTTTCTTTTTACTATCAGAAACCTCAACCTTTGAATAAGCCCCGAATTGCAAAACAATCCCCATTTGCGACTTCCATGGAGTCAAAAACTTAAGGAACTCAATTTCGATAATAACAAAAGCCTACATTAAAACAACATTTCCAAGCTTTATCGCCTTCACCGCACTGTCAAAATTTCTTTGAAATCTCAGTCAGTATACCACAAACAAACGTGGCACTACAACAATGGCTGTAAAAGTAAATATGTCTGTCTGTAAATATGCCTAAATATGTCTTAATGTGTGGTGATTAGTGACCGTTAATCGATAATTACTCAGAAATCATGAAATGCGCTCTGGTGTCATGTAGATTTCAGAGAAACATCAGTGGCACGACACGCAAGACTGACACGATTACACAGAAGACAAACACTCCGAGCGCTGAAGATGATCTCAACAAAGATCGAAACGTTGGGACGATAAAGAAAATGTTTTTCTGAAACCTACATCACACCAGACCGCATCTCATGTTTTCTGAATACTTCCACTTTATGTATGTATGAATTACTTGGATTAACGTTTGTATTAACATAATCATTTAAATTGGTATTGTGTAGTTGTCAAAATTCAACCAAAATATGGTTGTAATTTTCCAAGGCCTTGAAGATGACGCATTGATGCAATAAAATTAGCAAATAGTCATCTGACTTAACGGTTCGTCACTACTTCTATTATTTAGTGAACTACCCGTCCATAATCAACACGCATTTGTATTTTTATTTTATTTTAATATGACTTTCAAGATGTTAAAAAATAATCGTCCTCAAAAATTCATTGAATCCATCTGGAGCTTTTTATTTTACAACTCGATCGTCTAAATTTATGATGTATCTTTCTTTTTCTGGGGCTTCCGACATCTAGGTCAATACTCTATTTACACTTTCGAACACCTCATTCTCACAAATAAATACGTTCATACAATTCACTCTTTCCGTTTGGTCGGTGGAGTACTTGATATTCCTCCACCGATCTATACTCAAACTAATCTAGATTGGGGTCGATGGAGTACTTTTATCAATATTCCGCCACCACCATTCATACGCTCTCAACGTTCGAGGGGCGATGATGATGTTATATTTCACCCTCACCCCTCGCCAATCACGCTAATAAATACACGCACTCACACAAAACATATAGACACACAACACATGATACATACTATATACTATAAAAAACCTAATTTCTCCTAAAAAGCGGAACAGGGGAACCTGAAACTTCCTGCAATGCTCGAGTACCATCTTCAGATTGGATGGCATGCCTACACGCTCCCTGTTGGGAGCCAAGATGGCATGGTTCTAATATGTGGGACACATCGAGCAACGTTTCTCTGCATAAAGGACACCTCCGTGGGCTTTCAGCCGTGTGTCAACCGTTTATGGCCTATTCTTAATCGCGTAAGGACAATTCATTGTTTTCGGCTCAGGCTTTCGAGGGGCCAACTACGATTCGTGCTCTTGACGCGCAAAAGCCTCTCGGACGACCCGGCCCACCGACGCTGCCATCCTTCTTTTATCATGGTCTTTACTGTTAGCTTGGCGTCAGAGGGCCTGGTCGCGATGGTCCGGTTTGGAGTGCAGTACGTCCCGGCCTTTGCCGCCTCGTCCGATGGTTATTTTTAAAAGTTGATTAAAAAAAAATTGAACGCAAATTAAATGTTCATTTTTTCAAGTGAGTTTCAAATTGTCCCAATTTCACTCTTATTACGTATAGGATTTGGTCTTGATGAAAATAAGAATGAGGCGTATTGAACGGGGTTTATAAAATATCCGTAATGAGAGAAACAAAAACCACCAAGTATAATTAACACAAACATAGATTTACAGAAAACAACCCTACAAACGTAATGACAAAACTTTTATATAATAAAAAAATACAATATGTATAACACAATAATCTCACCACCAACTTTTACTCTATGGAACATCGGCTAACAGTGAGCAAATCTGCCGCATGTCCAGCTGGTGCAAAGCCATCTTAAAGTCCAGAGCCAGCTTAATTATTCTTAATTAATATAAACAAATCATACCACTCCCAATTGAAGTTATCGTGCTCTGAAGGAAACTTCAAAAGCTTCAGAACGAATTGAAGGATTTTTGAATTTCTGACATCAATATTTTTTTAAATTAGAAAAACTTTCAGAATGGGTACAAAATTAGGAAATTTGTTAAAATAAGTTGATCACTAGGTATTCTTACTTATTACGATTTTAAAACACTAGAATATTCTATTTGAAAAATTTCATCTGAAATGTTACCAGACAGAGTCAATATAAAAGGCTATATATTTTTTATAAAATCCCACACGGTATGATCATGCAAAGCTAACGATAACCAAAACATTGACACGCACAGATTCATATTTACCAGTTTCAACCAAAATTGGCCGCCATTAGAACACGACCGGTTCACCGTTATTAGATAAATTCGGTGAGTGGTCCCAATTAGCCGAGGGTTGCGAGATAAGAAGGGCGATTTGTCACACGTCTGGTAGACTTCTTGTCATCCCCAGCCCGTCAGTCAGACAACAGCTCTAATAAACTGTTCGAGCCCTTATCCGACCCTCTTTCATCCCTCGGCCCTTGACAAACACAATCGCCTAAGCTAAACAACCCCCTTAAGGGGATCCTCGATACACGCATTTTACCATCAGCTAACAAAATAGTGTTAAAAAGCTAAACAAGATCTGTTTCGTCAATTTTTAAATCACCGCAGTGATCGAGTCCAGTTTTTCTAATGTTAATGTACTACCCTCTCTCTCTCTCTCTCATCATATTTAAAACTTGTCATATGACTACGAGATGGTTCTACTGTTTAAAACATTTTGAGCTTGAGATGATATCTCGCACAAAATCCAGCCCCTCATCCATCACGGTGTTTGTTGGGCTGAACTAAGAAACCACTAGAAATCTCCTTAAAAACGATTCCAACATTTTACCAAAGTGCTCTTCGCTTCTTCTCCAAACAATTAAATGTACATGGAGAGAAGACAATGAAACATCATTAACTCCCTCTCGGGATGAAATGGGCGGTGAATCCACTCAGACAAATTACTATTCCCTATAAATCAGTTGTTTGTCTTAATTGTTACTAACGCATCGTTTCACTCGTTCGACTCAGTTTTCAAATGCAATTCATTTATTATTAGTAGTAGTATTATTATATCATTAAAACATCTACAGTATTTTTTAAATTTAATATAACTCCTTACCTCGATCAAAAACCTACAGAAACTGAAACAGCAGAAATGACTGGTCATTGATTTGCTAACAGATTAACGAGGCAAAAAAAGGGTAGCGATGACAACAAAGATTAGTATTATTGTGATTTAATCAAAGGCAACTGAACACAATTAAGCGTTAAAACACAGGGGATTTCAGTTAAACTATTCTGAACAGGGAAAATACCAAATTACCATAGATCTTTGAAAGGGCTTTAACCATTTTCTCCATGTAGATATGTGTTATAAATTACATAAATGTATTTATATTCAAAAATAATATTCTGTATACATTTCTTTCATTATCCAAGAAGAAAAAGCGAGAGAGAGCCGAAAAGACTAAGTGGCTGATATTGTAATGGATGAGAAATAGAAAAATCAACAGTAGGTGAAAATTCATATATGTTTACTGGTCATGACCATATTAATAATTTCAATTAATTATTCTTTTCATCTAAGGTCTTATTTGAGTTGAAAAAGTTAGTGTCACTAGCGGGATTCGAACCTACCACCTTCGGCTCAATACGCCTCTGCTCTTGAGCTAGTTGATCTACTTCGATTCGCCCGGACACCAACTCATCTCAACCTACAGCCTTTTAAAATTTTCCCTATTTTTGCCAAATTTTCAATTTACCCATATTTTATAAAAATAATTATCACGATCAATTATGACTACTAATTACATATATGGCTTAGTAATTATCGAAACATAGCTGCACAGGCGTATGGTCAATTGTTGGAGCCGTCGTCTCTCTCGGGTTTGTTTAAAAGCGCATTTCGGCATTGCGTCTTCATCAGTAAGGAGTTCAGGAAGATATTGAAACGTTTTTAAGTAACACAACACGCCAGCGACTGAAGACGTACTCTGTAATGACCCTATGCCAGTTCAGGCCACCACTACAAATGTTATCCGTCGTGGAAGACCAGTTCAATGTCGAGAACTATCGGCGGATATCAAAAGAGTTTTTCTATTGTTGGAGAAAATGAAGAACCATACTTGGCCATATTGTTACAAAGCATTCCTCACACTCCCGTATCTATACCTGGCCTCCAGACAATATGGCATTTCCCAGCAGAGTTTCTTTTTTTACAACACTTAATGGAAGTAAAACATAAGAAAAATCAACATTGGGTGAAAATACATTAAAACACAAATTTAGTGATTTTCAATTAATAATTTTTTTTATCTAAGACCTTAGTTGAGACGAAAAAGTGAGGGTCACGAGCGGGATTCGATCCTACGACCTTCGGCTCAATACGCCTCTTCTCAACTACTTGAGCTGAACCAAAGTTCATGGATTCGACTCCCCCTCGTGACACTAACTTATTCATCTCAACATCTCAGCCAAGTCCTTACATAAAAAGAATAATTAATTGATTGAAAATTTAATTAAATTGAATGGAGGCAATGCGCAGTTATATTCCAATTATTCATAAGTCCATCTATATTTCTATCTATCCTTCAATAATTGTACCTTTATATCCGTGTATTCATACATTTCAATATTTATACATCCGACTATATATTCCATTTATTCATATCTCCATCTATACACCCATGTATCGGTTAATATACATTCACTGAAGATTATTCCTACCTATTAGTTGATCCTTTTATCAATCTGTGAGTAAATAGCTAACAATCTATGTATACATATATCTATCTGTAAATGTATATATACATACATTTATTTAACCTAACCATCTACCAATATATATGTACAATTACCAATGTCCTATGCATTTATTTACCTGCGTATCATTGTTTCTATTTATCCATGCATTCATTACTCCAATCGGTCAATTTTTCCACCTTTCGATTTGTTTGTATATTGCATCTACCATTATTTATCGTTATTCATGTATGATATACATTAAATCACTTTTCGATCTTTTTGGACGTCTTTTTGATTAAAAAAAAACTGATACCAAGGAAAATTTCATTGATTTGTTCTGAAGTTGTTGAAGTTTCCTATTCACAATCTGATCATTTTAATTTGTCTTGTAGTTTGTTAGAAAAGAGGGAAAATTTTTAAATTTAATTGGATAAAGCATGAAATTTTACTTAGTATTTACTTAAATATTCATATTTTCTTTATTTACATTTTCAATTTTTACATATTTTTAGAATATGTAGAATGTCATAGAAGAATGTCAAAATTTCCAGAAGGAATTGATGAACTCGTGAGGTTGAAATTGTACAAGTCTTCTCAATCTGTAAAATATTGATTTCAGAAACTCAAAAACTCTCAAGTACGTTCTAAATTTTTTAAATTTCCACTTTAGATCTACTTGCAATTAATTCATCTTCTAATCTATGGATCTATTCATCTGTCTATTCTATTTAATTCATCTGATTCAAATTTATATATTTCATTGGCCTGATTTAAATTCATACAAAACTTTATCACAGTTATACGATGCAGAATCGTTATGAGCAATTTTTTCTTGACAGGTATTTTGTCGTTTCTGACCGTCTTGGTTAGGCAATCTTTTTTTTTTCGCCTACCAGTTTTGGTGTGTTCAAAGACCTACCACGGCAGTAACTAAAACCCACCTAGAAAGGTCAAGACTGCTTGGATTGTTACACCAAAATCTAGTCTACATATCACTTTTTGCATGGACTAACTGCCCCTGTTGGTCGTGACATTTAATGGAGAAAGTTTTGATTTTGTGACATTTCAGAAGTCCAGTTCGCGAACATGTCCATTCGCGAGTCGCTCTCGATGGTGTCCATTTAAATTAATTGCCCATTAACTAAAACGGGAAATGAGACCGAGTCTATTCGGTAGCGATGATCCTGTCACGGCGTCCAGGTTGATGTGTTCTCAGGTCGAAATTAGCTGTCCGCCTACCAGGGGAACCCTTTGAAATTGAAAATCGGAGTAACGCTTCTGCCCTGCGGTCATTCTCAGCACCCAGTCATTTCACGATTAAAATTATTTAGTTGCAAACTGAATTTTTATGCACGAAAACCGACTAAAATTCTTCTTGGAGAATGTTGTCATAAGTAGTGTTAAAGATGAAAATCACATGAAATCTGACCGTATATTTACTGTAATTTATAGTAAATTAAAAAAACTCATCTAGGAAAAAAAAAGAATTGGCAAATGATGTGAATGAAATCGAACTTTGTTAGGTAGTAAAAGTGTAAAAAAAGGGATGGGCGGCCGGAAGGAAAAAAGAACCCCGTCACAGTTCCTAATTTGACTTTGTCTCGAACGTCCTTCCCGAGGTGGACGACGGCGATGACTAAGGCCCGGGGAGACTTGGACCATTGGAGGGGAACCTCGCGACGACACGTGACCCGGCACAAAGGACACTGTCGGATACGCCGCTCAGGCCGGGGATAAATTAAAATCACGTCATTGGCACAATGGAGAAACGAACGACACGACGAATGCAGCTGATCCGGACCGGGCGCATTGAAAGGATTGGCCGTCCTTCGTAGAGGGGTCCTAGATCAGCTTGCAAATGAAACCACAATATTGTAGCCAGGATGAATCTCTTTTTTCCACGCACCAGGATATTCCTCTTCAAGATGTATAACGGTCTACACGGGAGAAGGTTCTTATATTTCTAAACACACGGGGAGTATCGATGAAGCTGAGTTTCCGTCTTGCGGACGGTGGGTCATTGCAGGATTTATTTTGTGTGATGAACTCAGCTGCTTCAAGACTAGGTTGGCAGACATCGTATTGTATCCAGCTTGACTATTCTCTTTTCACTGTACTCTCCCTGCTCTGCTCTGCTGTCACATTGTCCTTCCAAAAAAATAAATGTTAATATACATAGTATAAATATAAATAAAAATATAATAAACGGCTAGTTAAAACTCACTGATGTCGCTATAAGTTAGAAAGAAAGGGTTTTAATTCGAAAATCATCCAAGCAACAGGCTTTAGTGTATTTTGAAAGGGGGTCGGATGCTCAGTAGCACTACCATAAAAGTTAATGCACCGCCGAAATCGTTATGACCTCTTAGAAACTGCTCGTAAATCAAGCTAACATTCTGTTCGTAAATGACAGAAACATACGTCGGATTTATAAGACAATCTGTCGTTATATGATCTAAGGGTATTTTTGCTGGGGAGTTTGAAAGGTTAGAATATTTTCTAATGGCGCTTGTTCACATAGTATTGGATTTCTTCTATAGTAAAAATAGGTTTCTTCTTACTTTTAGGTATTTGTATTAAGTGGAAGAAATAGAGGAAGAACTAATCCTCGAGAATAAGCAAAATTTTATTAACAACGTTGTAATATTAATTGAATTTTAACAGAGAATTTCCGATTGAGCAAAGGAGGTCCTTTGTCGACAGTTTATTAATTCAGTTCCGATTCAGCACCGGGTCCGGTGTTGGTTTATAAAAGGAGAAGGGGGGGTCGATTCATCCTCGTTAATACTTGATATAAAATACGTTTTAGACTCCCCCCACCCAGTGAAAAGTTGGGATAATGTATGTTTGATAAGGGCGGAACCACTTAGGTATAGTTTAAGGATGTAAGGCGCCCGAGTCGTTTGTAAATAATTCGCCACGGCCTGAATAACTACTCTCAACCCTGCGGTATGCTTAATTAACATTTCCGAGGTGTTTGACATACAGCCGACCTGTTTTCATATATTTAAAACCAGAAGTTTCATATGAATTTGGTAAATACAATTATTTAAAAAAAACTCTATTTACCGAAAATAACAACAAAACCCTATGCTCGAATCTAAGTCGACAGACACAACTTATACAGCTAATATTACGTACAACTACACTCGACTGACCTACACTGAAAGAGAAGTAGCAAATTAGATGAAAATCCATAATGAGAACACAGCCAAAACATGAAGACTGATTAATGCACATGTTCAGCCTACAAACAGCTTCTCACCTACAGCACTACACAAAATTGCATTTATCACGTGGCAAATTAAATTTAACAATAAAAAAATCAAGGTCATTTCATTCCAGTACCAAAGGGACTGTCTACAAATTTAATGATTTTCTACGTGTTGCTTTCTCTTTCTCTCAACCTCTTCAGACAAAAGCCATCACCTTTTTGTTCTGTCCTTCTATGACTCTCACTCTTCCTTTACCTTTCCTCTAATAACTTGATATTGGACTTTTACTGCTCTGTGTCACTCTCTCCCACTCCTTTCTCTTTCCCCCCTCCTGTCTGACTGTCTGGTCCTGATCTCTTATTCTATCTGCTCATTCTCTCTCATTGTCGGCATTTCTCTCTCGTTCAAATCCACAGTCTCTCTCTCTCTCTCCATCCATCTATCTATCACTTTCTCTCTTTCTGTGTATATCTATTTCTCTTTTGTACCTTTAATCGGCTTATCTTTAAGTCTGTTTATTTTAGAGGTGCATAATAAAGCAGCTATGTTGGTTATTCGTTCAATCAATGTTTTTTTTCTCTCTTTCCTTTAGTCTCTTTTTTACCATCTGTATCTCAATCTCCCTCCCTCTTTCTTTCTCCCTTTCTCTCTCGTTTCTTTATTTTGCCTGTAATTCCATTAATTAGGTCTGTGTATTTTGGCTGTATGTTATTTTGAGAGGCAATTTATCTTTCTCTCTTTTTGTGTATCATTCCATCTATCAATGGATATCTATACATGTGTTTGTAAGTGGCATGACCAACAATTGGCCGTCAGCTCAGCACAACCCCCCCCCCCGCGAATTTGGATTTGCCTCTTGGTTCGTGTTGACTCGCTCTGTTTTCCCAGAATTGCGGCGGCGATAGATGGGGCGGGCCAAGACCAACACAAAGTTGTAATGAAGGGGGGGGGGTTAACACGACAGGAACATCTGTCCAAGTAGATTTCAACCGATTTACGGACAACGATTACATTTGAATAATTGGCTTTGATTTTACTACACAATTCCTACATGCAAAGTCCTATATGCAAAAAGCAGTGGAATTACTCGAAACTTGTTTGCGTTTTTTCCAAAACTGTGTTTGTTTTAGAAGTTCAATTTTTGAAATGTGTTGCTTAGCACCAAATGATAATAAATTTATATAGTGCCCAGGTATGAAAATCAATTATGTTCTTGTAACATTGTTCCTGAAACTGAAATTTCTAATGAACCTAAAAATGGTCTTGCCTGGGCCAACCAAACCAAAATAACGAAGCCATCTAACCGCATATGGTGTTGATCTTGTTATGACAAATACCAAACTGTCAAATTAGAGATAATAAACGAAGAAAAAATATAAGAATTAATCTGTTGACGTGTGTGCACTAGCAAAAAACCAGAAGAAAAGCACATACTGACATAATACTAGCTTAGTTAAATTGATTTGGAATATTCCAATGTTTGATCTTTGGAACAGGCAGAACTTACTTTTAAAAAATAATCCTAATTTGAGGGTTGTTGAAACTGAAACTTATAATACACCCAAAAAATGATCTTGCCCTCTACCACCCAAACCATAGTAAAGGAGCTATCTAACCGCATCTGGTGTTGATCTTGTTATGACAAATACCAAACTGTCAACTTAGAAATGATAAATGTAGAAAAAATATAATAATTAATCCGTCGACGTGTTTGCACAAGCAAAAAACCAGAAGAAAAGCACATACTGACAAAATACTAGCTTAGTTAAATTGATTTGGAATATTCCAATGTTTGATCTTTGGAACAGGCAGAACTTACTTTTAAAGAATAATCCTAATTTGAGGGTTGTTGAAACTGAAACTAGCAATACACCCAAAATGTAATCTTGCCAGTACCACCCAAAACAAAGTAAGGGAGCTATCTTATCGCATGCGGTATTGATTTTGTGATGGCACATACAAAAGTGTAAAACTGAAGAAAAAATATATGCAATATCTGTGGACGAGTGTGCAGTAGCAATGAACTAAATTTTGTCGACGTAGATCACCAAACCTGGAAACAAGTCAAGCAGTTATAATTGAGCGGTAACCTTATAAATTGTTATTGCCTGCATCAAGTAGAAAATGACTGTGATTTTTGATTCAAATAAATATATTATAAAGCACGAATGATATGTAATAGGCTTGTTAGTAATTGGAATTTTCCCTTAAAATTTAAACCGTTCTAATTTCAAGCGCTGGTAAATTCCGTTCAGAATGGGAATGATTCTAGATCTGTCAGTTTTATTGTCCTCTTTTGTCGCGCCGTTTAAAACACGGCGACATTCCGGGTCACTCACAGTAACAAAAACTGCCCCCGGACCGTTTCAGAAATTGTTTTTGACCCAGCCGGATTTACTACCTTGCCGAGTATCCAGCCTCGTGCCGCCGTGGATGAGTTAATGTCAAAAATGTCCAACATGCTCGCCCTTCCATTCTAAATCACACTTCATACACGATGGAGGATTTTTTTTTCTCCTGATATTCCATTTAGATTTTGCCTCCTTTTTTTTCGATTTCGACGTTCACCATTTCATAGCAGGCATAAAACATATACGTATTTCGAGAGAGTTTTTATCTTTCTTAACAAAAAAGTATGTATTAACTTAGTTCAGTTATAAACATGATTTATTTAAAAATCTTTGAACTCTACGGGGTGATAAATCAGTAGTATGGTTTTTTTTCTGAATTTTCATTTTCCAAAACCTTTTGCCCCAAATTTATCAGTAAAAATTGGAATTTTATATACACAACACGTATACAAACATCAAGCGGGTTTCAAGGATTTTTTTAATCTTTTGAATCCGGTAGTCGTTTTGATTACTCGACCCCGAGGAAATACTCCCCCGCCTTGAAGCCGGCCGCGTTTATTTGAAAAGGGAAGTTATTGCTTTCGATTCGCACCCTGGAGTGGAAATCAACCGGTGTTTGCTTAATGTACAAAATTCAAAGGCTTAAAGGAGAAATGGCCTCATTTTCTCGTCCAACTGCATAATTAATTCCAATCCCCGCCCGTTTTAAGAGGAATGCCTCACTCATCACTCATTTACCGGGAAATACGGGTTATTCGAACACTCTTTCGACTACAAACTAGTCTGAGATAATTGTGAGTTATTAGGAGTAAAGAACTCACTTTAAAATAGGGATTGATTATTTTAGGTGTAGATAGAGTACTGAGTAAGACTCATTCACCTCACTCATTAACTCACTCACTCAATTCATACACTCACGTCACAAATTCATTTCAATACACCTCAATCGGTGGGGGCGTCGGTGGCCGCAAGGTTTAGTCTTTGTCACGGCGCTCATCACTGTAAGGTAAAGGTCCCGGGTTCGGACTCTATTCGAACTCGACATACTTATAAATGGTTCTTTTTCAAAAATACTGGAACTCTGAGGGTTGTTTATATGACCTCTCCTGTTGAGAAGCCTCGTTAAAAAAAAGAAAAAACAATCGTATGTCTCACTCCCACTCCTCACTCAAATCTCTGTTAAACCTAAGTCATTAATCTAACTTACTCACCTCACCACTCATTTACCTCACTCGTCTCAATCATTCATATCACTCACCGCCCCTATCCTTACTCTTTTCGCTCGCTCGCCTCACTCTCGCACCTCAGTCATTCATCTCATTCAATCTACTCAATTGCTTTCCTCACCGTCTTATTTCCCTAATCTTCCACGTACCAATCTCACTCATTCACCTCACCCACCCTTCCTATTTTCCTCGTTCACTTTCTATCGCACCTCAGTCGGTCAGATCACACAGTCGCCTCGATCAATCATTTCAGCACCTTTATTCATATTGCACACACACCTCACTCCATAGCTACAATCACACAGCGCACTCACGTACCTCGCTCACTCACCTTATTTCCGCTACTCCATCTACGTATCCTTCTTATCTTGTTCACTTGCCCGACACTGCATTTTCACCCCGCTCCCTTACCTCAATGAACTTCACTCACCGACTCACCTTATTTACAGCACTCATCTTACTCAACCCACTAACATCACCCTCATCCGTCCCACTCGACCTGTTTTGTATAAATATGCAATATAATTCAAAATCTGAATGTAGTTGACCGTTAATCGATAATTAGTAAGATATCGTGAGATGCGGTCTGATGTGACGTAGGTTTCAGACATACATTTTCATTGTCGTGAGACGTTTCGATCTTTATTGAATCATCTTCAGGGCTCAGTGTTTGTCTTCTGTGTACTTGTGCCATATAACGTTGCCTGTAACGTTTTTGTTTTGAATTTTAATCAACAGAATCATTACTTACTACTTTTCTTCTATCATATGTACGCGCAGTTGTTCGTATATAACTTCAGCAATCGGGCCCAAATATATAGGACTAATTCATTGTCTTAGAAGGTGTTATTGTATATTCGATATGTCAACAAACCGTGTAAACCCGATTTCTTGGTCCGATTGACCAAATAACATCTTTCAATTAAATAATCTTTATTGCAAGGTATTGGTGTCTCGAAAAATGGCAAAAAGGAGGGAGAATTCAGAAGGTTGGGTTGAGATGGAATCGAAGTCAGTGTAGAATAGCGGCGTATCTAGGTCGTGGGTTCGAATCCAACTCGTGAAAACACTGACTTTTTCATCTCAACCAATACGTTACATAAAACCTGTGTGAAGTTCAAATTCTTCAAGAAAATATGATCATTATCGTGGATAAGCCAACGTCCACATTCGTTGTATGTAAAACGATTGTTGGGAATAGTAGTATGCTGAAGAAATTGATTTGTTCAAAGCCAATCATTATAATTATTCATATCTTGTTGATGTTTATTCCCTTAGTTGTTCTCCAGGTGGTTTACATAATCTCGTTCAATTTCAGGATAAGATTTTTGTCAAAAGAATTTAAGCATGATATTAGTATGTCCATTTTATTTGACTTGTAAACACAATTCAAGGCTGTTGTCAGCAGTGTGGTAAATAGATTCGGTGAAATCGATTAAAGGCCCCAATGAGCCGGTGAGCCGAAATCTCGTTAAAAACCGTCCTTTTTACGCCATGCGGACTTTGTTCCCACAGGGGCTAGGATGCATCCATGGTCACGAAAGGCATTTCCAGTAATTGTTTTGTGCGCGTCCTGGTTTCGCTCTGCTACCGACGCCCCGGCTCTACGCTTCAATGGGCCGATCCGTGGGTATTTAGAAATCGTTTAACTTATCTCGATCCTAGATGGCCCATCTGATTCCGTCCAAATGTGCTCTCAGACTGGAAACGTTCAAGATCCCACGTCATTTGGAAAGTTTAAACTGATTCGCATATTCTCACTACAGTTTATCCTAAATTTTAATTATTTATAATGAAAATAATATCTGGCATGTAATTAAGAATTAGTCAAATATGTTCAAAATAATAAAACCAAGAAATATTTATTAGGTAATAGATTTCATTATCTATTATTAACCAATAACTATTTTCATCTCAACTATTTTTCGTTAAAACCTAAATTGAGCGATACCACTATTTTCAAATGTGTAGAGATTAGTGACCGTTAATGGATAATTATTCAAATATCGTGAGATGCGGTCTGGTGTGATGTAGGTATCAGA
>CM077109.1:1248053-1258458 GCA_039619505.1 Cimex hemipterus
GAAATAGAACGGAAAAGAGAGAGATATAGATAGATGGATAGATAGATAGATAGATAGAGAGATAGATAGATAGATAGATAGATAGATAGGTAGGTAGGTAGGTAGGTAGGTAGGTAGGTAGATAGATAGATAGATAGATAGATAGATAAATAGATAGAGAGAGAGAGAGAGAGTGATTGATAGAGAAAAGGGGTTTTGAACCATAGAATACGATAAAAAATTGAAAGAAATAGAACGGAAAAGAGAGAGATAGAGATAGATGGATAGATAGATAGATAGAAAGATAGATAGAGAGAGATTAATAGATAGATAGATAGATAGATAGATAGATAGATAGATAGATAGATAGATAGATAGATAGATAGATAGAGAGAGAGAGAGAGAGAGAGAGAGAGAGAGAGAGAATATTATCCTTTTGATAGGTTTTTTCCAATGTTTCATATTCGTTGAATTAAATTTTTCACAAAAGGAAAATTATTAATACAATTTTCGTACCGTTCAAACGGTGGATGTGAAAGCTAAATTCTATTTTACCCAGTGCCTATGACACCAAAGCGAAATTAAACGTCAACGTTGATATAAAACGCGTCACAGGAAGACGTTTTGTCCAATGTACGTCCATACCTTTCGGGCATGTTCATTCGGACGAAAATAATAAAATCCCACTGGGAAGAGAACCGGGATTGAATTTATACCGGACGGTTTTGCATGTTGAATTTTCTCGTTGGGTTCATCAAGAGTAGTTGGCAGTTTATCAAGCACGAATTGAAAAATTTAAATTTTTTTGTTATTTTATCTGTAAACTTGGAAAGCCAAAAAGATTTTCGGCACTTAACAAGTTCAAAAAATTCATAACACCCTAAATATTTTTGTGAAATTTGTTAAAATTTTTAATCTTAAAATCTTAACCTTCTTATGAGCCTCATTAATACTTAATCGTCGTTGACATTTTAAAAATTACATTGCCTTCATGAAGATTCGTTCATTTCAAAACAGTCCGACCTGGAAATTCCTAAACTTGGCATTTTTATATAATATAATATCAAAAATGTTTGAAGTTTTTAAAAATAAAGAATAATAAGTTGTAATAACACTAAAAATAAGTCTAGATAATAGAAAACAAACACGACTCATTTAACTTATCCGTCAACTAAGCCCCTTCTGCTTTGTTCACGAGTAAAATACAGAGAGAAACACCCGTCACCTTTTTTGTAAGAAATCCAGCCAAGTCTCGGATGGACAAATAGACATAATTAGATGGGGCATCAAGATAAGTCTGACGGTCGGCGGTACACGATCTTCGAGTGGGAATTAATGGCCATTTATGATTTGATAGACTATTAAGGAAAGTCATAAAGTTGTAATGGTATCCATTAAAATCACGTATCCTTGGATTTTCAAAACAGTCAAGTCCAACAAGTTGTACATAAATATGCCCGATAGCGGTTGCTGTGCTTAATTTTATTCATTTAATTTTTAGAGATAAATGGTATATTTTATTGTTTGCAACAATCTTTATCAATTATTCTGTGATTGGTTAATTTGATACAATGTTTGGACCACTTTCAATACATGTGCAATATTCTTTACTGAGTATTGCATTAATAAAACATCTAAGGAGAAAAATAAGGGTATTGTGTAATCTGCAGTCAAAACAATTGATGTACCTTGTTTGTGTGGTTATTTAGGTATTTGCGAGGAGGTTGTTTCTAATCCAGACCGGCCTTTCATCAGGATTGAAATCCGCTGTTTGTAATTCAGCTGCACCCTCGCAGGAGAGGCTGATGAAAGCTAGATATCCAGGAAGAACGCTTTTTTCATTAACGGCCGGCCGATATCCTATCCAATGAGAAACAATCACTCCAGGCATCCTTGCCCACTCACGGAAATTAAACTCGAAAAACCTTTTTTTAAACAAAATACAAGGGTGATAAAAAAAACTGGGCTTTGAAACGAGCCGAAGTCCGTTTCGCCCCTTTGTCCCCCCGACCATTAGAACCTAATGGGAAAGGGACCATTAAAATTCTGTTCCACTGTTCTGCCCCCGGGTGTTGATTGGTAGCTGGTGGTTCGCTTCGGCGATCACAAAGACCGATTATCCATATCGGCGATGTGGTCATCAGCAATCGGCCGATTCCACGGGGGGAAGCGAAAATTTCTTTATTCCAGTGGGATAAACAAAGCAAATAATCAAGCTTTGTTCACCACCAATACCAAAAAAAATCCATTTGCCATCCAGAGTAAAAAAATAAAAATTTGTAAAGTATTTAAATTATGTAAAAACACTGTGCAATTTTTTTTAATCTAAGGGGCTCATTATCATTTAATAAGTAATGTTTGAATAATTTTTCCAGTTGTTAGACTAGCGCAACTGCATGAATTGAAATATCAAATCAAATAGTTTTGCTAAAGGAAACAGAATCATTCTTCACTAGGTTCCAGGACTTAAGGAATTCAGAGAAATGACACCTTGGACAAATAAAAATGGAGGAATCTAACGGAACTACAATATAGAACCTCTAAATGAAATTTTTCAAATAAAGGAATTATTGGATGTATCATACAACAGGAACATGCAGGAACGAAGAGAATTAGGGTTAGGATTAGTTTTTGATTAGAAATATTCGGGTATGGTTAGGGTTAAAGTTAAGGAGTGTTAGGCTAGATTAACTAAGGTATGGAACAGGTTACGTTAGTTATAGAAACTCCTAGAGAGATTTTTAAAATAAACGAACTACAGTATGAATCACAGTAGGAAGGAGGAGAATTAGGGTTAGGATTAGTTTTAGGTTAGGAATGATTTGGTTTGGTTAAGGCAAGGTCAGAGAGAGTTAGATTGGATTATGGTAAGATTATTTAAGGCTTGGAACACGTTAGTTTAAGGTGATAAACTATAGTTTATGAACAGGTTAAGTTAAACATCTTGCAGATCTGAAAATAACCTGTATTCAAATTTTCCTGCGTTTCTTTCCTGTTTATCAAACTCTAACCTTCTCTATATTTTTTCCTCTCTCGCTTTTCTCTCTACCTCTCTCCTCCCACTCGTTGTCTTCATATCCTACAATCTATCAATTACAATCTCGTCGCTCTTTCCTTCTTTTTTTTATTGTTTTCTCTTTTTCATTTTTTATTTACCCTTCTTATCACCTTCATATGTTTGAATTCAATCAAAAATTCCGAACACATCTGGGCACCAAAAAGGAATGGGAAGGAATGGAAATCAACTCCTATAAAAATGGCACCATCCTTTGGTACACAGATGGATCAAAGATACAAGAAGGTACAGGAGCAGGAGTATTTGGACCTGGCATCAAATACTCGGAACCCATGGGAAAACTCACCAGTATCTTTCAAGCAGAGATTCACGCAATAGAATGATGTGTCCAATTCAACCTAGATAAAGGATACAAAAACAAGAATATAGGCTATCATGTCAGATAGCCAAGCAGCCATCAAAGCACTAAGTACAAACATCATTAGTTCAAAGATGGTGCTGAACTGCAAAACCAAATTAAATTCACTAGGTACGCAGAATAAAGTAAGCCTCTACTGGGTCCCAGGACACATGGGTGTAGATGGCAACGAGAAAGCGGACACCCTTGCAAAGAAAGGGGCAGCTACCGCTGATAGGACCTGAACCCTTCTGTGGCATAGGAATCCACACTATCAATGATCTCAGACAGAAGGACAAAAAGAAAATAAGGGAACATTGGAATTCGCTTATTGGACACAGGCAATCCAAGAATCTTCTAACCAATTTTGGGAAGAAAGAAATCACAGAATGTGTCAAAGGAGGCAGGAATAAGCTGCGAATCCTAACAGGATTCCTAACTGGACACTGTAGATTAAATGGACATCTAAAGAAATGAGAATAATCCAGAATGGCACATGCAGATTCTGCAAAGAAGCAGAGGAAACACCAACACATCTGCTAACAAACTGCGGAGCGACATTAGCCCGTAGGAGGAAGTGTTTTGGGACATACAATGTGACCATAGAAGAGCTTCAACCAATAAAACCGGGCCTATTAATCAAATTCCTTGATGAAATAGGACTCACCGATGTGCTTTAGGCAGAGAACGGGGGATACAATAGCTCTTAAAGGGCGCAGTATACAACACCCTGACATATCATCATCATCATCATCACCACCTTCATCACCATCACGCTCTCTCTCTCTCTCTCTCTCTCTCTCTCTGATTTGTAAACATTGTACATAATTTTAATAGATTCATTATTGGTTCAGTGGTCAATTGACCAAGTTACTTCTTTCAAATAATAATTTTTTTTATGTTAAGTTTTGGTTGAGATAAAAATAAGTTAAAATAAAAATAAAAATAAATTTAGTTTTGAGCGTCTGGATCTGGTTGCTGTCTCTTCTCTTTGTCTAATAGTTTAATAAGCTAAGAAGCTAACCTTCTTTTCAAATTTTTATCACTATTCTTTTAAAAATGTTGGGTTTATACGCAGGGTGGTGCATGACTCCGTCTCTTCCATTTTTTTAAATATAAGACTACGAGGTCACGTGTGATCATGTACAAGATTTATCGTTTAAAAAGATTCCTGCCAAATGGTATCCATAGTTCAATATTCATAGAGGTCAGGTTAGATTAAGGTTAAGTTAGTTGGGTTTATATTATGTTAAGGCAAAGTGTAGTTTAGGTTAGATAGAACTAACGCTACGGTTTGTGGCGGGTTACGTGTTAAGTTATCTTGGCAGACTAAAATAAAATAAAATTTTACAGTGAATGTCAATGAAAGACAATAGTGGAAAAATAATATACGAGAAGGAATAATACAATGATGTGCTACAATGAAACTAATCAAGATAATATTTTCCTGATTTTGCCACCTACGTTATGACAATGGTGTCCGTTTTTGATGAAGTTGGCGTGAAGTAGAATGGCGCATGATGAAACATAAAAACCTGCGATAACAGACGAACACAGAAAAGTTTATTGGTTAGTTTTACATAGGTTCACCTTCTTTAAGACAAAGAAATGCCAAACTTATAAATTCAAACCATTAGGTATCTATAAAAGGCATAAGTAATTCATTGTCAAAAGGTGGTCTTATTTTAAGACAGAAAAGATAATATTGCATGATGCTTCCAGATCAATAAGATCGGTATTTAACTTATTAGGGTTCTAAAAGTTTCGCAGTTCCTCCAAAGACCATTCTGTTACATCGTCTGTTAAATCTTCTTAAAGTATCCACCTCGGATGAGTCTCCAACGGCGATGCGTATTAAAAATTCAGGTCACACAGACACCCAAGAGTGAACTGTGTTTTTTCCAGGTGAAAAAACAACGAGGGCCCCTTCCTGGGAAGGCAATCACTGGCACCGGTATAAAATAAAACAGAACCATTCAATTACCCTACGGAGTAATAATAGCCATATATTAGTGCTATAGTTCCAAGGGCATAAACAAATTACCGGCTACCATCTCACAACCCGTACTCGATAACAGGCGTCTTCTCTGTTTCGAAGGCTTTCATTTAACAGAATAAATGTCGAAATTGTCTTTATTTCCTTAATTTTCCCCGTTTTGTTATTCTTTCTTCCTTGCACCGCGGTTCCGGACTGAAGATGGGCAGAGATAGATGCTGAAATATTACGGCCCTCGAAGATAAACCATATGTGTCCCACTTAATCTTCTTGACGCTTAACTGCCGTCAGACAACACCCTAGAGGTCTTTCTGCCCGCTGTGCTATTGATTTACAGTCGTATTCAATTGTAGATTGCCGAGGAAAGATTAAAACTCATCCTACATTCAATTATTTGCCATTAAAGATAACCTTTAGAATAAGTGTTAGGACAATTAAAAAAAATACATTTCTAATAATTCAACTTTGGTGATGTCAAAAGAAAGAAAAAATTTGCTCGTGTTTTGTTTTGCTTTTCTTTTCTTTAAATTACAGCTAATTTCCCAAATAAAGTTTACAATAAAAAAATTCATTAGATTTCGTTCTGTGAGTGACGAAATAACATATTTCAATCAATTAATCTTTATGTAGGGCATTGGTTGAGATAAAAAATCAGCGTCACGAGCAGGATTCGAACCCACGACCTTCGGTTAAATACGTCGCTGCTCTACCACTTAAGCTATCGTGACTTCGATCCACTCGGACACTAACTTCCTGCCTGAACCCTACCTTTCGAATTTTCCCTCATTTTTACATACGTGAAAACTATGTAAGACTCAAAGCACTACCGTGCGAAAGGTCTTAATAATCGAAGCGGCCATTAACAATCCATTATACGGCTCTCGAATAAGACTCCAGGCTGACTATTGTTTTCGACCCTTAGTGAAACGTACTTAAAACACACACACACACACAGCGACTCATCTCAACGATTAACAGCAACCCACCATGGATTGCAGGACATCTTGGAGTAAATGGAAACGACGAATGAAACGCGATTGCAAGAAAAGGTGCTGTCATGTTATCTTCAGACAAATTGCTTCTTTTCTGTGACAGAATAGACAGAAATTCCTGCTCTCTCATCGTCTTTATCTCCTGCTGACTCTTTATATTTTTTCTTCTCTCCTGTCTTCCGTGGGGTTTATGTTCTACACGTTTCTTCTTTGTTTCTCTATCTTTCGCTTTCTCGTTTCTTCTTTCACCTATTTTTTCCTATCTCATTTTTTCCCTTTCTTTCACTCTCTTCCTCTCTTTTTTCTCTGTATGTTTTTTTCTCTCTCTCTCCCTCTCTCTCTCTTTCTCTACGTCTCGTTTGCTTTCTTCCTTCTTCTTTATCTTAATCTTATTTTATCACATAAAACAAGTTTTTTTTTTTAATTTAAAAGGAATCGACCTTTTGTGCAAATATTTCAAATTCATTCACTAAATACGCAAAATATTTAAATACATTTCTAACAATTTAACATTGGCGATATCTAAACAAACAAAAAACGTCAATGATATGAAACTAATTACTTATTTTACTGTTATGACTTTTCTTCCTCATGAAATTATCTCTTTTTATTATCAAATTAATATTTTTTGGAGTAACACGTTCAAATTTCAAATTAATCCGTTATTTAAAACATCAAATAACTCATACCAATTATATAAAATATAGCAATGTAAAGTAAAATTCCTCGATTTTTTATTGCTGATTCAGAAAGTAGCGACTTACCTTTTATTTGGATGTTTTTAGTTTGTGTTTTGATTGATTTTATTCTATTTTACAACTATCTTCATTTAGGTATCTTGTAATAGTGTATGAAGAAGTAAATCAGTAAAAAAGCGTAGAGAAACTACCCGCTGGTTGTAATAATAATTGCATCTAAATTCATGATTTCAGTAAGAAATCTGTTCGACAACTCTTTTTTTTTTTTTTTTTTTTTTTTTTTTTGAACACCCAATTTTTTGTATAAATCTTTCAATAAATATTTTCCTTTCATACCCTTCTATCATAGGCTTCTTAGAGAAGTTAGGAATTTACTTACATAAAAAAATTCATCACTGCTGGCTGGATGGAGCAACATAGATGGGGTAATTTGAATTTACATCGTGCAAAAACGGATCCATCCAATTGTATTATTACTGCAATTCTCGCTCCAAAGATACATTTCACTTTCATTAATCACGCTGTATTCCGCAACACCTACAAGCCCTATTCACCCCTTCAGGGCTGGTCCAATTCGGTATGGCCACTCATTTCTGACAACGTTTCCAAGAAGATACTTTTTAAAACCATACTTTGTATAAAAGGATTTATTATTTCAGACACCCCATTTAAACAAAGTATCAAGCCTATTTAATCGCAACTGTCTCAACAGAAAAAGACCAATTTTAAATTTAAAAAAAGGTTAATTTCAAAAATTCAAATTTAAAAAGCTTTAATTTCAGTTAAATTTCGTGGGCCGATTGACCAAATCGCTTATTTCGATTAATTAATCTTTATGTAAGGTATTTATTGAAATGAAAAAGTCAGTGTCAGGAGCGGGATTCGAACCCACGACCTTCGGCTAAGTACACAGCTGGTCTATTACTTGATCTTCCCACCGCAACCCCACCTTTCGAATTTTCCCTCCGTTCTGACTAGCCTAGCTAAAAGCCTTATTTTTGTAAAGATTCATTTTAAAAAATACTCGTTTACTATTTGTCTTATTTGGCTAAATTGGATAATGAAAGACACATAAGATCTTGCCGTTTTGGTTTTTTCGTTTTCTTTGGTCGGTTATAGAATTTTCTTTGAAAAAGTCATATCGTGAATGTTTCCAACGCTTTGAATAATTCATTTCCATCGTCTTCTTCTGTTGTTAAAATACGCAAGGAAAAGCAAAACGAGACATTTCTTTAGGACGCGTTGGGGATGGCGTAGGTGGGGATATTAAAATAAAAGAACAGGAGGGTTGACTTTTCATTTGTATTCCTGAAGTAAGAAGAGGAACGTTTTTTCTTTTTTTTAAGGGTGGAGAACATACGTTAAAATAACGCTGACAAGGGTTAGTGGGGTTCCATTGAGACGGCAGGGCCACACTATCGGAATATGCAATGTCTGCCGGCAATAAATAGACTGTTTGTGTTCTGCTCCGTCACTGGCCCTGAATTTAAATCACTCAAGCCCTTTTCGGCGAACCCTCCAAATTGAATTCCGCCGGAATATAGGCTCGGCCCTCAGATAGCCGATGGAGATAGAGCCTCCTTCGATAATGCAGTGAACTATGTCCTCCCCCTTTTCGGGAGATAGGCCCTGAAGCATTGCTTCCGATAACCAGATGCGGCCTGGCCTTAATCTTCACGACGCTTACCAGGCACACGTCCTTAACCGTTTGCCTGATAATCATCTAACCGAGGGCAGCCTCGTGATAATGGGGACCATTTAACCACTACACACCATTAATCTGTCTCCACCCTTAATTTTTTCTTAAAATTGTTTTATTGATGTAATTGAACCTAAATTACAGCAGGTTCAACTCATATAGACAAAATTTACACACCAATGCAAAGGTTGAACCAGTACCCATTCGAAATTTAATAATTCAACGGATCTAAAAAAAAATTAAAATGTTATCGCAACTATCTAAATAAAAGTTATAACAAAGTAAACTTCATTCCAGACAACACAAAATCTTCAGAGGGCCCTGAAATTTTCGTTTTACGATCTTGTTCTTGATGGAAGAACCGACCACGTCCCTTTATTTCTCCCTCTCTTACTTTATTTTCTGTTTTTTATTTTTTTTTCGACATTAACATATGAATTGTTCCAGACAAGAGGCCTGACGACGCTTCGACATATTGCCGGCGTATGTGACTTTCCCTTCTCCCCAGACGAGCCAGTTTGCATGATGACTTCTGTGACAACAAAGACTAGTTTGACAAATATTTACAGAAAAACATAGCGCGTCTGTAACAACTTCAGAACGTTCGTGGAATAAATATTAACCTTGCGCTCTTCACGTTTGATTTAATACTACGTCTGATGCTTCTATCACTGTCACCCGATACCTGTTGTAGTCAGTCGTCAATGAATTTTGAAGGAAAGTTATCGGGATGAAAATTTTGTCAATTTGACTATTTATGTTGTCGGCATGGTTTTTATCAAACTTACTATTAAAGAAACGGATTATATCTGACAAAAGGAACTTTTATCTCGATATTCTAAGTTTCATCTTAAAATGGAGCATCATGGGTTTTAATTATGATTGTATAAAAGCCTATACAGGAGGAAGAACTCTTGAGAAATGGCTTAGGGGCCATCTAAAAATGGCACCCTGTATAGATAACACCAAGACCTAGTATGCGTGGTATGTAAAAAACCAAAGATCGAAAACCATTTACTAGGGTAATGTGACCCTGTCCTTAGACGGAGACTGTTACTATAAAGCATTTTTCGGTAGGTCAAACGGCTAAGTATTGCTAATAAACAATTAAATTTATTCTCGGACTTCCTGACACTAAGCAACTAACTATAACCCAACTAAGTATGGGATTACATCAAAGAATGTTTCGAAGTGAGCTCCTATCTGGCAGCATACCAGAATGCCAAAAACGTAGATATATCAAGCAAGAGAAAAATAATATGTCCTCGATTCAATAGAAATGCAGGACGGAGGCGTGAGAAAAAGTTCATCCTGTGACCATCGAAACTAATCCCAGAACTATTAACCTACGACGTGGTAGGATTTGAATAAAAGTAGGACTGTAAGATCCGACTGCAACCTCATTTCATTGGACAACAACTTGACAGGTTTCTCTAAGAGTGCAGTTTCAAAACCAATCTGCGGGGTGCTTTTTTACGAGTATGAACCAATTCATAATTTTTGTCTCACGTGGTGGTCATCTGTTGCATATCTGCAAGACAGAAAAAAACTTTCAATGGCATAATGGCATTCGCTCTCTTTCTCTCTCTCTCTCTCTCTCTCTCTCTCTCTCTCTCTCTCTCTCTCTC
>CM077109.1:1258858-1276078 GCA_039619505.1 Cimex hemipterus
TCTCTCTCTCTCTCTCTCTCTCTCTCTCTCTCTCTCTCTCTCTCTTTATCTCTACCTAATTTTCGTACTCATTCACATTTTTCTTGTTCTACCACTTTTTGTTCCTTTCCTTATATTTTTCACATACTGTCTTCATGTTTCTCACATTCTTTTTTATTCTCTTTGTCTCTTTACTTCTCTTGTTCTTTTTGATTTCACTACTCTAAGTGTTTCTCTTTTTTACTCATGTCACTCTTTCTCTTCTCTTTCTCGCTATCTCTTTCTTGCAGAGAAACGTTAAACCTTTTATTCTTTAATTAAAGGTCTACGATGTTACTGGTATTTTAATTATTTATCTATGGTAGTCGATATGACTGATAGATCAATTTTTCTGGTAAATTTTTAATTCAGTTAAATTTATGATGACCCTCCCCGACCGATGGTTATCGAAAACTTCAACACATAAAATAGGGGCAGACGAAAACCACTATCTGGGTAATTATTTTTTGGCCATCTGTCCAATTAAATAGAGTTATTATTCTGGGGGTTTATAATCGGAATATTAAAGCTCAACGCTGCGTCACATTTGTTTTTATAATGTAAATCTGCGGTCAATAAATTCGTGGGCGATCGTGATAATTTACATAAGGCGGTTTTGTTTGTTTCGATTGCTCAAGCTTGCAGGTTGAGACATTTTAAGTCCTCCGGGATTTTTTCACCCTTTTTTTAATTCTTATTTTTGAAAAATTTCTGGAAATAATTTTTTATTTCTCCAGGCTCAAATTGGGAAATCGTTTCTCCCTTCATTTATTAATTGGCTTCTTATCGCTGTCCACCGAGATCGATTTACGAGCGCACCGGAATTTATTCGACCACTTACTTTCACAACAATAAATAAATCCGGGGATACATCGGTGGGACAGCCGGGCTGATCCGGCAATAACTCGCCGTCGTAAAATCACGAGGGGGAGACAGAAGGACGTCAATCGGATAAGCCCGATCCTACGACGGTTTATTCAGCAATTCAGCGATTTTTCTTCCCCTTCAATACCACGAAGGACAAGATAAAGAAACCAATCAACGTTATTTCTCTAATTTACCTATAAAATAAAAATAGACCAATTTAAAAATTTTCTGAGCAATTTTTACCATTATTGCCCACTATAAAGTACATGATTTATTTTTAGAATATTTTTTTTGTATAAACCAATTCTTTAAAGCAGATCAAAAAAATTTAAACGGTATATAGAATGAAATAATGAACCATTATCTTAAAAAAAATTCAAAATTACTTTCGAATTTGTGAAAGAATTGGTTTAAATATCAACCCTAAGAAAATATTTCTCATGCCTTTCATAAGAAAAATTAAACTAATCCTAAATCGCCTACTCATACTCTAGGGATAAGAGAGGCGGCCACAAGGCCTACTGCACCCTGACCTAAATAGATCTATTGTCTGCCTCTGTTAATTATGTCGTCAGCTTCAGGCTATCAGCCTGCCTCCACAGATTTGCCAACGGTTCCTTGATGTAGGATCTTGCTTGTAAGTTTTTCTTGACCTAGTCGCAAGAACCTGAACCTACATAGACGTCCACAAAAACATCAAATGTATCTTATCTTCGTCCTGGCAGCATCTGCAGAGTGTTTCTTCTATCTGAACTCCGGTGCATGTGCTTTCTTAAGTGGAAATGCCCCATAAGGAATCTAATCAGAATCCTGGTTCGGTTGATGTTGTCTTGCAATAATTATTTTGTAAGTCTTGCGGATGGTCCTCTATGAATCTCTTCGCGTGCCTCATACCCGTGTTTTTGTTCCACCAGGTATTGGCCTAATTAAGGATCCATTTTAAGATGTGGCCACTTTTGTGATTAACTTTTCCTAACATATTACTTAATTATGACCAATTCCTGAATTCTCTAATGAAGAGGTCATATATACAACATGCCATTAACTAGAGGAAATGTGCGAAATTGAGAAATTAACATCAGGAAAGTGTATTGGTTATACTCAACAACGTTTACAGCCTTGGTTGCATATGGAACTATAGTACGATGGCCAAAAAACTTGCAAAAACCCTGTCAAGGGCAATAATTATCCTACAACACAACGGGACCCATCACCTCATAAGTGGATTCCACTTTAGGACTTCTGAATTGTCAAAAAAAAAAAAAAAAGTCCACTGTTAACGACGGGTATTCTGGCAGTTGTCAGGGCACTAAATGATATTTTTCCCACCAAACTAGTCTATCAAAACATATCAAAGTTACTAATTGGGTACATAAAGAAATAGAATGAAACGAACACGCTGACCAAGTAGCCTAAGAAGGTGATGCTGCTTAACCAATGAGACCCCAATAAGGCGCACGCTGAAGCACCAGGCATGAGGTTTTTTATGTACATTATTTCCCTCTCACAAGTAACCCTTGCCAGAGGGAATATATTTCCACCTGCCCCCGATTAAGATTACAGGTGTTAAAAGATTGCATCGCCCATTCAGTTTTGTACCAGTATCAGATTCAAATCACGTTTATACGTTACATTTGACGTTGTTGATCTTGATTATTTTATTATTATTTTAATAATAATTTTATCAATTAATAATTATTAATCCATCAATTATTACTAATATAATTAATCATAAATCAACATGCTACTACTAATTAATTAAAATCAATAATAATTTTATTATTATTATAAACAATTATATTAGGTCAAAGTTCATTGAATTAATAAAGATTATCGCACCTTGAAGAAATTCTTTTTCTTTTGTTTTAGCCACTTATTTGCTCCTGTCATCGCATCAAGCTCCGGGTAACGCCATGTCTGGGGTGCCGGCAGCATTACAGGAACAGATGTCGTTCACTTTAAGTGATTCTCTTGACGAATTAATATCTTTAAATTAATTAAAGCTTTTAGTTGATCTAAAAAAAGTCAGTGTCACAAGCGGGATTCGAACCCACAATCTTTGGCTAGATACGCCGCTGCTCTACTACTTGAGTATCGAGACTTCGATCGAAAATCATGGGTTAGAATCCGGTTCGTTACACTGACTTTTTATCTCAAGTAAAAAAAAAGTTTAATTAATTCAAAGATATTAATTTTTCAAGCGGACCAAGAAAACTAGTGAATTTAATAAGTTAAACTAAATCTCTCCGTCGCCATTTAATTTGTCACCGAAAATCAACTAGATTACACCACATTTGAAAAATGATAAAAAGGAGGGAAGATTAAAAAAAAAAGGTGGGGTTGAGACGGAAGGTAGTGTCCGAGCTGATCGAAGTCACGATAGCTCAGGTGGTAAAGCAACAGCGTATTGAGGCTAAAGTTGTGGGTTCGAATCCTGCTCGTAACACTGACTTTTTTATCTCAACTAAAACCCTTAATTAATTATCTTTAAGGTTGAAGCGTTTCAGGTGTACAGCATTTTTACCATACCCTCTTAAGACCTGGGTAAGGTTGTAAAAGTAGATGAAGTCTAAATGCGGGCATTGATGTTTCTCAAAAAACTTTTTGGTATGGCTTCCTGTTGTTACTACCGACCATAGGAGATCCCATAATTCGTGGATCTTCTTTTTTGCTTCGGATCCAGGAATTCCACAAGTAGGGATTTATCTACTGTCGCTACTTTCGCGCATCGGTCTACTTCTCATTACACTTTGACCAGTGGGAGTTTTTACCCAACTTAATTTTAATTGCCATCCTTTTTCTTTAGTAGTTTCTGTAGTTTTCTACTCAAGTCTTTGATTTTCTTAACAACTGGTAGATGGTTCCGACGAGAGCAGGCTGATGGGTTTCGGCCTGTTAGCCCTTCGAGTGTGGTATACGACCCAATGCACAATGTGGGCCCGACCATTCGGTGTGGACAAGCGGGGAGCGAGATCGTCTTCGGCCCTGGGTCTTGGGCTCCTCTACGCCAATGCTGCGGCGGTAACACAACTCCGTCCTATACAGAAGTGCGTCAGCTCTCATCTTGAAAATCAAAATGTCCGATAAGGCCGAATAGGCTAAGTGCGGACGGTAAAGATCCTATTGTCTTGTTGACGATGAGTAATCGGGGGGGGGGGGGTGTATCCTGCAGTTATGCTATTGCCAATTTGCGTTTTGTTTTGCGTTTCCCTGGATATACTTCCTTCAAGGCCCATGTTTTACATAATGCAAGCAGCTCGGCCTGATTATTGCAGCACCAGTCAGTAAGTTTAGACAGTATGTACACTGGTGACGATTTAGGCCGCACACCACTACTGCACGTCGTATACTTTCTTCTGTATTACTACCATCAGTGTAAACATTGTAGAAGCCTTCAGGAATGAAATATATAAATCACTCAAATCAAGAAAAAGGTTATTCCTCTCTCTTTCTACAGACATATTTGAGAAAAACGATAAGGTTTTTACTCAACTTCCATTTGAGAAGATTGGTAAACAGAGAAAGAAGCATGCTGAATTATCAGGATCAAGAAGGTCTTGAAGAAGAAATTTAGCTACTACTGCCAAGCTTTCGACCGATTTTAACCTGATCATCAAGGTCTATATTAATTTCACATTATGAAAAACATATTTGTACAACATTGATTTAACAGTTCATATAACTATATAGAACTTGCCAAACATTAACTATATGTACTTAAATTTCTTTGAAAATCGATTCAGTCCCAACATTACCTTGAATATAACAGTATTGCGGCCTCCTCACATTACCAAAGAACTCTTTTTAAAATTAATAAGACTTTCATAAATTGAACTTAAGCCCATAGAATCGATTTGTATGTTACATTTCATTAAGGTATTTGGTTGAGATGAAAAAAAAGTCAATGTCACGAGCGGGCTTCGAACCCACGATCTTTGGCTAGATACGCCGCTGCGCTACCATTTGAGCTGTCGTGACCTAGATCCACCCGGACATTAACTTCCTACCTCAACCCCACCTTTTGAGTTTTCCCTCCTTTTGGCCATTTTCAATTGCCGTTTTTTTTTTTCGTCTCAACTAAATACCTTAATTAATTATAATGTATTCATTAGTCAATCGGACCACGAAGTTAATGAATTTAATGAGTTACAATTATTATTGTCCATTTCAGTATGGACTCTTTTATTCTTCTTCTGAGTAGTTGAGACTCTGACAATTGTTCAACGGTAGAAAGTCATATTTATGCTTACTTGATATTGAATGTTTGGTATTCTGGATTTATTGTCACAATCAGAAATAGGTACGTAAATTATATTTTCTATTCTCTGTTTTGTTTAACCAATGCATTTGACTGGACATTGACGACAACAATTCAAAAAATTCAAATTTTCTTCCATATCCTTGATTTTGGTATGTGAGTAGCTCATTTTATCCTTGTATTTGTAACAATTGTTTTCGGTATGTATTTCTTTTTCAAAGATTATAATTTGGGACGTACACTGTATTCTGGAACGTGAAAAGACTGTACATATTCCTATCGGGTTTTTCACCATTTATAAACTTCCTCGAATTAATAGATTGTTAGGTATTAATTCAAGCGCAAGGGGCTAAGAGAAAAAGCACACTTTCCACGGCATAGTCTTAATTACAGGGTTTCCACTATAGACCTATATACAATAGATCCTAGTTGAGGGAACGTGGGAGTTCTCATTCGGCTCTTCCTCCTTGTGAAAAAAAAAACAAAAAAAAAAAAAAAAACGAGGTTATGTGACGTGCAATATAATTTGACCTTAGAACAGAAAGACCAGAAAAATTGGCTAATTTAAAAAAGCAAAATTTTCACTATTTATTTATTTACTTTTTTCTGGTTAAAACAATAACAATTATCCGTCTCTTCAAACGTTTCCTATTGCTTGTCAATCGGAATGCGAATGAGGCAGCAAAAGATAAAGATAGATAGATGAATAGATAGACAGATGGATAGCGAGAGAAAGAGAGAAAAGTGGGGGTAGAGGGCTATCTAAGAAGTATAGTAAAACACAGAAAGAATCGAACAGACAAGTTGAGAGAGGGAAGTGAGAAAGAGAGCGAAAATAAGTAGGAAAGTAATGGATTAAGAAAAATTGAGGGAAATAAAAAAAAAACAAATATGAGAGAGAAAGGAGGAGATGACTGAAAAACAGCAAGAAAAAATAAATATAGACCGAAAACTGTAGAATGAAAGTGAAAAATAATACAAAAAGAGCTATGACAAGAGAAACATACAGAAAAACCAACAGAGGAAGACAAAGAATAATCAGATATAGATAAAATACAAGATGATAAAAATAAGTTCATAGATAGATCAAATATATAAATAGATCTACATATAAAGAAAGAGTGAGTGAGAGAAAGCGAAAAAATGAATGGAATGATTGATTGTTTTATTTAATTACGATCATTCAATCAATCTAGAGAGTTAGAAGGAGCGAGAGCTAGGGAGTGATTGAAAGAGAGAGAGGGGGGAGGGATAACTAAGAAATATAGTAAAAACAGAAATAATGGAACTGCCATTATCTTCGAACTTGTAGCAACCACTCAATGAAGGCACTTATAACCAAGAAGACCAAAGTAAAAGATTATCATCATCTAGGACGTACACTAATTTTTTATTTAAACAAATTATTTCTCTATGCTTTAGTATGGAAATTTTTGAAATATTTAAGCAAAAACTATTTTAAGGCAGTTCCCGAATAATTCTTCTACGAGGAAAATGACCGCTATTGTCGTTGGTTAAACGTCAAGCTTATCAAAAACGACTTCATTTTTTACAAGGACGAGGGTTGAGATAAGGGCAAATCGCCATTTGAAATTATGATATTTTTCCTCGGGGCAATAACTTAAGTAATAACCCAATCGAATCTTATCTTCAGATTAGTTCGGACCCAAAGGCCCTTTTACGTTTTCGAACTCTCCAAGGGTTTTAACCTTTATTTTCAACTAAAGCTAACAGCGATTTGTGGTTTTTTTCTCATTTCATAATCAAAGAGATTTAATTTTATTTTATTCGTAGACTACTAATGGTAAAATAAGTTAGTTAAAATTGTTGCCGTTTTGTGCTTGTAATGTTTATTAGATTCTTATGACTGTGAGGTGTTTTTTTATATTTTTTTATTGAGGATAACTCTTGCATGAAACTTTCTATTTGGGTTAACAGGTGCAAGTACCCGTACCCAAACAATTCTTACATATTAGAATCTCAACATTTTTCACTTTTCCCCTTTCTATTTAAATCCCTGCTCGCCTCTTTGGGTAAATAGACCCCGTGTTGACGCAGTGTCGAAAATTCGCGAGAGCGGGTTAAATTATAAAAGTAGAAACCCACCCAACACCCGGCAACCGGAAAGTTTTAGACAAGTCCGAAATATGATTAGCCGTTGAACCCGTGATTCTTTCTTGTCACGTCCTCTTTATTTACTTTTATCCCAGGGCCCTTCCGAATTAGGTATATGTGCCGACGGTACGAGTTGCCCTAACATCTCCGGCCGGCTTTTATAACGAAATGTTCGAAAGATAAGAGGATTTGGTGAAAAAAACCGAGTGGTGAAGAAGAAAATGAGATGGGTACCATAAAACTATACTAAAAATATATTTTGAAAAATTCAATATCAGGGATAAAACTGACAGATGCCCTGGAGGTGCTATCAAATTTTTATTTATCCTGGGAGAGTATGATAACACAGATTCACGGAACGAACTCTTGCTTCTCTTAAATATTAATAAAGCAAACACCGTACTATCTTTTAACACTATAAGTTTAAAGCATGCAGCAGGGAACGAAAGAATAATCCATCAGGTAGTCAGAAGATCTCCAGAAAGGGGGTTTCTCCGTTCCTCGCAGTGTGACCTCTTGTAGCCGAAATAATGGTATCGAAGACATTAAGAAGCTACTAGAACGTTTCGATAAAATATTCAAACCTTCAGAAAATGGTGCTAACGCCGAATGGACCAAGATAAAGAACTGAAATGGTGAAACAACACCCTGAGAGCATGGGTTTCTGCACATGGACATTGGTAATAGCAGAAGACTGCCCTTGAAGATTTCGCCAAAGAATGGCGTACGTAAACCAGGTAAACTCCTTCTCTATCAGATCTCGACTCATAGTCTAGACCTCCTACTACAGCAAACAGAAAAAAGTCTTTGTGTGAAGGTTAGCGTTAGCAGAAGCACGTTGTTTCTGCATCTGTCGTCCACGTTGAACATGATTGGCGACTGACTGCGCACATTACAAGCTATCCCAATTTAGTACCTATTTCACAAAGGAGATTACTAATTCAACAAGGAATTTAATTTTATTGCAGTATTTCTTATACGGTTATGCTGTACATCCCAATCATTGCTTCTTCCAAATAAATGTTGCACTACTGTCAATTAGTAGGTGGCTTGTCCTCTGCTTCTTGAGGGAATATGCATACGGTGTTGATTCATCAAATGCCCCATCAGTTTCAACTAGCTGTTAGCTGTTCTGTACGATTCGGTGTCTTTTTTCTCCTCATTTGATGCATTCAATTGTCTCTTTTATTTTTAATTTCACCAGGAGGTTTTCGGTTATCCCTGCAAGGTAATATATTTCATGTCAACTGGGCTTAGCGTTCTACTACCCGTTGAATACCGAACGAGGGGACGAGGGGTCAAACCACTTTACATTACTTCTTTAATACTATTATGAAATTAAAAGCCATGGGGTCTGTTGGAATTCGATCAACGAACCACTAGCGCGGCAAATTCGAGTCGGCACTCATTAAGGACAAGGAAAGCGGTGCTGGAATACATATACCCAAATTAGGAATCAGCATCTCCTCCCCTCTTGGTAATAACATCTCAGTTTTTCCCGGCGGAGGTCTGGGCCATCAATGTTTGCTGCAGAACACTCATGGATAACAATACAAAAGATGTTACAATATTTTCCGACAGTCAGGCAAGTCTTAAGTCATTACAAAAAGAGTTATCTACATCTATGCTGGTAGAGGAAACCGTTGAACTTATCAATAGGTACTAGGTACGAGAATAAGGTAACCCTCATATTGTTACCAGCTCATAAGGAGAGCTGTCACAATGAAGTGGCGGACAGCCTGGCCAAAGAAGGATCGAATACTGCGTTTGCCGGGCCACAACCGGTATTATCCCACTCTATAACCACAGCGAAAGAGACTATTAGTTGCTGGGGCATGAAACAATTCCTCAAAGAATGGAATATGTCCCCCGGACACAGGGAATCGAAGGAATTTTCTGAAGGAAATCAAACGCAAAAGAAGCGAAATGGTTATTCTCTAACTCTAGGAGGAGAATCAGGAGGTTGACAGGTATCCTAACGGGCCATTGCTCCCCTTGAGAAGACACCTCTTCATAATGGATATTCTACCAGACCCCTTTTGCCGCTTCTGTAAAATAAAGGAATCGCTCAAAGTAAAGGAAATAACCAAATCACGTCCCAAGATAAAATGGTCCAAAATCTTGGTGTTTGTGATCAGGCCCAAGAGGTTTATGCACGACTCTTGAGCCGACCAGGTCCCGGACCTTTTAGGGATGGGGTACGGCCCTACCTAGACTTTTAACACCCTGCGTAATATATATAAATTCGAGTCGGAAAAAACTCATAGCTCCACATTGTCACCTCATTTTCACCATATCTTCTTTTCACCATAGTAAGATATTTAAGATACTTGAAGAACCTAAGAATTAAGTTAACTAATTAACTTAAGATCGATGATATATAAGATAATGAGTGATGTTTAAGATGCCTATGCTCTAAGCTATCAGCATCGTAGCATCGACATCCGACTTCCTCGTTTTGTTCTATTTGTGTGTCTAGGAACGAGACAGTAGAATCAAAACCATCTTTCTTCAGTGATGTAGCATGACAAAAACTTGAATGGTATAACATTCTCAAAGGGTTTTAAGTTGGGCGAACATTCTCTCAACGAATCCTTGTCCACTTCGATTCTTCGGCCCTCCTATGAGAACCTAGGAAAAAGGTAAGCTAAATTGAGCAAATATAACTGAGGACCAGAGTGCTAATAGCATGCATGAAATAGCTATAACTAATTTTAGAAAAACAGTAATAATTGACGGAGGTAGAAGATTCTTAGCGAGGTCAACAAATGTATATAAGCTAAAACGAAAAGTTCAAAAATGACGCAAGCAACATGAATTTGTTAAGCTTTGCGACCATCCAAAACCGCTATCTTTAGCTAATTCCAAAAATAATCACTTTAGACAGGGGAAAGAGAAACCTAGGAACACTTAATCTTTCTTCTGACAAACAAACGATTTTGGTATGCGGAAGATTCCAAACAATTAAGAGGCGTAACATGAAACAAGGCATCTTCTGAAAAAACTATAAATTCTTTTCGATAAAAACATCCTGAATTTGTAGGACTAAGATAAACTTTATTCAGCTCATTCTTTCTATCAATGTTTATCCATAAATTTAAACCGATTTGAAATTCTACTGCTAATCAAGTAGTATGAAACCAAATGTAACATATAAGGTGAATTTTATACTGGAAGTTTTTAAAAATTTAATTCTTCGACAATATTTGCTGCTCGAGATATTTAAGAAAGGGGCTTCAGCAAGTGTTGAACATCGATTCTTTAATTTACACCGGCCTTATCTGATCATAGTACGCACGGACAGTTCAGAGGGGCTGGGCTTACGTGCTCTGTGTGCATGTGTCCTGCTTTGGCCGATTCTCTGCGCGAAATACGATATGATAATGAGGAAATATTACTACACGTATTTCCGCCCCCGTTATATTGGCCCTCCCTACTTTGGTAAATCATCCGGCAGTCATGATATTTTTAATTATTTTAGAATCAACAGGTTTAAAAGTTGTAATGACAAGTCGAAGTGCTACGTAAATTATTATAAAATTTTCTAGACGTTTCCCACTAATGTAGAAAAACCTAAATAGTGTATATTGTCTGCAGCGGAAAAGAAACGACGGGAATCTGGTTGTCTTTTTTATGTAATTCAATTTTTCTATTTAAATTTGTAACAGAAAAATAAATCAGGTAGATAAGAAAATTTTGTCCTATCTCTTTATGTCCAATGTTCTAGAAATAAATCAACCACTAATTTATCGGTGTATATTGAGAAAATCAAATATACTCGTGTGACCGTTTAAAGCAGACCGGGGTCTTAATAAGATCAAGACTGGTTGCAATGATTGATGGCTCCGCACCCGGATGTCGTACAACTTTTTACCCTTATCTTCTTAAACGAGGTAATTCTGGTTTGATGTACGTTACACTGTAACTAATATTCAATGTTCATCTTTTCCCCACTTTGGTGTAGAGGTAAAAAATTACATTATTCATTTTTTTTGCCAATATTTAAACGTTAAAACAATAAAGTTTGAAATAGTAAGAAAATTATTTAAATTTCTAGGACAAGAAATAGTTACGATAGTTCTAATGTGGTTTCTTTCGGTAAGCTAAAATGTATGGTGTTTAGCCAATTTGGAGATCGTGAGGTGCGGTGTGGCATAAGTTTCAGAAAAAATTTTCTTTATCACACCAACGTTTCGATCTTTATTGAGATCATCTTCAGAGCTCAAAGTTTTTGTTTTCCGTGTAGATGTGTCATACTTGTGCCGCGTGTTAAGAGTGCCCTTGTAGTTGTTTTCTAATACCAACGTTACACCAGACCGCATCTCCCGACCTCCAAATAATCATCAAGTAACGGTCACCAAACACCGTGCCATTGACTTTTTATCTCAACTAAAAACCTTACTTCATTGAAAGGTATTAATTGGTCAGGCGTACCACGAAAACTAGTGAATTTAATAAGTTAAAATAAAGCTCTCCATGGCCATTTCATCAGCTAAATACGCCACTGCTCTACCACTTGAGCTATCGTGAGTTCGACCCACACGGACCATTAACTTCCCACCTCAACCCTACCTCCAAGTGGATCGAGGTTACGATAGTTCATGTAGTAGAGCAGCGGCGTATTTAGTAGAAGTTAGTGGTTCGAATGCCGCTCGTGACACGGACTTTTTATCTTAACTAAAATACCTTAATTAACTGTAATATATTAATTGATCACCACAAAATTAGTGAACTTAAAGTTTAGGTTAAATTTGTGTTAAAATAGGGGTATGCTAGGCGGCATATCATCTCAAGGCTCGCAAAGCGGGGCGAAATACCCCCGACCTCCGACCTCCGACCCTGATTTTAGACAGAGGATATGCATATGAGAGTGGGTATGGGCATAGGAGTAGGTATCTATTTATTGTCAGTGAATGTGAACATGACAAGTTTCACGGAAAGTACTACCGTTCTTACTGTGAGTAGGAACAATCTTTTTTAAAGGATTGAACGCCGCACTCACTCCACCATTCATCATTTCCACTATACAACAAATCATTAGTTGATAGAGTTCTGTCCAGGTCCTTGAAACCTCCGGCTAGGTGTCTGCTAGGCCTGCTGTTTGCAATTTTCTATTTTCCTATTCATCCCATATCATTTCTATGGCCAACACTTTGAGCGCTGAAGATGGTCACAATAAAGATCGAAACTTTGGGCCGATAAAGAAAATATTTTTTTTAGAACTTTTCCACACCGGACCGCATCCCACGACCTCCAAATAATCGTTGTTTACTTTAATTTAAATTATTGTTATTTTGAGATTTATTTTTATATAATAAGGTCCTATCATTCGTCCAATAATGGAAATGTAGACCCGAATTCTAATTTCAACAGCGAAGGGAAATTTTATGAAAATAATTAAAGATAAACAATGTCACTCGGTCCGTGAAATTTGTTTCAAACAGGTTTTGATTTTTTTTAATTAAAAGAAAATACTATTATTATTTATACATTCAGACGGTTCCGAGATAATAACGTGATTTTTCCATGTCCGTTTGTTTTAAAATTGCCAGCGGTTAAGCTTTAATGCCACAGCTCGCCGGAGCGTTGCGGCCGTAAAATGGACCTTGATAATTACACCGGTTTTACCTCTTGCTAATATTTACGTTATCATCTCACAGGGCTTTCAAGCAATAACAATTAGAATTTTTGTTTTTAAGTCGAATAAAGTAAGGTCTCATCCCTCCATCTCTTTTAAAATCGATCATTTTTCCCCTATTCAAAAGTGGCGATGTTAATGATTTAAATAATTAAAGAAGTATTTCCTACCTGGACTCGATCGCCAAAATTTTCTCTGTTCTATTCCTATACCGAATTGATGCCTTCATAGTATGAAATGGTACGTTGAGTGAATATCAAATTTGTGTCCCTAAAGGTTACTCGGTGGTAATCTACTTGTCCTGTTAAATATCATTCATATCAATCACTGACCAAAAAAAAAGTTTTTGTTTGATTGTTGATAGTGTAGACTTTTGTTTAAAATTTGTTGAAAATTAGTAACTATGGCTTCTCTTCCAAAATATTTAAAATCCTAAAATCCCTTTTCTCACAAACAGATCAAAGAGCGGAGGGCGTGAAGGTTTATGCGATTTTTTTAGGTTAATTGTGGTTACCCAGGGTTGTCTTCTCAGCCCACTTCTCTTTCTTGATTTCCCTTCGACTCTCGAATGTGGAGTCCGAATAGGCCACGTTAGCTTAAAAATACTACATTATGCATACGATATTGACATTTTTGGAAATTGGGACCTGACAGTCAATCTCAAAAAGTTCAAAATCATGATTTTCAGGAGAAGGGGAGAGTAAAGGCGATCCATGCCTGTACCATGTGTTTTTTTTTAACAAAAGGAGAGGTCATACAAACCCTCAGGATGCCGAGTATTTGAAAAACAAAACAGTTTGTAAGCAAATCCGGTTCGAATGCATGCCCGCTGGATTCGAACCCAGGACTTTTCCCTTACAGTAATGAGCTCTGTGTTAACACATGAACCTTGCGGACACCAAAGCTCCCCTACTATACATTATTGATTCGTAGAAATAAAAAGCATTTTAAAAAAATTAAAGAAAATAAATTAAAATTAAATTAAAACGCTGACAGATTTGTCGGGCATGTAAATAAAGGCATAGTTGGACAAAAGAGGGGAAATGGGTAAATAGAATTCGTTAGGCTCAGTTTAAAAATGGGCACTGTTTATATTCCCGACCGTCGAAGACCAAAGGTAACAATTTACATACAACAAGAATCGAGGGGTGATTCTACTAAATGCTCAATTTCCCTCCTATTCATATTCCTGTCTCATCTCTTTAACACAGAGCTTTCATACCTACACGAAAACACTTCGCCTCTAATTTTTTCCCCTCGGAAAACGGCTACGTGGCCCAGGCGGCCTAGTGTGACCGGAATATTTCGAGCTGACTCAATTATTTTGGTGGGACGAGTAATTTATGTGGCGTAGTTTGCCCTTTTTTCGACGGAGGATTACACTTTTCAAAAATGGTTCACACAACATACAACAAAGTGTAACACAGAACCTGAAAAGACTTTTGTCTAGCCAAACGTTTCGATAACATTATTTTCATTTTATATCATCCTGTCTTATGGACTTTACACACACTAAGCCCTCCTGTCAGATTATCTGAACTAGGTTCGGAAGAATACACTGAACACCTAACTAAATTGCGCTTGAGTAGCTACAGTTTTTCTACCGGTCTCTCAATAGTACCATCTGTCATGTCACATTGTACTAATGTGTTTAGGGGCCGATGGTCAATTATTATGGTCTAGTGTGACGTAGGTATTCCGAAAACATTTTATTTCTCGTGCCAACGTTTCGATCTTTATTGAGATCATCTTCAGGGCCTGGGATTATAAACATTGCTTAAACCTACATCACACCAGACCGCATCTCACAATATTACCGATTAACAGTCGCAAATCTCTACACATAAATAACATGAATTTATACAATGCTAGAAAATTTTAGAATTAAAAAAAGTTCATTTTCCGTGTAGATGTATCATTCTTGGCATCTAGACCGAAAGGAACACTTTGCGCACTGAAGAAGATCTCAATAAACGTTCACCATCAGGTTTAAGAAGGTCCAAACATCTCGATAAAACTCGAAACGTTGGCACATTAAAGAAAATGCTTTTCTAAAACCTACGTGACACCATACCGCATCTAACGATCTCCGAATATATATTTTTTTTTTAATTAATAATTGTTGTTTTCTACGAGGGATGTTGTTCATCATTGATTTTTTTATGTAATTCCCAAAATGTTACACTTTTATTAGGCCAGGAATAGAAGCCTTATATCTATTTTATTAAGACTTAGTTATTTGAATAGTGAATAGTGGAAAAGCTTGTAGTATATCGCACGGCCAGTTGAACCGACCTCCCTCGTCTGCTTTCTAACAATTCTCAGACTCGGACAAACACAGAAAACCCGGAAATTGCGAGAAGGAAGTTGGAAGGGTCGCTCGTAATTTGTATGCAAGGGTTGAAAGGTAATTCCCCTGTGCCGGTGGGGCGAGGTGTCGTCGGAAAAGGGCAAATGCAATCTGCGAGATAGGGATGAGCCCAGACCACTCGATCTAATTAACGCGCGGCGAAAAACGCCCGGGTGCATGTGGGTACGTGCAAGATTACATCCAATAGGGGAACTCCACAATTATAGCCCCTTCGCCAATAATCCCCACATGCCACATTGGGAGGGCAGACGTCTCACCCAAATATATTTATTAGTACTTTCATATGATTATTAAAAAGCATCCCATATTCCCTACCACGAAATTAAATTCAAGTTTTAATTTAAAAAAAAAGCATATTTCTGAACTTTCTTCCCCACCCTTTCAAATCCAGCGTTTATAAACATAAAACAGCAATATCTCACTGGCACTCTCAACAAGGCAAGCACGAATGGCACAAACACTGAGTGAGTAAAAATACCTTAACTCAATACAACAAATAGATATTTTGCATCGTAAAAATTCACTTTTTTCCTACATGGATTTGTTAAATTTAAATAAAGTTTGTAAATCTCAAGTTGATCTCAATAAAGATCTAAAAGTTACCACGATAAGGACAATATTTTTCTGAAACCTATATCACACCAGACGGCATCTCAGTATTTCTGAATAACTTCTGGACATAAGTTCATCTTCAGGGTTCATATGTAAAACGGCTTAATGTAATGCTTAAAAATGTAAAAAATGTATAAATCAATATACTCATATATTAATAGAAATGTTGATAAATATGGGGTAAATCTTTTCAAAAGATAGTTCGTTGTGAAAATTTGTTCTTTTCCATAATCCGGATTGTAGGCTTAAATATTCATCATCAGATTTAATTTACTTAAAAACATGAATCCTAAGACGTTCCTAGGAGTTGCCACTCTATTTTGAAAACTACGACAGATATAATCTACTTGTAAAATCTGATAGCTAAATAATTGAATCTATCATTTTTTGGGAAACTTTATGTAGTCGTTATTTTCTATAATTGGTCGGAAACATTAGAGCATGTAAAATCATTCTTACAATTAATTAATTACACCCAATTATAAATGATTATTTGGAGATCGTGAGATGCGGTTTCGCCGTGACGGAGGTTTTAGAACATTTTCTTTATTGTGCCAACGTTTCGAGTTTTATTGAAATGTTTGGACCTTCTTAAACCCGATGGTCAACGTTTAATGACCGAAATCCGGATCGTTGAAAATAATAAACTTTGTTTATGAACTGACTTTTGGAAGGATTCAAATATAATAATGCAATGTCAAGCATCTGCGATCGTCACGGTGATATTTTTATGAGTTCGGCCTTTCAGTGGTCAACCAATTGCCACTTTAGATTACAAAATTCCAAAATCCAGGTTTGCCAAAAAGAAACATAAAGACGTGAAATTTTGATTTTTTTATAACAAAATTATGCAGAATATGCTTACATGTTCTATAAAAAGAACAGCGAATATAATTCAAAGGTGACAAACTAATAAATTGAGACAACACCGATGTTTCTGTTCAATTGGGTAGTGGTCCGGAAAAATAAAAGTATTGTATCAACGCCAAGGAATCGAAAATTTTTATTGCTTTTCTCAGGGCACTATAGAGAAATTAATAAAATAATATGATTTTTTGTTTCATTTGGTTGCACACAAATACTCAGTCAAAATGTAAACAAATGGTTATACATCATGTCACTCATTTTTTACAACTTCTTCTTCTCACACTTATTTTAAAAGATGTACATAAATAAATAAACATAAACATGTACATAAATAAATAAATAAATAAACATAAACATAAATAAATAAATTTAATCATGTGTATAAATATGTACATAAATAAATAAACATAAATAAACAAACATATGTAAACAGGCACATATATAAATAAACATAAACATATATATATAAATAAA
>CM077109.1:1306676-1323147 GCA_039619505.1 Cimex hemipterus
CTAGTCAACCCCGTCAGATCCCGTGAATGAGGCGTGAGGCGGTCCACGTCACAGAGACCCGTCAGACCTCATGAGGTTGGACTTTGACCCTGCGCCAGAACTGTCATTTTCTATCTACTGTCTTTCACAAAAAAATTTTCACATTTGATATTCTCGTGTTTTCCAGTTTTATGTAGGTACGCGCCACAGATCCCATGGTTAGCCGTGTGTCTGGTAATTATTGTACAGTTCTTCTTTGTCATTCCGGAATAATGAAACCAAGGATACCGGTTAATGTTGGGATTTATGGATGTAAAAATGCTCCTGTGTGTAGGCTTTCGATTTCTTTGTTCCATTTTTGATTCCCCAACTTTTTGATTTGCAGCTTTACCTCTTGGAGGGGAATAGGAATAGCTAGAGACTCCCCCTCATGAATAGCCCGCTTAGGCAGGCCATCAACCACTGTGTTACCATCAATACCAGAGATGCCTCGAATTCAAAAGCATGCGCTTTTCACTCCATAGTTCTTTCTCAGGTCGAGAACTCTTTCTGCTACACAAAAGATCAGATAGCTGCTGACGGTCTTAAGGTTTACGTTTTTTAAGGCATCTAATGCACTTTTCGAATCAGACAATATTAAAATTGTTTCGCAGCTTAAATTGCTTTGGCATGCATATTCAATGGCTTTATGAAGTGCTAAAGCTGCTAATCAGCTGAGAAGATAGTAAATTGAGGTGGGAGTTTGTACATTTTCAATTTCCTTGTTGGTGATCATACCAAGCACACCCCGTTCCTTCTATGGTCCTAGAGCCATCAGTGAAAATGAAATATGGATTTGGGTGTATTTCCGCAATGTCAGAAATGAATATTGAATTAACCACCGATGCAGGGGTGTCTGCATAATCCCTCAATGACTCGTTCAATCTAGAGGAAAAGGTCTTGTATTCCAGTTAAAACACTGGACAAATGTTCCCTTTGTACAGCGATGCAACAAGACCAATTGTTTCCAAATATGCGCCTACCAGAGGGGGAGGCTTTTTCTTTTTCCAAAACCTTTTTGTTAGCACCTCGATATTTAAAAACGCAATTTTTTATAGGTGTCACTGTTTAAGGAATAATTACTTAGGACAAAATTGGAAGCTAATCGTTCAATACGTAGAAGCAGTTGGGGTTCACATCTTTCCATATCCATTACTTTTATTGGAGTGTCTGACAAACATGCTAAGCATCTTCTCGATTTAAGTGTACTTTGCTGGCGTTACCATAAAACAATCGATACAAAATATGTTACACTGCGTATACATGACCTGTAAAACAGTAGAGCTGTGTCGGGATCGGCTCCCCAACTTTTTGAAGAAAAACACCTAAGAATATTTAAATATTTTTCCCCTTTCGCTAGGATCAGGGAGATGTGTTCTTTCATTTCACCCATCAAAACTATTGTACTTCTGTTACTAATTGTCAAACCTAGTTCACCTTTTTTCCTTTCAACTAAAAACATAGTTTTGCACTGATGATGACATTAAATCAGCTTGGCACATAATAATGGCATGAAAGCTGAGAACCAATAGATCTAACACTTCAAACAGAATCTTTTATGAAAACATGGAATTTTCAGTTCAATTCGTGCCGATACAAATGAATTTAACAGGGCGCAATATGGTAGAAAAAGTAGTAAACAAATCAATAAATTTAGACTAGAGAGATTTCAAAAGTTTATATTACCGTGCGAATTTGTTTCATAATGAATTATTTACATAATTTAATTTATTAATTCTATGTTGGCAAGATATTTTTTTAAGGTTTCGTTTTCAATCAAAATTGTAAGTATGAATAAGAGTTGATAGCTTGAAGGTTCGTGCTTGGCGGGCGTTATTAACCAAAAGCGGAAAGGTTTATATTAACAGGAGTATTCAACATAACGTCGAAACTACGGCAAACACATCATTTAAAAAGCTAATTGCATGGCGTGCCTCAGCTTGGATCGCATGTCCCAAATAGAATACCCTAAGACAAAAGCCCTCGACGGTGCCAAAACCGCTTTCAACAGTTTTCCTCCGTTCCTCCGAGGTGTGTTCAAAAGCGTTTCTAAACACCAGTCATCAAAAGAGAAAATATAAAAACGAATAGGATGTATTTTAATTACAGTTTGTTTGAATGGGAGGAAATTAAGGGCCACGATGCCGAAATTACACAACGTGAATGTATTGTTTTTCTGGTGTTTTCCGTATCCTAATACACACCCTTCAGTTTTTTGTTCCTTTTCTCCCGACACGCGATAAAACAATGGCTAATCGATGGATTCATTTCGCCTTTTACAAATTACTGCAATTTATCTCTGACATTTCCTATTTTCCCTCGGCGACAGTGTTCATTAGAATGTGGAAAAACATGGACATGAGGGATGAAAAACAAATTACATGTAATTATCATGGAAGCACCTGTAGATCGACCATGTTCCCAAACGTTCAGCCCTCTTTCCAACAGTGATGTTATATTTGTACGAACGATATAAAATACTCTCTTTTGTTTCAATAATTTTGAATATTTCTTAATAAAGAATCGACTTTGAAAACTTTTTCATTGTTATTCGGAGATCGTGAGATTGGGGTTTGGTGTGACGTAGGTTCTAGAAAAATATTTTCCTTATCGTGCGAGCGTTTTGATCTTTATTGAGATCATCGTCAGGGCTCCAAGTGTTTGTGTTACTTGACTCTCAACAGCGCACACAGAAAACGAACACTTTGAGCCGTGAAGGTGAAAAGGAACAAAGATCGAAATGTTGGCAAGATAAAGAAAATGTTTTTCTAAATCTACGTCACACCAGACCGATCATTGATTAAACATCAATAAACAAATTTTTTTTATAGGAAGAGCACTTTGTAATCAAAACTAAAAGAAAAATGTTTAACCTTTTCTACACCGTTTTCATGAGCGAGGTTACTGTTTGTAAAGGTCTTCCGTGGGCCTGACTGTTCGTTCTTGTTGGAAAGATTTTCTAAACTGGACGGCTTCGGCGGATAAGTTCCTAAAAATATGATAACCAAGAAATTGGAGTGACGGTGAGCTCGGATAGCTAGAAAAGTTCCCATAAATATCAAGAGCACTCTAATGAAATGATCACCTACGAACGCCCTCATTTGATCAAACCCCGCATATTTGTCCAGATAGGCTGCTCAATGTGTCCCACCTAATGGAAGCCTAAAATTCCTTCGCTCCAAAAAAAGTATCATACTATATGGCAAAAGATCAAAAATTCAAATGGTTGTAGGTTGAAATGAGTTGTTGTACGGGTGAATCGAAGTCACGATAGCTCAAGTGGTTAGAGCAGGTGCGAATTGAGCCGAAGGCCGTGGGTTCGAATCCCGGTCGTGACATAAACTTTTTCATCTCAACCAAGGGAAGAATTTTAGATAAGAAGCATAATTACTTATACTATATATTTGTTTTGTGTTTCCTTTTGTATAAATGGAGAGTAAATGTATTTACTAGAGTGAATGTCTCGTGTGATATGGTCGATGGTTGAACATTGAATATTCCATCGACTAATATCATATTGATTATGTAATTAATAAAGTGTGTGAATAATTAAGTCACCGTTATGCATGGTATGTAAAGAGAAAAGAATGTATTTAAGAATGAGTCATTTTAGATGTAGAAACTCATGCTCGGGGGAAAAAATTACCATGCTTTTTGACAGCCCGAGGACCTAGCTTCGGAGGTGGGACGGACTTGAATGCCTCAACCCGAAGTAAATAATTCTCGCATCCTGGCGGTAATTTAGTCGAACCTTTTGTGTACCTATGCATATATATCTGCAAAATAGTGGATATGTATGTCAGTAGTACACTTATAGGATCTGAATCGTACTAGGATTTTCCTCATCAGATTAAGTATGGGCTGTGTGCATTTGATACTTTGTATACTTTTGGTTCAAGCCCACATATGCATCTCGTGTGTAAAACAAGTTGCTTTATGTGCCCCACTTAATTACTCTTTTAATGGTTCTATTCCTTGGATTCATATATAGTGGAAGGAGCAATGCCTTCCTTGTGAGAATCACCATCGTCACAGTGAGCCTCGATCTCGATCCGACTTGTAGAGACCTTTAGGCCATTTGGTCTATTGTGCGATGGCCGAAGGTGAAATATTGAGTACCCCATCGTCTCAGTGAGATTTGTCATTAAAGGCGACTAAAGTGCACCGTTTAACTGAAGAATGTTAATCGTTGGTTCTTTATAGAAGGCGAGAAAGCATGCCTTTTGATTTGAAAAGTGTGATTGCGCTCTGGGCCTCTGTCCCGGAGGAAAAATGTCTGTTCTGCTTGAAAGATATTTCCCGTTATATGTATTAAAAGTGAATGTATTCATTCTTAATTAATAGAAGGTGTAGGGTGAAAAGGCCAATGGTGGAATATTGCATATTCAAGAGATCATCAATTATTTTCCTAGTTGGCTCTATCGAACCGATGTTCGCCTGAAGTCCAGCGCATCTAATGTGGGTAATCCTCACTTAATTTCTGTTATGATTTTAAATTTGAATTTCTTGTTTATTTTGAAACATTTTGTTTATAAGAGCATGCAAAATTTTTATATTTTATGTTCTTGCTATACTCCTTAAGGCATAGAGGGATTTTTGTTTTCAGGATTCACCGAGCAGCTTTATTGGGAAGGATAAAACGAGAATGTACCTGAATATGCAGGAAGATTTGTGATTTTAACTCGAAGCTTGTGAGCATTAGCATAATGTTAGCATGTCCGATCGTTATGAATACGGTACAATGGGCTATTAGACGAGCACTTCGGAGTTTTCAGAACATTCATTGCCAAGGAAAAATATACGAACCGCATCGATTAGTATATTTATTGATTCATACGTTTTATAAAGAATTTTATACAACAAAAGGTTCTTTTAGTTAAGTGTCTAGAATGTAAATATTTGATACAGTTTTAGGTGTTTTTGTTTCAATAACTGTTTTGGGTATAAAATAAGAACGTTAGTTTTGTCATTTTTCAAAAAGCCATTATTTGACTACAAACTGACTAGAAGACATGACAGAAATTGAATGGAAACTGTATCCCCGAGGGGGCAACATTGATTAAGTTTTCAATTAAATTAAAAGGCCCCAGAGTAGGATATATTGGCCGATATAGAGAGCTCTAAGTATAGCCAAGTTTCTACTTTATCTCCATCCACTTAACTAACTGCTTCCTTATTTTATCAGAGAGCCAATACCCTTACGTTTCTGTGGATGGGGGGGGGGGTGACGTCCTCTCAACCTCGCTGAAGAATATGCAGAACCGTAAATAATTTACCAAATGGCTTGTGAAAGTCTTTGTTCAAAAGGGTCTTTTGGCGGTCCCGGGGCCCTTTTTCTCCTACCATGTTGAAAGATGTCGAAATGAACTCGACGGGGTAATTTATGGTTTAACATTTGCCGAATTAAACGTCCACCGGTGTCAGATATATTTCTTTTCCGGGTCAGACATTTTTCATGCTAAAAGATCAAAAAAGGATCCATTTAAACAGAACAATAATAAATAATAATAAAAAAATCATCCATAACCACCAGCCCTATATATTACCTAAACTCCTCAGGACGACCATCCCTCAGATAATTGAATTCTTCCATTATTCATTATTATAATAAACAGGATCTATGGGAAGGTTTTAAGACTATAAAAATATTTAAAGTTTTATAATGAGCTATTATTAATTAAGTTGCAAGAAGTTTAAATCTCTAAGGTCTTGACGTTCAATAAAAAATCTTCGTGAATCCTTTTCTACCCTCGTTGCATTTTTTATTTATTTTCTTGAAATGAGTCACGAATTTGGTTAATTATTTTCATAAGAACTTTGAAAATTCAAGACTACCGAAACAAATGTGAGTCGGTATAGACTCAGGCGTAACCCCTGAGAATTCAGTTCGGCGAAGGCCCAAGCAGGGCTGACCGAGTTCTCACCAGTCTCTTGTGAGCGAAGGCATGCTCGGCCACTTCTTTACCAAGCTAAGTTCTTGCAAATTAGATCAATTGTACGCCGGTTTTCGCCGCGTCTGTTCACAGACGAGCCTAAGACCGGTGAGGGCGAGCGCAGTGCAATGCGGAGCGTCCAATTTATGGTAGTTCCCGCACCGCAGCTTCCACAGAGCGGAAGTGTATGTGACTTGGCACGTGTTTGAGGACACTTCCGGTGGTGCTCTGCTTACCTTGTCTGACAAATCTTCAGTCGACCTTCTCTATGTGCTTTGTCGAAAAGATACCATGAACTGTAGCGTCTCGACGAAACGGTCGTTGGTGCCAGGGTTCCCAGTCTCCTAGGAATGAAGGATGACGACCAGACGCCCCAACCTACACCCTTAACCACCGTGATCTGAGTCCTAAAAATGCAACTAAACCTGATAAAAGGAATGTAGAAGCGTCGGTGGATCCGAAGACAAAGAAGAGTAACCCTCACCCGGTTAAAGATATGCCAGGCGAGGTTGACACATGGACACTTACTTTCAGACCAAAGCCCGCGCATGAGACTGCTCGTTCGACTTCACAGGTAATTGAAAGTTCAATTCTTTTGCTTCATACAGAGAGCTCTTACGAATGCATCCCGATAGCAGTATTGTTTTATACACTGAGGCGTGTATTTGGGGTCCGCAGTTACGAGTGTTGGAGGAATCAAGTTTGTATTATATTATATAATTCTTCGTATGGTGTGTCCAACTTGTAACCCTTTGGCGCTCAGATTTTTAAAGAAGGGTAATAATAGTGTCATCGAAACGAGGGAACAGCTTATAGAGAAAATTGAAATCAAGAGCGATGAGATAAGGGAAAGAAGGGAATGCATCTTATTGCCAATTAATTTGTTTATAAAAACTACGACATATACCATGTACTTGGTTGGTGCTTTACTTGGATTCGATATCACGTTTTTTCATCCTTGCAAAGGTGATTTCAAGAAGAAAAGTTCTAAACAATGTTGAAATAATGTTAAATTGAGTACGTATAAAATAAGGCAACTTTGCTCAAACCCCGGAACATTGTGATGAAAAAGGCTTTGCACGAGACACAATTGACTATTAAAAAAAAACACATGGGTTTACGTCATTGGTTATTCTTCGAGTGGCTACTGTATATTCGGAAGCGGAATTTTTCAACGGAAGTTATCTCGTGAAAAATTTAATATTACCATGAGAAATAAATCACATTTGTAGTTTAATGTCGCAAAAGTTGATAAATTACTATCTTATTTGAATATATTTTAGACTGCAATCACAAAAATATGAATATATCAGGTAGGACACAAGATAGAAATCTGATCCTGGTGGCACTGATCTACAACAGTTTTATTTAGTGAACCTACCTAGTATTGACATTCACCCCTGTAACACTCTGTATAGTACTGATGTATTTTATGCCTCCACCATATGTAGAGAATGAATGTATTTATTAAATATTAATCAATTTATGGTTACTTCTTTTAATCAATGATTCTTTTTATGTAAGGTGTTGGTTGAGATAAAAGGTGCCGTGGCCACTTCATCAATCTCTGAGAATCGAATCCTGATTGCACGACATTTGAAAATGACAAAAAGATGGAAAATTCGAATGGTTATATATGTTGAGCTGGGGAGTTGGTTCCCGAGAGGATCGAAGTCACGATAGATCAAGTGGTAGAGCAGCGTATTTCGTTGAATGTCATGGATTCGAATACCGCTCGTGACACTGACGTTTTATCTCAACCGAAACCTTACCTAAAGATTAATAAATTGAAAAGATTTCATTTAGTCAATCGGAGAAGATGTTATAAGCAAAATATGTCACTGAAGCGCGGCAATTTGATTTGTCCCCGAGAATATAGATTACCCGATATTTGAAAAATCGCAAAAAAAGGAGGGAAAATTCAAAATGGTGGGGTTGAGATGACAGGTTGTTGTTTGAGTGGATCGAAGTGACGATAGCTCAAATAGTAGAGCAGGGACTGTACTTAGTTGAAGGTCATGGGTTCGAATCCTGCTCGCGACACTGACTTCTTTATCTCAATCAAGACTTACATAAAAAGAGTATTAAAGTGAACGTATAAAAGAGCTGATGGCGGAATTGAGTCATTGGCCCTCAATTAGGTTAATTATACTATAACGAAGGGTGATGAGGAATATCGAATAAGTGTGTACGAGTGAATGGTATGTAAATAAGAAAGAATTCATTTAAAAGAAAGTGAGAGTGTGAATGCGTATGTGCTCATGTAAACATTTGAGTTTATATAAATCAGTAAGTTCAAGAACACAATTGACTCAGCTTGGGTGCCAGGAATGATTCTTAATTTTTTGTTAGACATAATAATAAAATAGATTTTTTTCAATTGTTATTTATATATTTTATTCTATCTTTATGTGATTTAAAAAAAATTACATTGTAATGCATACACTGCGGTCTGTTGGATGTAGCATGTGTTCTTTATTATATAAATGTTTAACAATACTTACTGCTGTTAGTAATTTTGTTGTTTTTGTTTGGACAGACAACTTGCACTATTCGCGGACATGAGTGATCCCTAAAGTGCAGCATAGAGTCATTTTTTCTTAGTTTTTGTCGCTATTGTTTAGGACTGTAGCGACTTGGGTCTGGTTTTTGTCTTCGTTCGGTACCCATAGACCCGAATCGATACAACGCTTCATGTGATGCACGGCTTCCTCACGTGGCATCCCGGCGACCGTCTTCTGCAAGAGGGTCACGTCCTGTTTTTCGAAGGATTCTTTCATCTTGGGCGGCAGAGAGACGAACACTTCGATCGGATCGAGCCCCCCGGGTCCGAGCCTGTCTTTTTGATCCCCGGGGATGTGCTTCTTGTACGCTTCGACGAGCTTCTCGGCGGACCGTTGCCTGATCTTCTCGACGAAGTCCCTCTGCTCTTTTTCGAACCTCGCCTTATACTCTTCGTCGCAGGTTTGGATCTTGGTGTAGAACGAGTCGACGCACGCCCTCGGATCCACGCAGAGCTGCTTGGCCAAGCCGATGATGTACTGCATACATATGCACTGATGGGCCACTAGCTGGGACGTCGTCTGCTTATCTTCCAGTTCGAGATTGATGCACCATATAACGAGGTAATTCGCTGTGTCTTCGCAGACGAGATGGGGATTCTCTTTTAAAAATTTCTGACTCTCGTCGTACCTCCGCAACATCCCAAACTCTTTCACCTGTTTTTCATTCTGCTTAATAAAATCCTGCATGCGCTTGCTTATTTCTATTTCCGACAGCATGCTCATCACCTCTTCAGGAAGGGGTTTGCTAATCAAGGTTTTGGTGAAACCGGGTTGACTGATCGTGTCCACGTTCCAGGGCGTCAACCTCTCTTTCGTCTTGAGCTCTTCCTCTCTTCTATTTAGCTTTTCTTCCAACTCTTCTAACTCCTTCAAGGTTGTTCTCAGCATCGAAACGTCCGGCCCAGAGCAGTCGCCTTCGGCCAATTTAACTTTGATCTCTGCCATTTTCTTTTCGTTCGACTCTTTGGCCTTTTTCAAGTCGTCTTTTTCTTTCCTCGCCTCTTCCATCCTCTGCACCCTCCACTGGTGCTTCCATCTGAACAGCGAAGGGGTGTCGATGTTCGGATGAGTTTCGTCTTCGTCGTCGGATATTTCGATGCTCTTCCACTTGCTGTAGTCGACCATTTTCCGTCTCTTGGGTGTCCAAAAGCAATTTTGATGTGGAAAAACAAGTGAAGTGCAGTGTGAATGCTCGATTGGAAGCTGGAAGGAATATTTACTGTCAGATGTTTCGCGAACGTATGATTCATTAAATATTTGTTTATATCGGATTGAAAGTCAAAAGGATCCGAAGAAAATTGCAATAAATAATGAACTAATACAAATCTTACAATTCAATAGGATCTCACATGATAAATTAATAATAAAAAATCATATCTTGTAAACATGTTTATAAATTGTAAAAGTTTGTTTTTGATATTTTGATGATATTGATCTACAATTTTAAATCTACAATACTTTGATTAACGTTTAACGTTTTAATTAACGTAAAAAGGAGGCAATATGACGATTATAAATCAATTTTTTGTCCAATTTTTATACAGTCTAATTTTATCTGAGCCCAAACGAGAATAGGTATACAAACATAACAAATGCTGCCAACATTAGCACAATAAAACCTTACAAAATCCAACCCAATTTCCACCAGATTTTTTTAAATCCTATTTATTTCAAATCCGAAACGACCGAGCGAAAGTGGTGGCAATTCACGGAGAATTTCTTTATTTTTGAACTGTGTAATACGAAGAAAAAAACTGTTGCACAATTGTTGGAGGATTGTTGGAATAGTGAACACTGCAAGGAGGAACAGGAAGGCAGGAAATTAAAAAATTACTTATTTAAACGAAAAAGAAAAGTCCGGCTCGGATTTTTTTAATTTGTGCCAAGTTGTGCGAAACAGGATATCTCTTTATTAGAGGACACTACGGCATTAAATTTACAGGCTTAAAGGAATAATGGGATTTTTCCTTTTTTTTCTTTTTTTTTCTCGTCGCTCTTTATTAAAGCACGCATAAATAATTAAGTCCACGCTCGTTTGAAGTATTAAATGTATTTGGATAGTCAGTCGTTATAAACAATTAAAGGATTGATAGGATAAATTTTGTCGTTCTTATTATTAATCATTGGACTTAATAATATAATAATTATATACATAATGTTAACATGAAAGAAACATAGTAATAAAAACGATCAGATATATAAAAAGTTACAAAAACGGAAAGACTCTTCCAATAAAGAAGGCCAAAATTCGTTTGTAGCACCATTAAAATTTATAGCTAACTAAAAATAGAAATGTTCTACGTAAAAAGAAGACTTCGAAATTTTTGGGCAAACAAAGTGCTTTTTACGTGCGATGGAGAGGTCAGGTTGCTTCTCTGTTCACTTTTTGAAATCCTAGAAACAAAGGTTGTAGAGCGAACAATTTGCGAAATTTTGATGGTTCGTAAGTTTTGAATTCTTGAAAATCGGATGAGAGGGTAATCGGTTTTATCCCGTGAGCAACCAGGTTTTACTAAAAAAAATCGCGATTAACGCGAAAACGATTGAGAAATCCAGCAAAGTAGAAAGTGACTTATTTTAGTTTATTAAAATTTCCTTGGTTGCTATGGGGCGTCGCTCCAGGACAGTTTCCTGGCTCCAAAACTCAATTTGAAAGTTTTCGTAAAATTCGAAAAAATTGACACATTTCCGATTTTTTTAAAATTTACTGATGAATGATTGAAACAAGAAAACATTTGAAAAGGCCATCTTGCTCAGTTTACAATTTTCTAAAAATGACAGATAGCGTAGATCTATCGCACCTAAAAGACTGAGAAAGGATTTTTCTTATGGGCGGTGTAGTTTTCTGACGGTTGTGTAAACATTCAAATTGGAAAAAATTCTGCGGATCTATAGATTTTTATGCGAAACAACTGAACACAAGAGAAACAAAAAAATTACTTGAGCAGTCCAAAAAGATTTTTTTGTTTTCCCGAAAAATTCGAATTTATATGCTTTAAACATTCCTTAAAAATATTCATAATTAGTATAAAACAATGTTACGGCCTACTTTTTTCGAAGCATCCTTTTGTTTTTGTAATTTTTTTATATATGTATAATTTCAATATCAATAATATTATATGTAATATCCTTGAAAGATATGCCGAAAAAAAAGAAGCAGGATTTTGTAAGGGCCCGTTGCATCAACTTGGCTTAAACTCTCAGGTCATCATCCCACGATCAGCAAATGGAATTCAGAAGGACATCGCCAAAAATGAGAAGAAATTTTTTTAGAAATATTGAGGTGCGGTGTGAACACAGAAACGTCAGAAAAATATATTTTACTTTGTCGTGGGCACTCTCAACACGACACGCAAGTATGGCACAATTACACAGAAAACAAACACTTTGGGCCCTGATGATGGCCTATAAAGATCGAAACGCTGACACGATAAAGAAAATGTTTTTCTGAAATCACACGATTTCTTAATAATTATCGATTAACGGTCACTAATCACCACACATTTTTAATGAGAAGAAACGGCATCGGCTATCAACCGGAGAACTTTTTTATTGAAATGCAGGCAACGCAAGGGCCCTGAAGATGATCTCAATCATAATTGAAACTTTGGCACAGTAAAGAAAATGTTTTTCTAAAGCCTACCAGACCGCCGAATAATAAATATTAACAACAATTATGGACTGTCACTAGAAATTTCGAATCATAAAAACAAGTAAGTTTTGTAACTTATGTCGAGCTTTCTACCTTAATTGAGATTTTTATCAGGCCTCTGTATTACAACCAGTTCAAACTTTCTTCGGCTAAAGGTCTGCGATATCGTTGTATTTTTGGTTAGTCATATTACCACCGTGGATCCCACACGGATTGTAAACTGAACGAAACATTGTTACCCACTGAGCAAAATGTACGGAGGAAAAAGCATCATCATTTTCAACCAACCTGTAGTTTCCAGTTTCTTTGCAGACGCCCTTTGCCTTTTCGAAGTGATTTCGATTGTGTTATCAGTGGAACAATCTTTTTTGAACAAGTTCAGGGAATAGAGAAGAAAATGGAAACGGTTTTCCTTTAACACAACTTAGACTTGAAAGCCATTTTGATTTTCCTTCAGAATCGGTCGGTGTCAGATAGCGGATAGTCTATCAACAGATAACGATGACTCAAGGGCGTTAACGAAGGGCTATGTTTGCTTAAAAAGGGCCGGATGACTCGCAGGCCCCTGAGTGTAATAAATCTTGATTTACGGGCCCTTCACGGGCCGAGTTCATTACGCAAGTCTGATATGTAAGTATTGTCGAGTGGTATTAAGTGAGTCGAACAGTTGTGAGTCGTTGTTGAGATACGCCCTGGGGAAAGGGCTCCGCGTCCCTTGGGACGCCCTCTCATGCCCCTTCTCGTCGGAGATTAGGCCCTTTTAAATTGGCAATTTATGCCACGTGGCTTAACTGGCGAAATACGACAACCAGCAAAATTCAATTTCTCACTTTTCGGTTTATCGACCACCACGTCTGGTGATTAATTGAACCGATAACCTATAGTATATGGCAATAAAGATGCAATGATTGTCAAATATAATAAAAATCCCAAATTCTTACTAATTTTTTAAAAATGAATTGTTGTTGCTTTTGAGGAATACTTCTGAAGACATGATAAGGTCAAGACCAGGTGATCCGTTTTGCTGGAAGCTGACATATCATCAATTTGAACTCTAATTAGTTTTTAAGAAGGGAAGGGGGAAGGAAAGAGAACGAAGTTGAGAACATATTAAATAAAAATTATTCTGCGAATTTAATTTTTTATTTAAAACTAATGGTTAAATCGATTAGATTTCGTGAAACGATTGACAAAACAAATTCTTTTCAACTAATTAATCTTTTTTTTACGAGGGTTCGCAAAAGCAGAGGTCATATAGACCCTCAGTGTGCCGGTGATTTGAAAAAAGCCCATTTGTAAGTAAGTCGGGTTCGAATGCAGGGCCTCTGGATTCGAACCCCGGACTTTGACCTTACAGTGACGAGCGCCGTGTCAAAGACGAAACCTTGCGGCCACCGACGCCCCTCTATTTGGAGTACCAAGGTATTGTATTGATTGAGATGGTGGTGTTGAAGTGGGAAGTTGGTGTCCGACTGGATCGGAGTCGCGATGGATAATGTGGTAAAGCAGCGGCGTATTTAGCAGAAGGTCGTGGGTACGAATCCTGGTTGTGAAACCGACATTGTTATATCAATCAATACCTTACTTAAAGTTTAATTAATGGATTCAGGTCGGGGGAAACTTCCCTCGGAGAGAATGAAGATGTTTTTTGTCAAGATATGGACTGGTATGAGTATAGTCAATCTAACGCATGTAACATTAAAAAGACGCAGCTACTACCTGACGTGACCTGAGATTAGAGTTCTATATTGTACAACTTGTCATGTTTCTGGCCCTTGATAAACCTGGCTTACATCGTCTCGCGTATCCCATATCTCCATCTCGTCCAACGTTGGCGTTTCTTGTCCGCCGTGGGAAAATTAATGCACAGCAAGGGTTCGAAAGTTCGAGTGATAGATGGGCTTTTTCAAACTGCGGGGCCATCTCGCGGTGCAACCGGGGCGATACGAAAAAGGGGCGGGAAACTTTTCCAAAACGATCCATTTTTTAGTTATTAACAACCCTGTTTTGCTCCCGAGGGATGGCTATCACAACTGGGGGTTACGGGCCTGAAGGTTTTCGCGTTTTCTTTGCACAGGAACAGGATTTTACGCGAAAATGGTTAAAATAAAATATGAAGTTTATGTTCACATTTAAAGATACACTCGATGCCATAAAATATGTAGAAAACTTACTACAAAAAGGATTAAGTTGTGAGATAAAGAGAGAGAGAGAGAGAGAGAAAGAGAGAGATAGAGATAGAGATAGAGAGAGAGAGAGCGATGAGGAACGTGAAGGAAAGTGACAGTACGATTAGAAGGATGGAAAAGTAAATTGAAAAATGTTGAGAGCAAGAAAAAAAAGAGATAGCGATTAGTACAGGAAAGTAAAGAAAATTACTAAATCATCCCTCACGATTAGTTAGTACCAACCCCTAACCCTCGCTAACCATTAGCTAGTACCGTCTGTGCCTTCAGTGCCGCTCCTTAGCCATATTTGGCTCCTTGCAGCTTCATGGCTTGTGCTGCTAATAGCTTTTTCATTTATAGACGGAAGCTATGCTTTATACTTTTCTCTCTATTTTTACTTCATACTTTCTTTCTATTTCTCAGACGGTCGAATCTCTACTCCACTTAACGAGCTCTTCGTCACAGTAAAACTGCGTCCGGGATGGGCCTCGCGGAGGCGGCTCGCTTGGGATTTGTAAGTGGAGGGGGATTATGACTCGTATCCCATATATTGTTCTTCATATCTATTTAGGTTTCCAACCTTTTCTCTTCATGAAATGTTGAGTCGTCTTTAACCCTGCTGGCGTACTTATTGCTTGTCTCAGCACCTCCATATTAGCTGTTTGAGCTTTGTTTTCGAAGAGCCATTGAACACGCGCTACAGTGTACCGGGGACAGCACACCACCACGTGGCCCACCGTCTCCGGCTTTCCACAACCGCATTGAGTGCTCGCCTTTAGATTGAAGGAATGGAGCTTCGCGGCGAAGTCTCCATGACCTGTCAATAGCTGGGACATAAAATGATCTGTTCGGAAGTGTTTTAGTCTTAGTCTGTCCTTTATGTGTAAGAGCAGATGTGTATGGCGACCTTTGGTGGATCTATCCCACCTTTCTTGCCATTCACCTATCATCCACTCTTCCGCTTCTTCTTCGGTCGCGACAGGGATCGATGGCGTCCGCCCGTTTTTGATTATCCATTTGGCGCAGAGCGCCCTCGCCTTCAAGTCAATAGGAGGCCTACCTGCAACGACCTGTAAAGCCGCCGTTGATACCGTTCTGTAGCACTGTGTGACGGCGAGGAGGGCCTACATTGAGCGCGCTCCAGCACTGCCTAGTCCGCCGCGCATAAATCGCGGATCCAAGCCGGAGCAGCGTATAGCATCACGGACTCACACAGTGCCGTGTAATAAACTTGCCGTGTTTTGTACGATGCCCCCCATGAAGCTATTAGTCAGTACCATCCCTAACCAATCCCTAACAAACCCCTAGCCATCCCTAATCATCCCTAACCATTAGTTAGTACCATTTCTAACCACCCCTAATCATCCCTAGCCATCCCAAAAGAGAGAAGGATGCGTGATTTCTGCAATATTACAAAAAGTAAAACCGTTGGATAATTTTATCTACAAACGCGTGGAAAACTTAACTGAAATTATTATCATCGTCGTATTAGAAAATACAAGATTTCCTAGGCTAAAGATTTGAAATCCTAGTTATTCAAGGCTAAATTATTTTTTAAAACATGTTGAGTTTCAAAGACCAAAACGTCAAATGGTCCTTTATTTAAAGAGTTAGTTTTCCTAGCTTATAACATTCAAAATCCTGGTTATAACACGATGGATTAGTTATCTATGGCACACTGGCTAAAACAGACGGAAAACTTGCATTTTATCTACTAGTAGCATGGAGATCTTTACCTAAAAACTGTTCTTGCTTGAAAATACTAGTTTTCCTAGGCTGAAAAATTAAAATGCTAGTTATTCAATGCTAAATTGTGACTTCTGTGGAATTTAATGGTTTTATTAGTGTACATTAAAAGAGGATTATTATTCGTGGAGGCTTCCAACAAAGTAATACAAAATCGAGCCGAATTTTCCACCTAATCAAACGTCCAGCGATTTTGGCACATTCAACAACATTCGTTTGCAAGTAAGTAAAATTGTAAACATGAATTGTTTTAGGTTGTGGTAACAATATTGAAGTGATATTTTTTATTCAATTGTGACACAATTTTGACCCTCAAACCACATACATTGAAAAATATTTGGCCGAGAGAGAGAGAGAGAGAGAGAGAGAGAGAGAGAGAGAGAGAGAGAG
>CM077109.1:1323157-1335934 GCA_039619505.1 Cimex hemipterus
GAGAGAGAGAGAGAGAGAGAGAGAGAGAGAGAGAGAGAGAGAGAGAGAAGCAAAAGAGAGAAATTGAAGGAATACGAGAGTGTGGAGTGTGGGCTTGTGTGTGTGAGAGAGAGTCTAAAATAAGAAAAAGGAGTATCACTTAAGAACTCAAAATCTTTCAAAACATTTCTACACCTCGACCATTGACTTTTCTACTTTAATGGCCTTTAATAAATCTCTCTGATTTGTTAAAAACAATGGAATAATTTATAAATTGCCCGGAGGGGAACACACTCATTTACAAACCATGGAATTTACCTGGGTCGTAAGGGATGGCTAATTAGCGAATGGAGTTCAAGTTATGTAATTTTATGTTAATTAAACTTGTTACGTTAAAGGTTTAAGCTAATAAATAACGATTATAATTATTAATAGTAAATAATTTATGGAATTTGGTTAGAAAGGTTTTGTATAACAGATGCAAAACAGGTAACATTAATCATTAGAGTTACGTTTTTGTTTTTACAATAACGCTCATCTTGCAAATACAATTCCAGTAGCTTATGTATTTTTCCCTTATAAATTCCACCATCTGCCCCAGGGAGGTCGGATGTCGTCGGATGTGTTGAAACTAGGGTGATAAATGACTGTAAAGATCACCTGCTGTGCCATCTGTAACCGGTATCGACAGTATAATTATTAACCTCTCTATCCCAGATCCTCGGACGAATAATTGTATTACAGGCTGTATAAATCTCAATCGGGCCGGAAAGGTATAATTTTTAGGAAGAAAAATCAGCTAATGCCCCAAAGGTGTTATTACCTAGATTCGACTCAATCATGTATCTACCTTCACATTTTAACCATGCCGATTTGTCCTGCTTTAAACAGGCTATATTCTATTTTTTACGATTCCATTCATTTTGAATATATATTTAAATAGAAATCTTATTTTAACCTAATAAAATTCTTCGGAAGCACCCTACAGAAAATTAGCAAACATGAATTTTTTGAGCTGGATATAAATTTTTTTAGTGATCATTTTTGCGTCATTGATTTTGTGTTATCGATGAACGTGGACGGTTAAGGTTAAGTTAGAAGATAAGTTAAGATTAGAATCCAAGGTCAGGTTCGGTTGTTTTAAGTTAGGTTAGGTTATGTAAGGTTAGAAATGTTACAAGTGTATGAAACGTAATTATTTAGAATTAGTGAGAGATTAAGTTAGGTTAGGTAGGGATAGGTGAGGGCAGATAAGGTTATGTTTTTGGGGCGGGTTATGTTAGCTACTTTAGTTACGTTTATAATATTACTTATTACACCTCTGGTTATATCACTCTTCACTCCTTCTCCCACCCCCTTCCCACTTTATCAATATATAATACATATATATTTGTCTGTTACGTCACACTAAGAAAAAGAAATGTATGAGTGTGTTCCTACATGGAAACGTTTCATACTGAAGATGTTTCAAAGCCAAAACATCATAAACCCACTACTTTACACAGGCCCAGTTAACGGTCGAGTAATTGAGTTATGTTTGGAACGGTTCGGTTCGATTATGTAGCGTTTGGGTTAAGAAAGGTGTGGTTAAGTAATATACTCTTTACTTAGTATTATTAAAAATAAGCCTCTATCGAAAACGAGAAAACATGCACCATCAACAAGATATTTTTTGTCACTATCTCTCTGTGTGACCCATTGCTGCTTGCACATATGTAAGATAGGGTTAGTTTACCAATGGTTGGTTAGCTTATGTATGTTAGGATTTGGTTAATTTGTGAATGAATGGGGTGATCAGTGGGTAATGGTAGGTACTTAGTTATTAGGTATACTATTTTCTTACAAAATGCTCCAGAAAATAAATAAACGTCTCTCTCTCTCTCTCTCTCTCTCTCTCTCTCCCCACAGGTAAATGAGACCTAATTATGCATGGCTAAATAATTTCTCCGTATCAGGTTAATGCGCGCATAGGGATGATTTACACTCTAACGTTGTTAACTAACAAAATTATTTTATGGCTCAAGGCAAAAATATTACGATATGGCTACATTTGGGCCAGAGTTCCCTCACTGAAGAATACGCGAAACCGAAACGCGTTTGAGTACCATCCTTTATCAACTTTAACGAGATTATTATTACATAATTCGAACTGATGATTCTAATTAATTTTATTTAGGATAAACGATAAAAAGGAATTTTGGGGAAATTAAAGATTGTTCTAAGTATAAGGTATCACAGATCCAACATTTTAGTTGTTTAATCGGGCAGAGATGGTCTGTTTTTCTTCTCGTTACTTAATTCTGGCCAAGGAGAATGCTCTTGATGCAAATAAACTCAAGATGAACTTGACTTTACAAATCCAACGATTATCCTTTTACTTTGATTGCAAACGTTTTAAATACTACTCGCCCAGCTGTTGGGGATAACCGTGGAATTCATTACAATTAGCCACCTGCCCGATTACTCCTTAAATCCAGAACGGATCTCTTTCTGACGATTATCCCAGGATTCCGCGACAGATGGAGGATATTACAGTCACCGGTCCCGGCGAAAGGGAAGGCAGGGTAAGTAAGTGTAAGTAATGATAAGCTGATATTAATGTAGCCACAATGGCATTTGGATCCCCCGGGGGCTCGGAGTTAAGAGGGAGGGCTTCCCCTTTCCACTTCGAGAGGGATGTGAAATGTCTTTGAGTTATATATGTTTGCATTTTCCTCCCTCTCTGCCAACTTGCCCTTTAGACTTCAACGAGCTCGATAAAATAATCTTAAGGGAAACCCATGCGAGATAATCGTCCTAAGATACGGTTTCCTTTGGATTTTCGAAGAAACGATTGTGTTTTGGTTTTACTAAATAGTAATTTTCCATTTATAGAAAAATAAATATTTTATTTGAAAATAGATTTATGGCCTTAGAGGGTTTCGAAATAATCAACACATTAATTGGCTTTCAAAACTTTAATTTTAACGTGATATCAAAGAAAACTCTGTACAAAAAGTACGATTAATTTTTCCGTTTAGATTTTTCTTGAGAGATTCGCTTTAGGCTATAACGGTAAAAGTAGTTAGAAACAATTTTTCCCAACAGGTTGAAAACGATTTTTGGATATTGAAAACGTGCTGTTTACACGGTCTAGCCAAATTTCTCCCATATTTTCTTAGACGTGTCTTTCAACCATTACTAATAACGGTTAATTGATTTATCGGTTCGCCGCCGACGATAAGCAAGCAATAAAGTATTGGTAATTGATGGGTGCCAAAACGCACGCCTATCAATCACGCAGAACGCGAGTCTTTTTCGTTGACAACCGCTTAAACAAATCGACTTTGACTGATGCCGCTGAGATGTGTTCACACGCTTTCCGTGTTGTCCGAGGGTCGGGATGTACTCAAAACCGATTGGTCAAGCAATTCGAATCCTCGTCCGAAGTGGAATCGGACGGTTCTCTCCGCGGTATCTTACACGTGTTGGGTATTCCAAGCCGTCCTAACGGTATTATCTTAGGCAAATTGGATCAGGGTGGGCTTGCCTTAAATGGAGATTATGCCCGCTTACATTACTGATTGGGTATTCACTCCTAATGAAATTCACAGTCAACTTAGCTGGACAAAAGACCCACAGGGGGCTGGATTGAGATGGCCGTTTGTCCCTATAAATATTTTCAATATTAGATCTGTCGATCAAGATATATTCGTGCGTACAGCAGAAGAAGAAAATAAATTTAATTGCTCGTGCCAATCTTTTGACCAACTTTAAGATCATTAGGGCTATATTAATCTCATATTTTAAAAAAACTTACTTATACAAACAGATTTTTTGCTCATATGTTTATGCTTCAACATTACATTTCGTGATACGATTGACCAAATAACTTCTTTCAATTAATTAATCTTAATGTAAGGTATCGGTGGTCATTGAAAACGTTAGTGTCACGAGCGGGATTCGAACCCCGACTTTCGGCTCAATAGGCCGCTGCTCGATCAATTGAACTATCGTGACACAGAGCTTATTTATCAATCACAACACTACTTCTTACGTGACCTGCTTTTACGGATTTGCTAAAACAGCTTCTTTGTTCTTTCTACGCTTCTTGATTATATATACAAAGATTTCTTTTGATCAGACTAACCAATTAAAACTGCTTCTCATCATCTTCTTCTGTACGTTTTTTTAATCTTTTAGCAATCACAACTGTACTTCTTACTCAACTTACTATTACCAATTTTTTTACAACTGCTTCTAAGTTTCTTCCTTGTTCTATGCTTCCATTAATCAGAATAATCAATTACATCTGTTTCACTTCTCTTTCTTCTGTTCGTTTTCTCAGGTTTGATTTATTATCACAACTGTACTACTTACTCAACTGTTAAGAAAAGCAAATTTATGGCCTTATATTAATCATATTAGCTAATGGTTTATAATTATGAATAATTTTATATAACAAAAAACATTTTTTCCTTTTTCCTTCCTTCTTCCGCTTTTTTTATGTATGTTATATTATCATTTTATTGCGGTAAATGTATTTAATTAAGAGTTCAATTACATCGGTTCTGTGCAGGAGATTGGAAACTGGGAAGAGGTATGCTGGCCATAATCAGCGACCTGTAAAATGCTTCTCTGACTGAGGTGGTATGAGGGTATTAGAAGGACGTGGTTGGCATTGGATGCTACTAAGTTGTTGCAGCAGCAGTATGGTGGATTAAGGAATTTAATTTTGTCAAGGTGGACAGGTAGACTATGGTTGTTTAATCGGAGGCGGATTTCTCTGGGCTAATTCAAAGAACGGAACCTCGGAAAGGGAGGAATGTGGGTTTGAATTGATTTGTAAACCTTGGTATTACTTGTGGAACTAAAATCCCTTTGTCAAGATCTCAAGGAGTGCCCATACAAATGAGATCTACTATCTCCAACCGAGATGGAAAACTGCAAAGGACCAGATATGGCCACCCCTTTCGCCTGTATATAGGCTTCATCGATGTAAAGGTTGTCGTTACGTCCTTTCATCCATATATGAAGGTTGAGGTTTTCAACTGACATATTTCATTGAAAATCTGTGTGAGGATGAAGTGACTGGCTTTAAGGATACTACGAAGGGAATGGACCACACTTTGGCCGTCTGAGTATATAATTAAGTCGGAAGGGGTTCATAGCCTGAACAAACTTTTAGGCTTACAAAATTGCTAACGCTTCAACAGTAAAAATGGAGGCGACCCCACCCAAACTTAATTTATACCGCGAAATTATTTCAGGAAAAAAAGATGAAGCGCCCACCAGATTACCCTGTTGGATCCGTCCGATTATAAGGTTAGTGCCGTATAGACCCCTCATGGCTGCCTTTTTTTTGCACATGGAGGGAAAAAGAGACCATCAGGTATAGCTAAAGAATCCGGTATAGGGCAAGTATGGCTCGAGGGATAAATAAAGGGAAGTTTGGGTAAGGTATCTAGGATGATTGGCCGTTGCGGGGATGGAGAGGATCAATTGGGAAAATTTTAAGAAAGATTGATCCAGCAATGAAATTCGTGTGTTTTGCCTGTATCGATTTGTGATAACAAGCATAGCTAGGTGTCTGATACAGGCAATAACAGGAATCTCATCTTACTATTACGGATTTGTTACAACTGCTTCTATGCTCCTTTCTTGTTCTATGTTTCCATTGATCATAATAATAAATTATAACTCCTTCTGATCCTCTTCTTCTGTATGTACTACGGATCTGATTTATCCATCACTACACTACAGCTCGACTCGCTATTAAGAAATTGGTTGCAAATGCGTTTGATTTTCTCGCATACTATACGTTTCGTTGATAATATTAATAAAACAATCGCTTTCCTTCTCTTTTCCAGAGGACATTTGATTATTAAACCTGTCATTACAGCTCTTAAGCTCCTTGCTTCTTCTATGTTTCTTTTGCAAAGAGTAATCAAACACAACCGCTTCTTTTTCTCTTCTTTTTTACGCTTGACCAAGTATGATTTATCAATGGCAACACTGCTGCTTACTCGACTTACCCTTCTGAATTTCATTATTTCAGCTGAGCTTTTTGCTTATTCCATTTTTACTTTGATGCGAATAATCACTCACAACTGCTTTTTCCTTTATTTTGGCACGTTTCCGCAAATCTGACTCATAAGTCTCATAACATTTCAGCCTACTCCTCTACAACTACTATTATGAAATTCATGACAACTGCTTCTAAGGTTCTTTTTTAATTTAATTTGTGTTAGATAACAATACTCAATTATAATTGCTTCCTATTCTCTTCTTCTGTGCGTTTAAACAGATCTGAATTGAAATCCTTTCCTTGACACACCACTATGACATTTATCATTACTGCTTCTAGGCGTCTTGCTTATTTTATGTTTTATTAATCACCACAAGGTTTGTCACCACCGCTTCTGCCTCTTGGTTATTCCACTGTTTGCTTGATAAGTGGAATCAATTACAACTATTTCTATTCCGCTAGTTCATTACGTTTCTATTAGTCTCTCACAATAGTGGCAGAACTTTTGGAACATTTGGCTCTCGTCGAAGGAAGAAAAATAAAATTGAAACGCCACTTTTACACGCCTTCAAATCTATAATTTTATTTCTGCACTCTCGAAGCAAATCTGGATGAGCCATAATATATAGTTGTGTACTTCTACTTTTCGGCTTCCTCTTTTGAACCTCCATTATATTATTTGCTTGGCAGATAAAAAGATTTATTATAACTTCAACTTAATTTACTTTTATTTATGCTTCGTTTATGTTATTGTATAAAATATTCCTATGTATTATGTTGCGCAATAACGTTTTATTAGAATTCTTAAGGGGTTTGAGTGATTGTTGATATAGCGTATTTTTAGTATTTCTTCTTAGAATTTTGTAGATTAATGCTTGCATAGTTGTGCCCGTACTGTTTATTATGCTGTAAACCGATCCGATGAAAGGCATGGAATTGCATAAAGAGCAATGGATGGCATACGTTTTATGCTTAAGGTTTATGTCGAATATAAAACCTCCACTTCCAAGCGTGAATAAAATTCCTTTTAAATAGTTGACGCCGTTTTTACATAAACAGCCCACCCTTTCTGGTCGGTGCGTTTCGAGCAGTTTGACTACCAGTTACACCGGACGGGAGGCGAGGTTACGAGCCTTCAAACAAAATCTGGTAGATTGTGAAACTCCAATAAAGATTTCGTAAACAGTATTAAATCTCTGGGCTGTAAATAGAGGCTATAAAATCCCCCCGGGCCCCTTCCCAAGGGAAAGGAAACGCTTTAAAGTCGTATAAACATAAATAATCCGAGACGACAATTAGTGCCGAGTGTGTGCTTTCATGTGGGCTATCCGATCCGTGCTTATCAACATTAGACCACTGTCTAATTCGGGCCTCTTTTTATGCGCCCCTTTTACGAATGGCCCTTTTAAAAGGCACATCTCTTTTGAAGCATCCTTCCAATTTTGGATCAGATAGAAGACAGCTACTTGGTTTTGTATAAACAGTCCTATCATTGGAATGTTTCACTTTCTGTTCCTTAAGATAATTGGAAGTGATTACAACCTGATTTTTCTTAGTCCTTATGATTTTTTCTTTCCTTTTTATATTCACAATTAATCAGAATGTTTTCTGCTTTTCTACAGTAGTACGATTCATTTTATCACAGTCATCGATCATTGTTGCTTAACGTTTCTTCTTTGTTCCTATTGTCAAGTATCTACTGATCAATGAAGAAACATAGTTTGAATGAATTATGAACTTCGATACTTCCGCTTGCCATGTAAGTAGTAAATCCCATTTTGCATACAATTCTCAAAACACCTCCTGCTTTGTTACTGCTTCTAGCCATGTTACCTTTCTTGCTGTTTTCATTATTCTTAGCTTGCTTCAATAAGAATTATCATTGTGGCTTCACCTCTCTTCTTTGTATTCTATATGAGAGATTATTGCATTTGCATTTGGTTTTTCTGTAACCGTATGAGCAGTCTACACTGCTTAACCTTTATGTTTCCATTAGTAACAACTGCTTCCACGCTTCTTGATTTAGCTTTGGTATGTATTAAAACACAACTGTCCTTTTTTCTCATTTTTGTACGTTTGCACAGGTGTAAATTGTTATTATTAGCCCTGCTTACTTGTTTCCCTATTTTACTTATTCTTCGTTTATGTTAAAAAGACTAAACAAACGCACTCCTTCTTTTCTGGGCGTTTACACAGGTATGGTTGGTCACTTGCCATTATGGAGTTTGTTACAACTGCTTCTAAACCAAATGCTTATTCTATGTTTCCATTGATCAGAATCAATCACCACTATTGCTCTTCCTCTTCTTCTGGACGTTTCTATTTATGATTCACTATACTTCTGCTTATTCGTTTCACTAATATGGACGCGCCACAACTGATTTTTCTTTTTCTTCTAATTCTGCACGTTTCCACAGGTCTGATATTTCACTGATAACATTCCGCTTACATGCCTACTATGACTACTACAAAATTTGTTAAAACTGCTTCTAAGGTTTTTGCTTATTCTGTTTTTTTTTTTTTTTTTTGTTTTAGACAGTAATTAATCAGTTGCTTCTCATTCTATTCTTCTGTGTGTTTAAGCAGGTCCGATTGTTAAGCATTACGATTCTGCGTTACTTGATTCATCATTGAAAGCTTCTTGATCAATCTACGATTCCTATTTTAATATTATTTTATCAGCAATGCTTGTCTGCGTTTATTTCTATAGATTTCCTCACTTCAAATGTAGGATTGTGTACTTTACACATTATTACATTTATGAAATTGGTTTCTATGTTTCTTGTTTATTCTACGTTTCTCTTGTAAGACAAATCAATTGCTACTCTTTCACTCATTTGTACGCTTTCATAGGTTCTGTATAATCAATCACAAAATCATTTCTTGCCTTCCTTTTTTACTGCTTCCAAGCTTCGTGCTAATTTATCTTCCCTTTTACACGATAGCTATCAAATTAGATGACACTTTCTATTATTACATCAGAATTTTTATATTGTTTTGGAGAACAGACGTGTTTGAGAAATCCACCACTAGTGGTTGGTATGTTTTCTCTTATTTTTTTATGGTTTAGTGTCTTTAGTTCTTGTGCCTATTTTAATTTAAATCTATCAATTTAGATTTATTGAACCGCTTGGACAAGAAAGTGCTACAAACCCAATTCCCCATCACCAATTTGGATTTTGGAGTACTCGACTGTACAACAAGCACATCGAATAATCGACGTTCGATTCACATCCTATGAGGTAAAACAGTATTGCTCGGCGGTGTCCATGGATATACATCAGGCCTTTGACCGAGTATCACGGTATCCTCACGAACATTCTACTAGGAAAGTATTACCTTATCCTAAAATCCTGCCTTAAGGATCGTTACTTCCCAGAATCCCAGCGAAATTCCTTGTCTTTTATCCATCCTATTCTGGCAGGTGTCCTACCGGGCAGTGTGCTCGCTCCCTTCCTTTATTCAATTTATACCTCCGACCTACCTACGCAACCTAAAACTATCATGTTCAATCTTTACCCATGCCGCAATCCTTTCTCCTGACAAAGACCCTGCCACAGTTTCCCTTATTCTCCAAAATCACGTAAACATCCTACGATTTAGGGTCCGTCATGGGAGAATCAAGATCAACGAAACCAAATCATCTAACATAGTATTTACCCTAAATACGAAAACGCACCTACCAGTATACCTTAACAACGTTCACATTCCAATTGCGAGCCATGTATCTCGGACTCTACCTGGTCTAACGACTGACGTTGAACCCCCATATACGACATTTTTCATACTTAAACGATCAAAACTCTCACTAACAAACAAAAGAAAACTTCGCATTGCACTCCTCCCATTTGGAGGGGGCCGCGGTAGCCGAGTGGTTAAGGCGTCAGACTCTCGGCTAGTAGACCCCGCGGTCGTGGGTTCGATCCCTACCGTCGCCTCTGGAATTTTTCTGATGCCTAAGGGGACAGGTGGCCGCAATTAAAAGAAATTGACATGGCACTCATCAATGGAAGGGGCGGGACTGGATCTCAGCGACCCTGAACCTGGTCCCAACCCCCTTCAAAAATGAGTTTCTTCGATGGAAGAACACTGGTACAACGAGGGCTCAAGTTCACTTTGTGTTGTGAGCCCTCCCCCAAAAATGGAGCCAGGGTATTGTACAATAAGCTGTACAGCTGCAGTGCTCAGTCCCTGGTATCCATCCATCCATCCATCCTCCCATTTGGGTTACGGACTGCTAAGCGTTCTAACTTCTACCCTCCAATCGAATCCAATCCCTTAAATCCAAAATCCTCGGATCAATGGTCAACGCCCCTTTTCCCCCGTCCATTCCAAAATCTCATTATACCATCCATACCGACCTAAATGTCCTACCTATTGCCGAGCTAGCCCAATCCCGCTACGAAAGCTTCCATTCCAAACTACCCCATCATCCGAACCTTTCGTAAAACCTGCCATCCACCTCATTACCTACTAATCCAAACAGAAGACTGAAGCGTCGGTGTCCCCCGGCAACCTTAACACTTGACATCGGTCTCTCCTAGGACGGACTACATCTCGTTCATCGTATTAATCAATGGATGGTACTTGTTCAAGCTTTCATGCTACCGTTAACATGTAAATATTACACTATAATATTAAATATTATATAAAAACAAGTAAAAAAAAAAAGATCCATCGATCACTGAGCTTTATAGTTCTTCGGTATTTCATACTTTCTCTAGTCACTTTCGGAGTGATCTTTCGTCTTCGCCTCCTGCTATCATATAAGCTCTCAATCAAAATTGCTTGTAGTTTTTCACCAGCACAACTCTTTTGAACAGATTTATCAATCGCCATTTAACTGTATCCCAGTTTTGCTCTGAATAAATTTTTGCTTTATAAAAAGTAGGGGTCACAAACTGAACTCGACCCTTAGATCGCCGTGACGCCAACTCGACATTTAAACTATCGACATTTTCCCTATTTTTTTGCTTAGTACAAGATTTTTGGTCAAATTTATCAATCATTATTTTTAGGTTTTTTTTTCAATGTTTTTTGTCGCTATGTAAGTAGTAAAGAACTGGTCAGTTATTGTGAGTTTTCTTGAAATAATTTTAATCACCACTGATTTCTGCTTCATACATGCTTTTCCTGCCAATTATTTACAACTTTATTTTCCGTCTCTTTTTTTCCATTGTACTATGAACTCATCATTTCGATATTAAAATGCATTACCTTACAATATGAACACCTTCAATCCTACATGTTTTGGCAAGCTGTCAACTTTGGGAACAGTCTGACACGTCGAACAATGCACGCTGCCACAAGCCGTCAATTAATATGCATTGCAGTTTATGATGTTAACGAGAGGAGATGCAGCTTTTGAATTAATCGACCGTCTCTTACGGTATTGCACTCTCGGGACATTTCATATTCCTTCCTCCGCCCCCTCGGCATTACGGAGAAGCCCCTCGGGCATCCGAATGCCATTGTGGTTACAACAATATCGACTAAAGATTACCTACACTTGCAGTAATGGACTGGCGGATGGGGGCGGTCATTAACGAACTCCCACTACCCTTTGAATTTACACCCCTGTTTGATAAGAACCTTTATCGAAATTGGATATTCAGATGGAAGCATGTTGAACATGATGTAGGAGAAAATTGAAGTGTCTTTCGTTCACTTAACAACTCACTCTTATTACACAACTCACAAAAGCAGCATAAAATTTTACACTCTTGTTATTAAATGTTAATTTTCAATCTTGAACAACTCAAGTTGAAAAAGAATACGTTTAAAACAAACTTTCCGGTTAGTCCGAAAGCCATTCGTACACTTTCTCTCACAAAACGACAAGAACAAACAAAATATCGCGATTTGTCAGAAAAACTAGGAGAACAAATTTCAGAGGAAGGAATTGTTTAAAAAGCCAGATCTTCAGAAACAAATCCTGACCTATTCATAAAATTATCTTTAAAAAAAGAAAACCATATGTTTCACTTTTAATATTAAAATTACTTATGAATGAACAAGGAAATAAGTTATACCTAATAAAAAATACGAGAAATAATCAAAATTAAAACGGGTTCGTTATAAAGCATGCCCTTTTTTCCTTGATATTATACAGACTTGCTACAACCTTTTATGTCGAAACACATTAGCCTGAACCGGTCTACGTAAGGTGTCATTTTCAAGTCTGGAAAGTTGAACGAAGTTGGAAATTCTGTCTCTCTTTCTCGTTCAGATCTTTTTAATTTACTAACCTAAAATTGAACTACAAATTTGAAATGTGAACCATAATGGTTCTAAGATTTGTAAGTAAAATCTGAAAAGCCACTACTATCAGCATTGTAGATCATACTTTGTTCTCATTACCCAGTTTCAAAGTGAAATGAGATCTAATATTCCGTATGTTGATATTTATGGATGCCAACAAATTTAGAAACATCGATGTTATCTCTCTCCTCTCTCTCTCTCACTCTCTCTCTCTCTCTCTCTCTCTCTCTCTCTCTCTCTCTCGTTTTCCTTTTCTTTCTAAATTTCCTCCCTTATCTATTTCTAATCACAGCAGTGTCTCTTTACTTTCTTTACTTCATCACTCTTCTCTCGTTTATCATATTCTCCTTTGTTTGTTTTTCTACTTTATCATTCCTTCCAATCATACCGTCACTTTCCTTCGTGTTTCTCGTTTCTCTCATCTTTTTTTCAATCAAATTCCATAAAACGTAACACAAAGATTTGACATTTGGTCGATAATATCGATTCGGCCAAGAATCTAATCCGCTCCGTTTAAAATTTGATTAATC
>CM077109.1:1360934-1371695 GCA_039619505.1 Cimex hemipterus
TATATATATATATATATGTGTGTGTGTGTGTGTGTGTGTGTGTGTGTGTGTGTGTGTGTGTGTGTGTGTGTGTGTGTGTGTGTGTGTGTGTGTGTGTGTGTTTGTCCGATCGTGAGATGCGATTTGGTGTGATCATCTTCAGGGCTCGGTAAAGCTCGACATGTTGGCACGATAAAGAAAATATTTTTATAAAACCTACTTCACACCAGACCGCATCTCCCGATCTCCGAATTATCATTGACTAACGTTCACTAAACACTACATATTTTATAATGAATTTTGATTTGCGATTAAATTTCACAGTTAACCCTGAACTTCTTCTTACATGTATTATGATTTTATTAATAAAATATATCGTCGAGTTTGCTTTTCTTCTTCCCCGAATTTTGTAATGTTATATCGAAAAGAGAAAATACAATTCTGGACATGAAATTTAAAAGTTAGTACGTGAACAATGAAAATTTGTTGAATTGATTTAATTGAAAAGAAAAACTTCACTATAACTAACAACTATATTTGGTCAGGTAGTAGAGGACACTATCAGTAAAAAATAAAGCGCCAAACAGCAGACCGTGGGTGTAATGGACGGAACAGTATGTCTTTAATTACCTTGTTGTTTAAGTTTTTAATATTGTGTCATTGGTGATTGTTAATTACCAAAAATTCCTTTTTCAGTCTGGAATCCAAGAATTTGTTTTAAAATTCCCTTTTGAGAATATATGTATATATGTACAGAATGTATTTCAGCTGGATAGATCGATTTTTTCCTCCCTAGTTGAGACATTAAAAGACATCATATAGAGTCCTAACTGTCAGTAGTTTCTATGTTGGTAATGATATAAACATTTCAATCTGTTTACCTTGAGTTGATTGAATTTTCTCCCATTTCCATCTAAACATGACGACTAACCCTGTCATACATTCCGCTAATTGTCGCCATGTGTTTACAACAACACTGAACTGTTTGCCCACTTCGCAACAGATCGACGGCATTTCTGGGTCAACTAATTTCACCGTCTGATTTGCCGCAAAGAACGACTCGACAGTAAAGTCGGTGTGTTAAAAAAAAGTAAAGTAATTCTTGCTTAACAGGAAGGCTTAACGTCCATGTTGTCAGTCAAACCTGGGTGGCACCGACGATGATTCAAACCATTTTATAATATTTTTTTCATGTTATTTTCAATAGAAAATACATGAGCAATGCAGGGATTCGAACCCAGGTACTCTAGCGTGGAGTGACTGATACCAGAAAATATTCGATACCTGTACTGGAAAGAAATGTTCGATACTACTCAAATATCGACCAAAATTATTCCATACCAACGAGCTCATAGGAGTAGTTTTTCGTTTGTTCATAAATAATCGGCAAAACTGTTGTAGAATTTGGTTAAAATAAGCTCATGAAATGGCAGTTTTTTTTTTCATTTTTAAGCATTTTTTTCATGCAGTAGGTACGTAGGTAAGAATATGGAAAAGCTGCCAACACTTTTCAAAATAAGTGATATTTCAATTTTATCGTTATCGAGTTTTGAAAAAATTTATCAACAGGTGATTGGTTTTCAGATGTTTGAAAATATAAGGCTTATTCCCACTGTTTTCCCCCAGAATTTACAAGAAAACCTACAACCTAAAAAATAACCTCATGTCTTACTTTTGGGCGGAGACATGATTAACTATCTGCCTACGAGAAGGAAGGCGAACATTTTTTAGGGACTCGAAGACCAAAACATTTTGTAAGAAAATACTAACTTGCAACTCCGAGGTGCGACGCGGGAAAGATTTGTGAGTCACTTTAATAACCTAAATAATTAGCAGAGTTACCAAACACCAATTAAAAATCTCGATTAACTTTGTTGACACATGCCGCTTGTAGGCGCTCGCTCCTAACAGTAACTAGTCAACTCCCAGGTTGATTGGAGGTTATGTTTCGATCGGTAAATAACAATTCAATATTACTTGAACGCTCGACGTTAAGAATATTTTTCGATATTACAAATAGCAGTCGATACAGTACTTGTAACGAATGACAATATTCTATGCCAAAAATACTTGGTATAAAAAAAATACTCGTATCGATTGGAACCGCACCTCAATACTAGGGTGATGGAATTGTATATTAATGATGAATAACACATTTGAACAAAGTAACTATTTTATTTTTTAAATTTTGTCTTATGCACGCATGTTTATAGACTCAAATACAAACATGAATTATTACATTGATTCAATAAAGATTATTAATTTTTATATTACAAAAAGAAAACAAATAACTTAAAATATTTTTTTTCACGATTCTTTTTTTAAATATATTTCTTACAAAGGAAAAAAAGATATAGTAATAAGTATTTACATTAATTATGTAAGTCGTTTATGTACAAGTTTCATTTTCTTATCGATTTTGAACAGTTTCTAGTATTCAATAACCTCAATTTAAATATTTATATATATATAGAATATTTATTATATTATACAATGAACTTTGATACAATTAATAATTAGGTTATATGGTGTCAGTAGGAGGGGCTTGTATTTTGAGGAAAGCAGACGATTGGACGTCCTGGGCCGGAAGAAGGACGTCCTACCTTGGGTAGATGACCTCTCGGCACGGGACGACTTCCGTACGGACACCATGAGCACGCTTAATGCTCTTTATATACACTTTTTTTTTAAATTTTATTTATTAGTTTATTCTTTCTTTTTATATTTTAATTTACAAAGCGCGCCAATCCAGGAGGGAATCCTCTGAGACACATATAAAAATATAATTTTCTCGAAGGAACTCGGTTCAATTTTTATCGTTAACGTTAGTTGAAAATCGCTTTTTCCATATAATTTTGCTCTCTTTTCAGGAATGACAATTTTCTAAAAGAGGCTCATTTCCAATAGAAACAATAGAAGAATAAAAATATTTCCAATACAAAATAAAAAAAAGAAAAAGAACATGCCGAGCCATGATTGTCACTTGTGACCACTTTCCCTTTGAGAATTTAAATTTTTTGTTTGTTAAATTTGCAGTTAAACAAACAAAAATATACTAGCTCCTATATGATCAACGAACTGTTCTAAACGTACTAAAATAAATTTATGATACAGACAGTAGTTTTATTGTTTTAAAAAATTATAGAGATATAGACAAGTCAATATCATTAAATAAAATAATATTGCGAACTTTCAAGGAACTACTGACTGTATCAATTTTTGCCAGCTTTCAATTTTTTCTTTCCTTTCCAGGATTTGCTTTGAAAATAAAACAAAAACCGGATTTTTAAAAAGAAAATATCCTAAATTCAAAAATCACTAGTAAATCACTATAATACGACTAGGACTATTTAAAATTAAAATTTATTTTTGACTCCAGTTTTTTCCCTACAACACTTCACAAGGTATTACAAATTACAAAATAATAAAAACATACATATACAATTTAAATATTTAAAGGAAAAAAATCATTGCCAACTTTTGCAAAGTAAAGTAACATTGTATTGTTTAAATACTTTAAATAATAAAAATCAGTCTATACAATATACAAATTTACAAATAATCGAAAACAGTTTAATTTTACAAGCAAAATAATGAACAATATACACAATTTGGACAAACTCAAAATAATATTCTCGTCTGGAAGCGAAGTGTGGTATATCACAGGAACTTCACGAAGGGCGTGGGCGATATATATACAGCGGGTCGTCTTTTTTGCCTTTTTTTAAAATTGGGGCGGGGGGGTAAAGATTTATTACAATTTTTGAGGATTTCTCTTCTTTCTCGAGTCGGGGCTTGGGGCTCAAACGTGAAGCGTGCCTCGGGGGAGCCCTGCGACGGGCATGTGGTGGTTGTCCTCTTCGACGACGTGCACCATCGGGGGAAAAACTGAAAAAGACAAAAATATAACTATTTGATACAGCACTGATAAAATGGTTAAATGGTAAGAATACGAAAAAAGATTCATTATTATATAACTGTGGTGATTAACTGAAAAATTTGAAGGTGAACTCTGTAGGCTGGTCGTTTCCGATAATTTTGGTCTATCTATCTGATCAATTTTGGTTGCCTTTAAAAAGTTTAGCAAACATCAAAATGGCCGGAAACGACCACCATCTGTATAGTCTCCACAATATAGTTTTAATTGCGATATTTTTCCCATTGTAATGCGAGGTGTGAACGTGTAATTTGGTGGTTGCCGTTTTTATCGGTCATCGCCGAGAAGGCATATATAGGAAGATAAAATTGCAAAGGCAACCAGATAAAAATTGCCATAAATGACCAAATTACATAATTTAGGGGTACGTTTACCCTTGTAATATGGTAAGATTACAACCTACAATTTTGATTGTCTTTGCCGATCTACATATCGTCATTGCTTTAGTCATTTTCAGGAGAAAAGTCAGACAGGCACTGAAAGGCTAAGAAGAACAAATTAGAACGGCCAATCTATTAGGGGTAGGTCATTCTTTATATATTAAATTGCGACATTTCCTCTTCGGATCTGCAAGGAGATAAAACAGTAGGTTTATATTCGCAGATTGAGCTAACGTGTACGAAATCGAACGGTAAATAAAACAACATGAAAATGGTCGGTAACGATTAAAATACATAACTTACAGGTAGGTTATAAGACTTTGTAGTGTTTACAAGTTGAAACAGCACTAGGTTACTTATTGACTGGATCTACACTCACGAGCTTTCATTATCACTCACCCACGATATCTTCACTGAGGTACTACCAGACGGTTCGCAGATCATTATCCACCATCGACTTTGTAGCGGTTGTACTTGAAAAGGATGTGGATGTGACCTAGGAAGAGCCTGATGAGGTGAATTCTTCTGTCGAAACCCTAAGACGGACATACCTCTGCATTGCTTTGGACCCATAGGACCTATTCTTGTTTAGTACAGAAACGTTTACAAATATTTCGTCATTCCCATCTCTCCTCCCCATGATCAATGACAGGGCACCCAGATTTACTACTATCGGTGGACTTCACGAAACAGAGGGAGAATTTCATAGACCTCCAACATAGTCCGTGTACTGAAAGCAGTGTAGCGAAGAATGCCTCCGTTGAGAGAGGTTAGGCCGTCGGTCAAGCTAATAGATATGCTTGGCACATGACAAAAGCTTTAGGTGCTGGCCTAGTGGGGACACCGTGTGATGTCAGTGCGAAGGGGAGGATAAGGATATGATTTCCTCTTGCACACCATTCGCACTGACCAAGTTTAGCTGAAAAAGAGCGGGTATTTCAGTGCCCAGATTTGATTCCGCTCGTGGTACAAAAAATCAAAAATGGTAACGGGAGCATCAATAATAATCTGGAACGACGGGAGTAGAGTATCCAAGCAGCTCTGAGATGTTCCCTCGGAGATAAATCCGGATGTTAAAGATTCTCATGGGCTTCAACACCCGAGAGTAAAGACGGGAACATGTGCCCAGATTTGATGTCGGAAGCCTAACGTTGGCGAAGGTGGAAAACGTACACTAAAACCTTGGTTAGACCGATATGGACATGTAACTTGGTGCAATCTTTAAACATCCCGTCCATACTCATAATGGAGAAATGCAAAACGCTTCTGTTTAACCAACACAGGAACAATAGATAAATGACGATGATCGAATACAGCCAAATTGTCTTGCATTTCTGTCTACATAACATGTTTCATTACATGAAGGTTTCAGGTTTTAGGTTTGATGGCCAAGGTTTTAGCGTACGTTTTCCATCCTAACCATCCCTTTGCTGAGGTATAAATATTGTCATTGATCTCATGTCCATTAAAAACTTCAATCCATCATTTTTGGGGTATTTAATGTGGTAATGTGGAAATAAGTCTTGTATAGTCATGACTTAAGAATTTTTTTTTTATTCTTACCTCTCGAGATGCTTTGCGACTGATAGGGTAAAAGTTTCGGCGTCCTGGAACGCCTTGTCCTAATAAATACGACTAGAGCAACTATGAGGAAAAGGGCGAAAGCAGCCCCGGCTCCGAGGGCGAGCTCGTGCGTCCTCCGGTCAGCAGGAACGCGCCGCGGAGCATCGGCCCATCTGCCTGAGTCCAGTTCGACTTTGATCGCCAGACCGGTATCGACGACCAGCTCCTCGCTCCTTTCGCCAGGAGCATCTCCTTCTCTCACGGCTACTTGTACCTGTAACAAACCAAAACTTTATTACTAAACAATAAATTTTATGGGAAAGCGATTATGTAAATATGTATCGAATAGTACTTTAAACTATTGCGGTCAGACCGTTTCTTCGAGAGATAAGTTCATAAAATATCAATATATAAAGAGGGTTTGTTCCACCCCCTAGGGTTTTATCAAAGATCGAGGGGTGCAATGAGGCCCCACTTGTCCCCCACTCGTTACATTTAAATGCAAAACTACGCAGGCCCTATTTTCGCTGAATCCCTGATAAATAAATATAAAGGGCCCAGATTAAAGATGATAAGGGCTTGGTCGGGGGGCTTAACCGTATTATGGGCAAAGTTTTTAATGAGCCTTTCCCATGGTCCAAAACACTTTTGGCAAGTCTTCAGCCGAGGGCGGTCGTTAGTTTAACTGTAGTGCAAATTTAAAGAAGGCCGCACTTTGTTATTTATAACGTTGCCCGGGGCGGAACTTTTTCCAGGATCGGCGGCCCAGCGAAGCTGAGTATCGGCAGTCGTTAAAACTTGAGCGTGACTTTTTAAGGGATGAGGCGGGGGTGGTTTAAGCGTAAATGGCCATCCCAATCGTGAATCTCTCGTAAACGTCGGTAATGAAGGAATAAATTACGTGTAAAGTGCTTCCTGCGGTTATAAACATAGGAGGATTATTTATGTATACATTTTTTATGAAACGGGTTTTTTTTATGATATACGCAACTTTTGAACTGCCACACTCTGAATAGTGATTTACAACTGCCACCAATTTTGACAACAAATCCAACTTTGTTGTTGTGACTACTGACTTGTGAATTTTTTACCATTGCTTCGGACTAACATTGAAGGTTGTCATGGTGGCAGAATCATATAATACGAGATTCGTTCCTTAGCCCTTGGTTTTGTTGACTGGATACGACCTTCGTTGAAGGTTGCCGTTTCGTAGAGGCAGCAGCATTTCATAGACCTCGTTCCTTCAATCTTGGGATTATTGTTGAGCATTACGTCAAATCAACTTTGTACGTTGTCAGGAAGAACTGGCTGGAATTCTTACTACAACACCTCGTCCTAACAGCCTTGAAGGTTTCGTTAACCATTGTTTCGAACTAACTCTGAACATTGTCATTAGGGATTAGAAGAATCTCTAAACATCAGTCCTTATCCTTCACCATTAATACGGTCCTCCTTTTAAGGATGGCATGACGAATTGGCTGAACTATCTATTACAAGACCCCACTTGTTCAGTCTTGATTGTTCTAATCCAGATAATCTTTGAAGGTGTAAGAAATTGGCAGAATCTTCCACCCTCACAAGACTCAAAGCAGAATCTCTGAATAAAAAACCCCGCCCTTTCATCTTTGAGGATTTCTGATTTTAGCTTTGAAGGCGCAATAGAAATTCGGAGCGCATCACTTATTACATGGCATCGCCTCTTCACGCTCCACAGGGTTGGGTTTTGTTAACTTCAGACCAAATTCAAAGGCTTATTAGGAATAAGGCAGAAACTTTTGTATGCTTGTAATATTTTTAAACCATCAGGTTGGAACAATTTCCTGGGAAAAGAATGCGCCCTTACAAATTAACTCCTATAATGTATATATTTAAATTAGATGTGTCTTCCATCTTTGGGTTTCATCCTCACAATGAACTATTCGAGTGCCAAGTGAATCTTCGTCCACACGGATAATGGCGTAAAGGTTTAACCCGTAATACCTAATGACTAGTGTTGGTTGTTTTCGATCATTTTGGTTTGACTGATGTCTTTGTTTTGATCCCCAAGAAATGTTTTGCCAGAAGTAGGGAGGATGGGCCAAAATCATCGAAATCGACGAACCTGGCAATGGTTATCACAAAACTTCTTTCACTGTCGTCCTTTATGTATAACGGAATCTAACCATATAAATTTTTACTTTCGTGTTTAGAACGAGACTCCGGCCAAAAAATGTCGCAGCATGAGCATCTGCGAGGAGTTAATCATGTTAATGCACAGCGGTCACAGTTCATAATGACATTCCACGGGATGACAAATCGGGCCCGTTTCGTCCACAAGTTCTTTTTTAACGTGTCGCATAAATCATGTCTTGTATCTCGGCATCTTTAGGCCGACAACAGATTGAATCAGCCGTGGCATAAAAGAGGGAAAAGAGGTCCGTTGTTCCTCCCATTCAAGTCCCACGACTTTTGTCCAAGTACGCCTTATTGTGTGTAAACTCTTCTTTATTTATTGTAGCGACTTGGTGTTTCAAAAAAGTAGTACGAACCGCGGTTTCTGGAGTCTTCAGATTTGACGAAAGGCCGACACGTACGACAGCGGTCGGCGGTTTTCCATTGGCAGTTGACAGCCTCTAGAAAAACTTGCAATTACAGGGCAACGAAAAAGATACAGGGAATGATAAAAAGTGAAAAGTTCGACAGTTTACAAAACCAGATAAAAACAAAACCCACAACTACACCACCCACAAATGATTGTTGCAATATTAACAAATCTTTTTTTCTCAGTTTCCTGTGAAAAAAGGATTGCAACGACAAAGTCGAAATGCTGTCAAGTTGAGTGAATTTGTCCTGTCATTTGGCACATTGTAGCCACCGGGGGCCTTATTGTGATCTTCGAGTCGGCCACCCCAAGCCAAATGGACAGGCGATCAACTCCTCCTATTCACAGGCAACCCCCTGTTCAATAAATCAAATTTGAGTCAATCAGACAGCCCTTTTGTCAGGAGCGCTCCTCCATTTCCATTCGTAATTCTTCAACAAGGGTTTGTAGATCGTAATAAAAAATATATAAAAAACCTGATCCATAGAACGTAAAGATTTCCCAAGAAAAACGCAATCTACTGTTCCAAGTACTTCATTAGCATCAGAGGATCAATAAATGTGTATTTAGATATCTGAATGGACGGATAATAACAAGGGGTCGTTAAAAAGGAAAGGTTGGAAATTAATTTCATTGTGGACGAAGAGTGTGCAATTGAAATGTAAAAATTTTACAGCGGAAAAATTGGACATTGCGGTCTCTCTCTTTCTCGTGTTCTTCTCTTAATACCCGATTAAAAAACCTACTAATTTCTTTTCCAGTTTCTATAGCCGAGATATGATGTGTGATACTACCCAAAATTCTCTCATTTCTTTATACTATTGTTAGCCCCTCTGTACCTCAGGGCTCGTGAGTTATGGATAAATTAGCACACATAACACACATAAATAAATTCACTGAAACAAGGGAAAAATATAGTCTGGTTAACATTTGCACTATACCAGAGTAATCGATATTCCTGGGGGTAGTTGGGGATATACTCCTCTATTCACGCTAATAAATTACACTAACACACTCATTCCCAGAAAGGATTCGATTACCTTTGGAATAAGTTCAATTACGCTAATAAATTACATTCATTCGTTCATTCACCCACCCTAGAGCACATTTCTAGGGTGATTCGGGATGTGCCCTCTCCGGTAACGCTAAGATATTACCTTCCAACACCAGACTTCGTTCACACTACCCCAGATTAATCAATATTGCTTCGGGTATTGGAGGGGGGGGGTAAGCCTCCTCTATTCACGCTAATAAATTCCAATCACTCTACCCTAGGAGTACTGTTTTTTAGATTATTTGGGATATAAGCCTCTCCATTTATACAACTGTGTGAGTGTACTGTAGTTCGTTTTTTATGTAATTTACATTACAAATGAACTTATGAACTTTCTTATGTTCCGTATCAAAACATATAGGAGGGATTCCCTACTCATATGACGAAATTCGTTGAGTGGTTTTACATTTCAAATACTACAACAAAGTTCGAACATTTTACGGTTTTCATTGAATAGCAACTAATCATTTCTTGAGAACAAAAAGGAATATTAAATGATCTTTAATTCAAAACTTCTAGAACTTTTTTGTACAAAAACACACTATATATTTTGAAAAACTGATAATTTTAATATTTAAAAAGAAAATTGCAACCTCGTTGGAAATATTCCCGATAGAGCTTGGCAAATTGTACAACTTCTTTGTTTAATGTGCATTTCTGTAAACAGAACCAAAATTTTACGATGTAAAGACTGGGAAACGAGATAATCTAGTAATTCAATATTTTGTCCTGGGCAAAATTTATTGGCCAACATTTACTTAGTAAAAAGCACAAAAAGAAACAAAAATTAGGCAAAACATACAGCAAAATAAATAATAAACTTAGTGAACAAACAGAAAAAGTGGACAAAATATTTACACTAAATACTAAAGAAAACCCAACTTTAATCTAATAAAAAATAAATAAATAAAATATAATATAAAAAATTAAAATTAGAAGGAATTTTTTGCTTTGGTTGTTCACTATGTTTGATTCTTATTTATATTTTATTAAAATGATGGGATGAATTTTTCTATTTTTGCGCTATTTTAGTAAACAAAAGTTGAATAAAGCTTCTTTTTTTAAACCAAATTTTAAAATTTTATTTCATTTTTTGTGGTTTGTCTATTGTTAGTGTATATTTTTTCCATTACATTGTTCTTTTTTTTTCTTTTGACGAAAATTAAATTGAAAGCTCCAGACGCGGCTTTCCTAAAGACAAATTAAACCTCTTTTCAATGTTTTTTTTTTTTTTTTTTTTTTTTTTTTTTTTTTTTTTTTTTTTTTT
>CM077109.1:1371705-1383710 GCA_039619505.1 Cimex hemipterus
TTTTTTTTTTTTTTTTTTTTTTTTTTTTTTTTTTTTTTTTTTTTTTTAATTCCCCTAAAATGAATACTTTAAGAGCGATAAGTAAATTTATGACGAAATCCGAGTTAGATGAGAAAACAACAAATATTGAAAGTCTAAGAGAGGGTTGAGAAACGGGCTATGATACAAAAGCACCGGACGAACTTTGTCGTAAGAGTTGTGAATCGCCAAATATAAAAAAGAAATGCTTATAAATTTTAACATTAAACAGGTTTCAGAGAGGGATGAACAAACAGATGATCATTTTGAAAGTCGCAATCGTTAAAGGCAGGGGCTTTTGACAGGAAAAATTTTATAGGCTAATTTTCGGAATACAAAGTAATTAATATGTAGAAAAAAAAGAGCTCAGGGGGAAGGCGGCGGCATCATTAGTAGACCTCATAAACACAGAGATCAGATCATAAATCTTCTCGGAGCTTTTATAATGAGGTGGATTTTTCCCCCAGCCGGTCGGTCAAACCCATGAAAAGATGATACAATGTTTTTTCGGACGTGGTGCGGTCAGATTACGCCAATTGATGTAGGAATTATTGGGATGACCTTTTATATACCGCCATAATAAAAGAATATAAATCATTTGTTTATAAGTTTTTTTTTTCTAGACGTTATTTTAAAAATGTCAGATTCTGGGAGGGAACTTGAATGAAAGCAAAAGTCCATATATTAGAGAAAAATAAACAAGCGATTATACAGGGCCATTGCGTACATTTTCATATCCACCACTGGGAAACCCTAATTTTCATCCAAATAAAATGAAGGATTATCCTTTCGACGACCGTTTTTAATGGATTCCCATGAAAGTCTAATCGCTTGTAATATATTACCTCGCTATTATTTGATCGTGATTTACCGCCCGGATCGGGGATGAGAGAGTCCCTCGCGGAAAGTTGAAGGACCTCCCCTCCAGCCCTCCTATACCGGACGGTAATCTTTTTATCCATGGGCTTTTAACAATGGCCTGGGCTCATGTATGACTCGGAATATTTTAAAATGTAAATACTCCGGTGATCCCGTAGGACAATGGGCGTTTAATAATATCCTTCGGGTTATTATATAACCCTCCAAGGGGACGATAAATAACGAATTCAATTCCCCCGATGGCGTGATTCACCGGTGAATCCCGCAAATCAGCACCGAGACGGTGCTGGACGTGGTCGAGTAAACCTTCGTTTAATGTGTATGTGCCAGGATAAGACAAAAATCAATTATTCTTCATGAATTTAGACCTAAAAATCAAAAGGCACTTGAAAAAAGAATCCATTCTTAAACGAGGAACATACGTCCTTTGTTTTTCTTTCAAGAGATAAGATCAAATAACCAATCGCAGGATGAAGAATAGAAATTAATTTTGAGAGAGCTTAGGCCAGAATTGGAACTTTCCTGAAGGCAAATATTTTCTGAAAAACACTCCATTAAAGCTTTGATTTTGGAATTAATAACGTGAGCTATCAGACATGATCAGTTTTCATTGAACCACTTTCCACCTACAGAAAGGACCAAAGTTTTATAAGGAAACATATTTTCACTTCAAAATATTTATTTTGGTAAGCCAAGTTCGGAATATTTATGAAAATTTATGAAAAGAACATGTTCCACAACGTCTCATGATTGAAAATAAATTTTCGAATCCCGCCCGTGACACTGAGTTTTTTATCTCAGCCGAAACCTTAATTAAAGATTAATTAATTAATTGAAAATAATTTATTTGGTCAATCGGACCACAATACCTAAGAGATGTAATTAACAATAAGGTAGACCATATTTTGCTTTACAATTTGAAAAAACAACGATGTAAAAAAATAAAAAATTCTAATCCTGCGGATGTCGCGGGCAAGGGGTCAAAGTACTTAAAAATACATTTGTCATGAAATAATCTACAAAAAAACCATTGGCTTTGCAGGGATTCGAACAAAGAACCTATAGAATCGGGAATATGTGTCGGTTTATAAGAATGTATTCCACCTTTTCCCACTCATGTTATATAAAGTATGTGCTACGTTACGCTCATTTCTTTTAATTTTTCTGATTCTTCACAAGTGTTCAATTGGATATCAACATTCGAGAGTGTTCAAAAAGCGGCTTTTGAACTCTTTTTCTTAAATACATCATCCGTGGATAAACCTCTTACCCACTTCACCTCTTGTTTTCTCGTAAGACCCTTTGGACCTTCTGGAGCCACCTGAACAAACCTTTTCACGGGGGGGGGGGGTCGTGTCCTTTCCCCCATGGCATTCCCCTTTAATCTCACGAGTTAATTAACGGCCTGTTCAAAAATGCGCGTATCCGAAAAGGACCGACGCCCGTCCTTAATTATTAATTAACGGCGAAAGGACACGGGGCCGAAGGATGTTTTTAAACGAGGATTAGGGATTGCCCGGGGTTTAGTGTAGAATAATAGAGGGGGTGCGCCGGGGACGAAACACGTGGCCAAATAATCCCAGAGACTTAGTTTAGCCTTTTATAATTAATCTTTTAAGACCCCATTATTGACTAGCACCTCGTTCAAGCTAGGCGGAATTGAAATGCTTTTTCGGTTGGGGCATCGTGCCATGGCGTTTCAGATGTTCGGTGGTCATCCAATCACCCTGCTCCTCATATTCTTCTTCCATTCGACTATTTTTTCGCACTAAATAAACAACAACCCATCGATAAAACTCGTATAATGCCCCATGAAAACTGAAATATCAGGAAACTTTTCATTTAAGTTATATCAGATAGGACAAAATTTTGACTAGAATGCATGATATCAAAACAGGGTAGTCAAATAATTCAATTATTTCATTTATGCTATTTATTTTATTTTACCACGGATTATCTTGCTCGAAATTGACATATTGATTGGTTTTTCAAAATACGGAGTAAAAGAGAACAGTTGAGGATAAAACAGCAAGGGTGAAGATTAAAATTTGTTTCTGAGGTGTCCTTAACAGCCTGTTGCACTATGTCTATGACCTCATGTGGGCCTATAGAGGCTATCTCTCTGCGTAACTTTTTATTATCGTTCAACGCTCCGGAGGTGTTTTGCTTTTTTTAACACAAAAATTCTTAGCTCTTTTTTGGCATGCACAAATTTCTTCGGTGGTGCGCTATTTCTTAAGAAGACTTACATTAAAGGAAACATCCAATTCCACCATTCATCCAGTTTAGTAAAACGTTCCACCTTCTTTTGTACAATTCGTTCGTTTTTATCCTTCACCAAAATTATAAAGGCTGCTTCCAACCAACCGCAAGGCGGACTGGGAGAACTAAAATGTAGACACTGGGCGAAAAATTAAATAGTTTAGGACCTAACACCTCAGTTACTTTTCCTTGATTCGGGTTGCCATTCCCTTCGACTAGAAACTTTCTTTTCATCAAGCATTCTCATCATAAGTACGATGTAGTTTGCTTTGTACCTGAAGCAGAGCCACTCTTTACCGTTGAGGTTTTCAAAGTCGTCATCAATTTTATAATACCAAACCAGAATTGTGTAACCATCATCGTTATGATGAAGCTAAAATGCACTTACGATTCGAGGAGAATGATGCCGCAAGAGTTTAAATTGGAGGAATATCCTCGGTACTCAATTATGCCCACCTATTTAATTTTACCCTATTTCATGACTGTAACAGTTACCTTTCTTGAGCCATCCAAGCTATAGACGCGACATTGACAAAAGCAAGGAAAAACGGAAAAACATCCAATAGATGATGTCATGTAGTGCCCTGCAGTAGCCTGTGCATGGTGTGAGCAACTGATCTTGCTTCGTCCTTAGCGAAGAAGTGTAAAGAAATGGCAGTTTATGATTCTCAAATAGGATTATAGGATATTATATTCTATCTAAAATTAGTATTAGGCATATCAAGTTGATATATCTGTTCATGTTTGAATTATTAAACTAACTTATTGTTTATTTTGTTTTCAAAGCTTTGTTTGTTTTAACTTTTAAACCAATTATCTTAGCTAATTTACACTTTTTTATTCCCTACCCCTTGGGGGAGAGTGCTGAAAAAACGCCCCTAGGTAAAAAGCGAGACAGGACACACATGCCGTGCGCACATGTTTTCCCAGATGCGTCTTTGAAGAATTTGTTTTCCCGTCGACGGATTTCCAGACCCCCCCTCCGCAAAGCCAACGGACGTAAATTTACCGCCAGCCTCACCTATAATTAACTCTAGTACAAACTCGGCATTATCTCCGGGCCAATTGTATCCCGAGGCCGATATAAAAAAATCCAAAGACCAAAACGAATCGTACACTTCAACGTAATAGATGCGCATTGTTTAGTCCGGATTGACCGTTTAATTGAAGCGTTGAACAACCGTGATTTATTAATTATTGAAATGTGTTCAATTGGGGCGTTGGCGTACGGGGGTGGGACGCAGTTGAATTATAGCCATCCTGCTCCTAGGACCTGGCGATCGCTTTCAATAAAAAAAAATTACAAATTGCACTTCTATAAATAAGTAAAACCGTTTTGGCACCAGTCTTTGAATACAAACGTTTAATTTCTCGCACGGTTAAAATCGAATTGAATTTTAATGGCACGTACGATGTTTATAAATATCGAAAACTAAGAATACATCGTACGACCCGGGAATGTTTCGTGACAAAATGAGTTGGCTTATATTTCACAGGAAAAAAAATACAAATTTGCAGTCCATAAATAATTTTTAAAAAATACTAAAGTGTAAATCAACCTAGGAAAATATCCCAATATGAAAGTAGTGAAAAATAATTTAAATGAATTAACATTTAATTAAGATTTTGGTTGAGAAAAAAAGTCAGTGGCAGAAGCAGGATTCGAACTCACGACCTTCGGCAAAATACGCAGCAGCTTTACCACTTGAGCTATCTGACAAAACTTTCTATCTCAACCCCACCTTTTTTTGCCATTTTTTATCTCAATCACAACCTTAATTAATGATTAATTAATTGAAAATAATTTATTTGGTCAAGCAGACCACGAAACCTAATAATTGTAGTGAAAAATTATACCACTTCTAGACTGATATTACGGGGATACGCAAAAATTTTTGCAGCATATTTTTTTAAATGCGTTTAACTTTCACGAAAGCAAAATAAACGTAGAAAAATGAAAGATTTTACAATGACTTGATTTATCACGGAAGTACTATGGTTAGTCCTTGGTCGATTCAATGGAGGATAAGGTCTCGGCTAACTAACTAAAAGCCGACGTTATAATTTAATGTTCATAACAGATAAAAACAAACTATGGACGTCGTTTGTACGGTTTTACATTTGATAGTTAGTAGGAAGACTTACCTCTATGTGATAGACGGTGTCGGTGCAGAGCGACAGTGTGACAGTGGTCGATTCGGTCAGTAGATTTCCTTTTAAGCCACCACCGTCGACTTCCCACGTGACGAAGTATATGGGCTTCCTCGAACCCTGGAGCTGCCGCCTCCCCTCCCACGCGATCTCTGCTATCACTAGGTATTTCTGGTGGATGAGGCTTATAGTGTGGAGGTTCCACGGGCGCTTTCCTTCCGCCCTGCTGTCGTCCTGTACGTGCGATATGGTTAGAAATCGCTGACGTTGAGATAATAACAAAAAGACTTACGAGGATGTTGTTGTTCGGTATCGACGTGGACGGCTGGACGATTTGTGTGTTGATCCTCTTGCCCTGAGGAGGAGGTGGAGGTATCGGGTAGCCGTTGAGGACGGCTCCGCGGCCTAGGCTTTCCAGGACGGCTTTCATCTGTTCCATCTCGGAGTCGGGTTGTTCCGGGCTGTAGATGGCTACGAGGCCCACTCTATTGACAACCAGGACGCGAAGAACTCCGCCTTCCGGCACCCAGGCCCTCGGTTCCAGGGTCTGGGTGATCTGCTTCCAGGGACGATCCCCGACGCGTCGCATCACGACGTAGACGAACGGGCCGGAAGCTTTGTTCGGCCTGGGCCAACTGGCGACGCTGTTTTTCACTTTGAGCACTTCTTCGCTTCTCGTCCTGACGACCGGTTCGCTCTGGCCGCCGCCGATCTCGGCGTGAAACTGACAAGCCTCCTCACACCCAGGGAACTGTAAACAAAGCAGAACCTATTAGCCACATAACGAAAAACATACAAATCAATAAGCTTGAATATGAAATACGTAAGAAATGAATAATAATATGAACGGTTTTAATAATAAATAATAAATAAATTAATAATAATAATAAATGCAAATAAAATAATAATAAAACCCCTTTAATAATAAAAGAAATACGTACAACGCGATAAAACCTGTCAGATCATCAATGCTAGAATATACGGGCAATGATCAGTTATCGAACCACATAAATTTAAATAAATGCCATCTCCAATCATTATTAAAATATGTTTATTATAAGCACGCAAACTACTGCTGTTTAATTTTCAGTCGGAAAGTTCATCTATGGGCTTTCGGCTTGCTCGGATGTAGGCCTAGCAGATAACTGCGCCACGCATGTTTGCGTGAAGTCGTAACATAACTTAGAACATCTTCGTGACTGTGGGAAAGCTTCGATGAAGGGTAATGTCTGTGTTAAATAATCAAACCAAGCAAGAACAGATGTCGACTATATTCACCTACTTTCCTATATCTCCAGGCGGTTTTTGTGGATTGAAACTGGGGCAAAAAAAAATGCGTTTAAGGTATAAACGGAAGGACTTGGAGTATAACTTTTTTTCATCCAAAGAAAGAAAAATTTCGTTGGAATCTGCAAGGAGATAAGCAAGGATTGCCATTTTATCTTATGAATTTTTCTTAGGCCAAAGTATATTTTTCTTTTAGTACCAGCCAGGTGCAGGGTTATTATAGCGATAATGGTATTGGTATTATGAGTAGAGCATGAGTGCCTATGTAATGGCTAGTACATGACCATTGTGCAACGGGTCCCGACGATTTCCTCTTCCTGGAGAGGAACAGCTGTCGGACGGCGTTCTTTGTCCCAGATCGTTTTCATCCACGTCGGAGGTGTAAAAAATCAATAAAATATCGAACGGTTTAGTTTAAAGCGTATTGGGCCGATTAGAAAGGAGACGAAGGACAGATCGGTTGAGTCGTGAGAGGAGGGCTGTAAAATTTGTCAGGATAAGTCACGACCCCTTTTATATGCAAACCCGTCTGGAGCGACGAGGCGCCTCCAGGGGTCCGCACGGCTCCGACGCGTAATTGGGATGAGCGGGGAAACGGCAATTCCGCGATAACCTGAGGAAAACGGAAGGTGTCATTAGCCGACATCCTACTACCGGTTCTACCCGAGATGACAAATTAGGACGCCCACTTTCTGCCGATGCAAGCAAGGATAACTAAGTAAGATCATTAGCCTGGAATGCCTTGATGATAACACAATTGACTTCCGAATAGCGGTTTCTCCCTCGTCTCCTTTAGAGTTATAAAATCATCAATGTATTTCCATACGGTTTATTTTTTATTTATTTATTTATTATTTTTTTTTTTTTGCAGGGACATCCGATAGCTAGACCATTTCAGCACCGAGCAGAAGTAAAAAGACCGCAACACACACTCAATACACATTCACAACCTGATAAGGTTTAATCACATCTCTTTCGACAACAATATAATCATAAATCGTAGAGCAAAATTGTTCAAAAATAACCGAAAACAATAAATTCCTATAACAAATAAATTTATATCACTCATGTCAAAACTAATTAATCTCAATCAAAACCTTAATAAAACAGTAATTAATCGAAATGAATTTATTTGGTCAATCGGACCGTGAAACCTAATAGAATTAATAAGCAAAATGAAGTATACTTCACCAAAACTCTCGCTGTCGCCAAGACACAACATTTGAAAAATGGCAAAAAGAGAACCCGATTCAAAAATGTCGGGTTGAGATGAGAAGTTGGTGTCCAAGTGGATCGAAGTCAACATAGCTCAAGCGATAGAGCAGCGGCGTATTTACCCGAAGGTTGTGGATTCGAATCCTGCTCGACATCGGCTATTTTATCCCAACCAAAATCTTAATTAAAAATTAATTAATTCAAACGAATTTGTCTTGTCAATGGGACCAGTTTTTATTCGGTGTATGTTCGACATTGTTTTAACGCTCGTTGATTTTTTCTCTATTCTGTATGTGCTTGTTTGTTTTAATTTTTCGTTAATATAAATTTTTGTATGCTTACTTAACCTATGTGTCTATCTAAGTATTTATGCGTTTTGTTTTCAGGTTTGGGAGTGAATACGTATGTCAGGTTTGCTTTATTTCATTTTTGGAGCAGCATATTTTCCGTGTTTTTTGTATTCTTTATTAGTCTGTTATTTTCTTTGTATGTGTTGGTATTGTAGTAGGGCAAAGTTGAAGGATACCAATTCCCAATAAATAGCTCTTCGTATATTCTTCTCTCTCTCTTTTTTGTTATTTTGGGGGTTTAGAGAATTATTAAATGGACGCGTGCTTTTTATCAGAACTATGTCAGCTATTCTTTCTATGTTGGTAAGGTGTTATTTTTACTGATATTTTCTTTTTATGTGGGGATGCAATAGCTCTGAAAGTAGCAGTACCAATTCCCCTGCATATTCATCTACAATTCTTTTTTCTTTTTCCTTTTGTTTTAGTGGTATTTAATGAGGGTTGTTCTTTTTTAAAATATATTTTACACGGTTTTACATAATTACTGAATGGCTTTGTGCGTTTTCTCCTTATACCTTAGCCGTTCTTTTTATGTTCTCGTCCTTTTTTCTTTTAGGCCAGTATTGAAAACGAATGCGTCCGTCACTTTCATGACCAGTTACAGGTATTTTTAAAGAGAGAAAAACATTAATTCCCCTAAGTTAATAGGTCGGTAAACATGCAAAGTCAACGTGGACCCTCCATGTTCCAAAAAGAATAATGGAGAGCCCTTTCCTCGTGTGAAATACAGAGTACACCCGCCGAACAGCCCCCCCCCCTCTTCGCAATTTGTAGCCCTATGAATACAATTAACGCACCTAGGCATAGAATTACAAATTAGCCCAGTGGGTATGATATGAATACAATATGTATTCAAGAGCTGGGATAAATAGGGCATGAGGTAATTTGAATATAATGGCGGATCGCGGTCCCCCGACCTTGATTGTTATTTTCAGACTGTCTCGACCTCAAATTTACCTCATTTTCCCAGGAAATATCTGGATCGAGATGAAATAATATTCAACGAGAAGGCTGCATTTCAAAGAGATATATTCAAATATCCTAGTGAAAACAACAAGGAAACTAGTTAAGCTTGATAAATAGGATTGCTGTTCTTGACGAAAAACACGAAACTTAGTTTATTTAGTTAGTTTTATTTTATAATTGATTAACTAACTGGACTCTACTGAAATGTGTATTAATAAAAATACATATAATAATGAGAAAATCGATATAACTAACCTATTTCTATTCAATTCCTTGAACCATAAAATAACACTAAATACTTCCTACCAGTTCTTTATTACCAACTCCTGAAATTCTACCTAACCGACCGCTGATTAAAAGTTGCTGGAACGAATGCTCGGAAATAGACCGTTACAAACAGGCGTCCCACAAGGGAGCATTCTTGATCCCACATTGTTATCATATATACTGCTGTACTACCTGTTCACCCGAAAACCCAAACTATGCGGATAAAGCAGTTTTGTCCTTTACGCGTTTACTATCCAAACTTCCTGAAACATCCAAGATCGCTTATTGACGTCTAGTGCGAAAAGGCGATGAAAACACTAAATGAAGAAACAACTCAGTGTACATCACATTGGCAAATGTCTTGCCGCCCACTGCACATCAGTAAAAACGGACACCGATTTCCATTTACGTCAAATACCTACACAGCAGACTGAGGTGTAATCCCCAAAAGAAAACTTCGAGGGCCGAATTCCGTGTTGACAGTCAAAACTAAATTAACCTTAAACAAGACAATTATTCGGGAATCGTGAGATCTCGTGTGGCGAAGGGTTCAGGAAAACATTTGCTTTTTCGTGTCAACGTTTCGAACTTGATTGAGATCATCTTCAGGTCTTAAAGTGTTTGTTTTCGTAAGTGTGCCATGCTCGTCGTGTTAAGAGCGCCCAACACTTTGAGAAGATGATCTCAATAAAGATCGAAACGTTGACACGATACGAAAATGTTTTTCTGAAACCTCGCACGATTTCTGAATAATTATTGACTAACGGTCACTAATCACCACACACTTAAACAAAACTTTAGTGTGACAAGTTTGAACGCGGAACTGTGGAGTTCTGGCAAACCAGCTAATATCCAGAGCATCAAATCATTTCAATGGAAAGAGGCCGGACAAATTGTTAGAGTTTCTTCATACGTTACTATTCACAACGACCTAACGTTCCTTTCGACAACTGATAGAAGCCAGGTTCGAAAAATTTCACACTAACTTCTGAATCTATTCTAACCGTTCTCTTTGAACACTTTGTACAAATTCCCATCCCAAGAACCCGATGGCCTCGAAACCTCCTTGCTTTTAATTCCTCACGATGACTGTTGCTGTTTCTCATAGTGTCTTCCAGGTGCAGCGCCTGCATTAGAGTTTGTGGCGTGACCGTGTCAAAAAACAATTGCCATAACAATCGTAATAGGTAAATGGCATACAAATTTAAAAAAAAAATTAAATAACTTCTTTAAAAAATTTCGTGTGCATTCAGGACTATCAACCACAAATAATCAATCAATTACATTAAATTGTTTAAATAATTAAACAATTAATTTAAATAAATACATTTTAATGCCATTTGTCTTCTGGCCGCTCCACTGTTTTCATTAAGAAGTGAAAGAACGACGTGAAAATATGAAAATGCAAGTTGTTTGAAGTTGGGGCAAAATGTAATTTAATTAATTAAAATAAATACATTTCGACTCAGTTTATCATCTGACCACTCAACGATAATTTAAATAACATCCGGTTTTATGCTTAACTGAGTACAATTAAATATATTCTATTAATTAAAATGAGTATATTTGGAGGGAAAACATACTCAAAAATATATTTAATTTATTAATCATGAGACTTAAATAGAATAAAAAGGGAAAAGGTTTATTGCTGCTTTGGTTTTAAATTGAGCATGTTGCTTTTTTCAAAAGCTTTAACTTTTTAATTGTGAAGCTTTCTCTCTGTTCAGTCCAGACTAGTTCCCGTCGAACGCGTTTTCCTTTTATTTCCCCATAGCGACCCTTGTTTCAATCCAGGAATTTATTTGCGGTCCAGGGATCAAAGTTGGGTTTTAAACGAAAGAAAACGTTTCTAGGACGTGAGGAGGGTGGAAACAAGAAAAAGAAGAAGAAAAAAGGGACGCATTACAAAAAGGCACGTTTCGGGTTCCACCTGTACAAGCAATAAGCCGCATTCTGAAAATAGTCGCTTTGACATCACTCCTTTTTGTTCCGGCCCACGTTCCGTTTTCGTCCTGTTCCGCCCTAAGAATTTAATTACTAGATTAATACTGAAGGAGGAGTCGCCGGGTGCCACCTGTCCCATAAAATTCCATTAGAGTTTTGACATTAATAAAAACGCTTTGGGGGGAGGGAGAAGAAATATTTGAAAAATTGACATCAAAGGATGTTGACTCCCATCGAGGACAAAGCGTTCTCAACCTTCCAGAATTGTAATTGGAATTTTTTCTAAATCAAACTGCGTCCTTTTTGTAAAATTACAAAATAAATAAAAACAGGACTAACTACAACTAACGAGGTAAATAGCACTACTGCTCTAAACAAAAGCACTTAAGTTCAACTTTTTTTAATGTGAAAACTACCGTATGGTTCAAATGCTTTGGTCTTCCCAGCCCTCTTGATGAAAGAGGCTATTTCATTTGTTGCTGTTGTTTTTAGTTTTGTAAACTAAAAAATCGAAGGTGGCATAGCATGATCAAAAGCCACCGGTTTCCTAAAGGTAATCGTGCTGAGACAGTGCTCTGCACATCCCACCCAATCACCGATATATCTAGTGAGTGAGAGTGAGAGAGAGAGAGAGAGAGAGAGAGAGAGAGAGAGAGAGAGAGAGAG
>CM077109.1:1384110-1426971 GCA_039619505.1 Cimex hemipterus
GAGAGAGAGAGAGAGAGAGAGAGAGAGATTAGAGAAAAAGGATTGAAGGCGAAGAAAAAAGAGAAAGGGAGGGAGCGAGAGAGAAACAAAAAAGAAAGATATGGAGAGAGAGAGAGAGAGAGAGAGAGAGAGAGAGAGAGAGAGAGAGAAGAGGAAAAAAGGAGGCGAGAAAGAAAGAGTGCAAAACTATGAGAGAAGGGAAGAAAGAAAGACAAAAAGAAAGAACGAAAAACAAAAACAATGAGTAATAAAGAGAGAAAAAAATTAAGCTAAAGAAAATGAAGGAGAAAGTTCATTCTCTTTCCCTTAATCTTTCTCTCTCTCTATTTTTCTTTCTCTTTTACCTCACTCCGCCCCTCCCTCTCACGTTTCCTATCTCTTTTTGCCTCTCCCTCCCTCTTTCTTTCTTTTCTTCTCTAGTAATCCTTCTATCTCTCTCTTATTTTTTTCATTTGCTCCTTTTTTCTCTCCACCTCTCACCTTGTTTCACTCTTCTCTTCCCCGGTGTATGACTCTTTCCCCCTCTATTTTTCTTTCTTCCATTCTCTCACATTTCTTCTCTCTCTCCCTCCAGCTTTTGTCTTGTATTTTCTCCTTCATTCCCTATCCTTTACTCTCTCTCTCTCTCTCTCTCTCTCTCTCTCTCTCTCTCTCTCTCTATCTATCTATCTATCTATCTATCTATCTATCTATCTATCTATCTATCTATCTATCTATCTCTATCTTTGTTTTTCTTTCTCTATTACCCGCTGTTTGTCTCTCTTTAATTCTCCCTCTTTATGCCTCCTCTCTGTCATTGTTTCTTTTTATCGTCATTAAATCAGTCCGTCTGCTCTCTCTCTCCGTGCCGTTATATCATACACACTATTTTTGTAATTAGGTGTTTTGTACATCTGTAAAACTTTACAATAATTTACCCAATGTTATAAAATCATGGAAATCTAAACATATTGGACAACATACTTGAACACACAGGACAATAATTCTGGAGTACTGAAACTCAGATTTGAGGTTTTTTCGGAATAAATCAACAAATTTTCATAATTATAAGTAGTCTAATTGTTTATATAAACAAAATGATTTATTATTTGTGAAGCAGAATTTTAACTCGAAGAATACTTAGTTGTTAAGATTACATCAAAAAGTTTAATGTCTCTTAAGAATCGTTTTTCCTCTTTTTTTCAGTGTTTTCCATGTTAAGGGGTGAGAAAAGGGTTCACAAGTCGACACAGGCCAGAAAGTAAAACATTCGTTTAAACGTTTCTTTATAAACATTGACACGGCCCTCTGTCGTTTCCCTGAGGGTTAGAAAGCAGGGTTGTCGCAGTAAACAATCCAAAAGGTTCCCCACCTCTCGAAAACCCAGGACTTAACACGACGCAGGGCTTATCGATTCAAGGGAGGTCTCGCCCCAAAAGTTTACCCTTTACTCGGAAGAGGTGTCTTAAAAATCGGATTTGAACTCTCTTTCATACATATCCGGAAATATCAGACTGCATTGTGTGAAATATCGACTTGTTGTTTTTACCGTCGGTCGCAGTGAGATGCCAAGATTTTTTTAATAAATAATTATGACTTGCTCGTTGTTGTATTATATATGAAAACATAAAGCGGGCAATTTTCTCAAATTGAAACTTAGGACTATATTAGACTCTTGGATTTAGGTGTAATAGTGTTTCAGTCGGGCCGTCTGATCCCGTTGATAATAATTTTTGTGTAAGAACAACTAGAATCGAATAGATTTTTTGATGCCCACGTTATTAAATTGTTGAAGATCATTTTGCTCGTTATCATTGATTTTTTATCACCTTCGGTTGCAATGATGTGGTTTTTTGCCGCAAATCGCTGATGGTTAGTCAAGAGAACACTCGATACGGACACTGGCCATTGAACCTAAACAAGTCCGCCTTAAATCACTCCAAACCGGGGTCGGAAGTTGTTTAGACGGGCCAGATCGATAGCGAGCCGATCACACAGCCCGATGACTCGACGTAAACAGAGCCCTGTCATTCGGAGCCCACGCGTGACCGGGCAAATAGCGGATGCAACAGATAAACGTCGACGGCGACCTGTTACCGAAGACGTATTGTTCTGCTGACAAATGCTCCCGGGAATTGGGATCGCCGGATTAGACGAAAGAGGACATCCTCATCCATGCCAATTGACCTGGATGTTATATCTTTGATAACGCTCCTGAGGAGGCAATTACCTCTGGCAGAAATAAGTACGACAAGAGGGCGATTTTAGAAAAAGGTTTTGTTTCTTTTTCCATCGGGACGATTTACAGGCGCAGCTCATCGCCATTACTCTACCGCAATCGGGCCACAGAATTTTACGACGGACTGAAAAACCGTGCGCTAATTTAGGTACAGAGCTCGCGATTTGTAATCGGTACAGGGACCGTTAGAGTTCGAGAGAAAATATATAGGAGTTTAAATCGAAACTTCCATCTTTGAACTAGCTGTTTTTTAAACAACTCTAATACTTACAACTAGATCACTAAGTTTCCTCAATGGTGTTTACACCCGTTCGTTCTCAGTTTTACTAAGATCCCTTCCGGTGTAACCTTTAAGGTTAAATATTTGGCCCCGCTGTTCTTCCTTTTAGTCAGACTACGATTAAAACAAAACTTAATTCGTTGGACTTCGTTTGTAACTATGCACGATATTTCCATAAGCTTTCGTCTTAGAACCGAGTGTCCTCATTTGTTACAACACCAGAACCAGTGAAGCCCAACGTGATAATAAATTTACAATGTTTCAAAAATTAATTGCTTTTAACATAAGAGGCATAGGTTGACCATCTCTTCAGAGCTACTATGGTGACTAGACTTCCAATATTTCACAATTTCGTTTGGAAAATCCGTAATTATAAACTGTTGTCCACCTCTTCTAGCTTTTATTTAAACCAGGAACCACGGAGATATTGCTGTTTGGCTGGAACTTAGACATATCCTGTAGGACTCCATGATCAAACTTATTTTATGGTTTACATATTTGGTCAACGTGTGTTCTCTTTTCGGCGGACAAGGCTTAACTTTTGAGAAGTTTCAGACAAAACTTCAAGATCAATGTTCGCCAAAGTACTGTTTTCATACCGGGTCCGTCTGTTTTCCTTTTTTTAGCAGACTAGAAACGACTGTTAACAAAGATTATTTGACTGGAACATTGACCTTTCAAAGTTAAGTATATAATTAATCTGTGGCTACGTGCTATTTCCATCATTGGCTAGCTTTTACCGATTTTTATCAGGGCAGAAACATCTCAAATCTCATGATGTTTAGAATGAACTTTTGTCATTTCTAACTAAAGTACGTGCAGTGTTCATATTGGCAAGTTTGCTCTCACGACTAAGCGAGGAATTACTAAAGGTAATATTTATTTTCCTAGACCTTTGACCTGTTCATCAAGATACCATAGTCAGTCTTTAAATAAGAATGAAATTTGGCCCGTTTGTTCTCGCTTTTCTTCTGGCCAAAAAAAAGCTGATACCTAATTCGATCTGTGACTAGACGTAGACGGTTTCAAAAGTCAGAAGTTTTGAATATCAATTTTGTTTTTATATGAGAGTAAGGATTAATCCTTAAACCGCATTTTCTCGCTTTATATCTGGTGAAAAATCACCTAATCATAATTATTATATTATTTGGCGATAGTTGATCAAACAAGATTTCTCGATCTTTAACTAAGCACAGTTGTCATCAAAACCGAAAAAAAAAAAAAAAAAACACATCCAAACCCGCAAAAAATATAAAACTCGATTGATAAAATTCCAGCGTTTCTCGAAGAACGAGTCGTCGGTTGATAAAAGACAGTAGTATCCAAGGATAAAAAGGACCTTGTCCCTTTTAATACCGAGGTAGAGAAAATGAGCTCGGAGGCCTATATAACCAGTTTACATCCCGGATCCATTAATGGTATAGTGGAAGGAGCAAATCGTATCCATTAAGCTAATGAATATGCCATGTACAATCGCTCAATTCCCTATGGCCCGTTCAAGAATGTTCGAAGCATGCAAGACATTAAGAGAATTATTTTATATTTAATTGGTTTGTTTAAATCATTTCCAAATCTCTTCAACCTAGTTTTGTTATGTGGAATTTGTTTTAAAAGTTTATTGGCACGTAGAGGTTAGTTGAAGGGTTTTTATTTTGGTAAAGCATGTATGATTTATTGATGAGCATAAGCATTTTTAGTATCGGAAAGTGTTTTATTCTAGTATAAATCAAATGATAGAGTGGTCTTTTCTCTGTGCCATCACCAGTACAAGTTTGGAGTCTATTAAGGCTTGGGGGATGCTTCGCTCCTGTCGAATAAAGTTGCTCGTTGAATAATACAAAAGGGTTCTGAAGAGGGAGGCAACAGGATAAAAATTCTCGATCTCACGCAACAGAATTAATTTAAAGGAAAAGTTGTTCAAACCAAATTATCTCTGGGGTAAAAAGCACTATTAGAAAAGGGAGGGGAAAAATTCCATTTAAACAGTATTGTCCTTTTTTGGGCTAACCGGGTTAGGCCATCGCTTTCTGACCCGCCTCCGCGTTTTATAAAGTTTAATTAAGGCCCTATCTCCCATTAAACCTAATTCAAACAGCAAGTACCTGAACAAAACTTCCTTAACTCGGTTTTCTCCATTCCCACCCACCCCCCGGTCTTCTATCTCGAGAGTGATAACTTTAAGTGGTTTTTCTGAAAGGGTGGAAAAGAAGCACGGATGAAAATAGTGGATTTCTGTTTAAAAGCGTCCGAGTTTTAATTAGAAAGGGACGGTATGGGCGGCGTCGACGGCGGCAACCACCTGTTTCGCAGCCGGCCGCCTCCGCCCTTTTATGACCCTGCTCGACTTCGCATATTAAGCACCGTTTATTTCAGAAGGGCACTTTCGCGGTGCGATATTTCCCTTGTGAAGCTCGCAATCGCACCACCGCTGTCCGACTTCGTCTAATCTCGTATTTAAAAGCGTACTTTTGCCGTCATAGACAATTACAGTCGTGATTTTTTGCCCAGAGACTTGCTGAATACTAAGTTGGCATCAACGTTTTTATAAAAAATGAAATGCTTCCTAGTGTTCACTTTAACTTACACATTTTCTATATTGTGTACAATAATTACCACGTTTTTAAATTCCTTATCCTTTAGATCTGCAAAATAACCCAAAGTATTTACCAATTGCCTTGGTCTTTTTATCCTTCCAGATATTTTCTGGCATTTCTTCATTGTGGGTAGACTACGGAACATCTTCAGAACCTTGAAATCAAATTTAAATATTGGAGCCGTGATAATTGGTGATTTACGACAATACTGAGTAAGTAACAATCAAAAATACCGCGTAGTCAGATTAGGATTCTAAAATTGTAATAAAAAACTGAACTGAGAATGAACAACAAAAGTATCTTCCTGTTCAGTAGAATGAACGACAAAGTTATCTTCTTGTTCAGTAGAATGAACGACAAAGTTATCTTCTTGTTCAGTCGAATGAACGACAAAGGGACAAAGGTATCTTCCTGTTCAGTAGATTGAACGGCAAAGGTATCTTCTTGTTCAGTAGAATGAACGACAAAGGTATCTTCTTGTTCAGTCGAATGAACGACAAAGGTATCTTCCTGTTCAGTAGATTGAACGGCAAAGGTATCTTCTTGTTCAGTAGAATGAACGACAAAGGTATCTTCCTGTTCAGTAGAATGAACGACAAAGGTATCTTCTTGTTTAGTAGAATGAACGACAAAGGTATCTTTTTGTTCAGTAGAATGAACGACAAAGGTATCTTCTTGTTCAGTAGAATGAAACAGAGGTATCTTCTTGTTCAGTAGAATAAACGACAAAGGTAATGTCTAGTAAGTTATATCTTGTTAGTAATTACTGTATATGGATATGTAGCTTCTATGGTTCCGATCATTTTGGTCTGCCTACTGTCGTTGACTCAACCATACTTGATGCTATCACTCTGCCTCAAACACTTCAAACCAAATCTCAGGGCATAAAACCCTTATACGCCATTGAGTGCATGGCGTGTGTTTTGATTGTTGCTGACAGTTTCATTCATTAACACGCTCGAGGCTGTAGCTGGCAGATTTGTCAATGATTTACCGAAATGGGCTTTTTTTGTTAGGCTTTGTTTGTTCAAACTGAATATTTGTTTTGTCGGTATGTCGGAGTAAATTAAAAATTGATAATTATATAGCTATTAGACCCTTGAATGATTACATGTATTAGATCTTGAAGAGCACTGGGCTCATTTAGACGAGGGAGGCTTTTCTGAAGAGTCTGTTTTCGGCTTTAAATATTTGATCGGCCCTGGATTGCCTTTTGAATATTCATACTTAGCCTCCAGGCCGAGTATTAGCCGCCCTCGATTGCTTCTCTTCGGTATTATTTAGCCCTTTCGGGGTGGAGCAAATAAAAAAGGGGAAGAAATCTTTAAACACCGGGGTGATTAAAATCCTTGAAAAGGAATGCACAAATTCCGGTCTTTGCGGTCTTTGGGGAGGGGGGAGATGTCAAAAGGAGAAGGCGGAATGACCCGTGTCATCGAAATTTTCAGACTGTATCCTCCGTAGAGATTTAATTTAAAAAACGTGGTGAGCGATCCTTTTGTAAATGGACTGTGAACAAGTGCTGGCCTTTTGGAAAATGAGCCAGAACATGTTAATGGGCTAGATTTAAATAGGCCGCATAAATAAACGTCAACGGATTTGGCTTCGCTCAGACCGCAGATCAGACCTGTGCGATGAGGACAGACCGCTTTGACACAAGAGTTATGACAAATAGCACTAATTCGTAAAGTTGGCGTACACACGTATATATTTTTTCCTCTGTTGTTATAATCGGCAGGATAAATTATAAATGTCAAAACGAGCTTTCGATATTGGCACAGGCACAAACTATAACAGTTTTTCATACAGCTCACAAGGAACAACACAACTATACAGCTGACCATACGATTATTAATTCCCACTACTACGGCCTACATAAATAACCACAATTAAAACGATAGGAATCTTAAAAAGTAAAGTCATTCGTCATAATTCACTTTGATTTATTATGGCGAAACTAAAGATAAATACGAATGAGTTCAATATAACCCCAGCGCCTTGGTCTCAGCAATCCATAAATTACGTTCTTCTACACTTTTTCACGTCATCTCAAAATCATATTATATGTTATTTCGAAGTCATTAATTTTGTCAGCAGCTCTCAAAATAATTTTGATAGTAAACAATATACAAAATATTATACTATTACGATTTTCAGGACTCTTATTGTTGTTTACATAATTTTATTTATACGTAGGAGCAATGACAGTTTGCCATTAATTATCATAAATCCACAGGATACTCCATCTACAATGTTTTAGATTAAAAAACAAGCCTATCGAATTATACAGAGTCGCGAGAATCCGGGAAAGCGGGACGAGAAGGACGATAGCCTGGGAAAAATTATGGTAAATTTGAGCCATAACTCCCTTGCGTTCGACTCGTCTAGCCGGGGATTTCGCTGCTTTTGCAAAAATAAAGGCGCGGTCATTTTCTAATGCGTTCGGTATTAATTTTATAGGCGGTCGGATTTCATAGCCTCGTGCGAAACGATTCGGGGCCCTCGATGCCGTTATTAGCTCCATCCTGATTAAGACGACTTCCTCAAAAATCACAACACTACGCACAATCCCATAGACACACGCACACGCATTTTTTTTCGCGATATCAGTCATGCAATACTCTTCTTTTGTTCAATCAATCACTGGTTCGTCAGTTCATTATCTCCACCATTCACAGTTTCTTCTAATCGTTTATTCGTTCACACAACCGTTCATTTACACTCTCAATCACCGAAACCTTCCCTAAAAATTCAGAACTCATTTGTACACTAAATCACTCAATTCTTCAACAAATGTGTCTGTTCATTTGTTTCAATACATTTTTTTCGAATGACTCACTCAATACGTTTGATAATCCATTCACTCTTTTCACAGCCCATGAACCAATTCAACCAAACCCACTCACGTATCCAATTATTTTTTCATTCCACAAGCATACACTCAGCCGTTTAGCAGAACACTCACTAGCCCAACCATTCATTCACCCATTCACTCATCACTCTTAAAAACAATTACACATTCATTTAACTCAATTCTCCATAAACATTCACTCATTAATTTACCACAATATTCACTTAAACATTTCCTCATTCATTCATTACAACGCTCAGTCAGCCAACTCGTCGCCAAGCTCATTCCTTAACAGCACTAACCTACCCAAACATCGACTTCTTTATTTACCCCTACTCTCATATAAATATTCATTGTTCCTAGAACAATCAATCATTATCTTTTTATTCTTTATTATTAAGCCTATTACGGGAAACCTCCCAAGTTGTACTGCTTTTCATCATAGTTAACATAACATTTATATTTGAATATTAAATAAATATTATTAAAATTTATAAACAGCATAACAAGCAGCATGCCAAATGCGAGGTTAAAAGTAAATTCAGTAAAGTTCGCGGTCCGAATGAACGAATAACGTTTTTCAAATAATTAATCTTTATGTAAGGAATTGATTGAGATGAAAATCCAGTGTTACAAGCTGGATTCGAACCCACGACCTTCGGTTAACTACGCTGCTGCTCTAACCACTTGAGCTATCGTGATTTCAATCCACCCTGACACAAACTTCCCTTTTCAACCCCACCTTTTGAATTTTCCCTCCGTTTTGCCTTTTTTCAAACGTCGTGTAATCGGATTTGATTCCCGGCGAGAAACGAAATGGCCACGGAGAGCTTTCGTGAAGATATACTTCATTGTACCTATTAATTTCATAAGAGTTCGTGGTCTGTTTTTGAATGTTTTTTCAATTAATCATCATTAGTATTAATAATTAATATTAATTTTATCAAAACCAAATGTTAAAAGTAAAACTGGTACATAACACATACAGTACGAAATATAAACTTAACTAACGTAGAAATAGAAACAGCTTAATATAACATCATTTACTCATTATTTTACAACACTCACGTAAACATGCATTCATGCCCTCATTCACACAACCATGTTCTCATTCGTTTACTAGAGCACTGGCTCACACACTCCACTCATCTCGTTGAAAATCACCCACTTTACAATTTACTCATTCGTTAAGTATAATGATTATTTGGAGATCGTGAGATGCGGTCTGGTGTGACGTAGGTTCTAGAAAAACATTTTCTTTGTACTGCCAACGTTTCGATCTTTATTGAAATCATCTTCAGGGCCCAAAGTATTTGTGTTCTGTGTAGATGTATATCTTTGTGTGTTGAGTATTATTATATTATTAAACTATAATTCGAATAATCTGTTTTTATTGTGTGGCTTAAAAAATATGTGAGTGAAAAGTAAATGATTGGGTAAATGAATGATTGATTACTTACGTTAATAAGATTTCGTGAATGAATGTCTTAGAGAGTGAGATTACATAGACATAAGAGGGTGAAGAAATGTAAATGAATTATTGATTGTACGAGAGAATTTTGAAGTGAGTGGTACATAGAAAAAGAAAGGAAAGTGGGTGAATGAAGAAGTGATAGATTGCATAAATGAATGAGTGATTCCGTGAAACTGAGGAACATTTGCATAAGGATTATTTATTAATTTACCACAACAATCACAAACACAGTCATTCACTCATTCATTGAATACAATATTCACACATTATTTTATCAAATCAAACCTACCCCATATAACCAAATGGTCATTTATGAATTTATAGTATTTTTTATGTAGTGTTTTAGTGGTTTCGTCAACACTGCGACTCATTCATTAAAGGTTTTGTTTATTTTATCGCTCGGAGCAAATCTAACATTCACTTGATAATAATTAGAGTGGAATATTATAGGATGTGATATTGTCAAGTGGTTTGAATATATTGTCTGAGTAGTTCTTCTATAAAAAAATATGCTTATATTTTTATAACGGTTGGTTTAGGTCGACGAAACGGTTCTGTTGCACGAAGATACATCCTTTGGTGTGAAAGGGGGAATGAGCATAAATAAAATTAGCCGGAATAAGTTGTTGCATAACAAAGGCACCCTGTAAATTCTTATTAGACCGTAGCCAGCCGATGAAATATGCCATGAAAGGACAATTTGTTCGAATAAAATTACAATAACAACCGCTCACCCCGCGCGGCGTTTCAATAAAATATGGCCGCGTGTCAAAAAGCACGTGGGAGACGCTGTGAGAAATGTGGCCGGGGACGTCTTTTTTTCCTAACATCCAACCGTGACGGGGTACCGAAAAGGAAAACCAAAAGCGATTACTCAGAAAACAAGTTTTCGTCCTTAAAAGACGATTTTTCCTATTTATTAGTTTCCTAATTACGTTTCCAACGAATGTTCAGTGTCAAGCAAATATAGGTTAATGAATCTTTTCAAAGCTTTCAAGTCCTTAGGTCGGTATATGCTTAAAGGAATTGCCCTGGGTTATAGATGATATCATATTTATTTATAAACTCTATGGCCGTTTCATTAAGTGTCGAGCACATCAGTTGTATGCTATTTCCGTTTTAACTAGACTAATGATTCTTTTCCTAAGCATCAAACTCATATTTGCCATATTCAGAAACTTCAAAGAGAATTCAATGAAGTTTTTTCATCTCGTAAAGTACAAAAGGTCTTAAATCTCCGCTTCGAACGTCATATTAAATATCGTTTAGTAATGGTAATTAGAGGGAAATATGACGGATGGGGTCCGCGTTTAAATCTGAGTTAGGACCCCTCCAGGGCCTTTTCCTTTCAGACGGAAACAACCCAGGGTGCCTCCGCCGGGGGCATATATCAAAAGATGGTGGCCGACGCAGTTTCCTATCGGTCCGCCCCTAATTATTGCCGGCGATAATGACTTATTAAACAGGGGGTATTAAAGTGGAGTTAAGTTGGTAAGTTGGAAATGATGAGGACTTACGCAGATGCGTTTCTCGTCGCAGATGGTGCTCCACCAAACTGGAAAGTTGGACTGCAAGAGCTGACAGTTTTCCCAGCACTGAAACAAACAAAAAATCATTTACTAATATAAATTTAACATTTCATATAAAAACAAAAATTAGATTTCTAATTAATTCGTTAATTCGGCAGAATTTAACTTCTGATATACTTTTCCCCGGCCAGGAATTTTCTATGTTTAATACAAACAAATTTCTAGGCGGGAACACGACCTGGAAAATCTCAGCTCCCTTGGAATTAAGTCATTAGTTCAATTCGCTCCCTGGGTGAGATTTGAAGGACTGCTTTTTTATCTTTGGGGTCGGGTTAATTGACCGGAGGAATCAAGGCGTCCCTACATCTTTTCTTACGCTCGTCATTTGTTATTCTACGGTAGAGGATTTCCTCTCCTTCTTTTTCAACCGAAGTGAAGTAATCAAAATAGTCCGGTCCCTCACAATAAACGTCTCCCAAGAAAATAACCACCGAGATTAAAATTTTGTTGTGCGACCGGAATCGTAATTCTCCTGGGAATTTTCCTCTTTCTTGTATTCTTTATCTTCTTTTATATATTATATCCCATTTTTCCAATTTCCTCCCGACCGGAATAGGCCAAATTAATAGGATTTCTATTACATATACTTCACCAAACCAGGACCTTGATTGGACATCGCGACATGAAGTACTGTATAAAAATAGCAGGAATTGTAGGTACAAAATAATTATTAAACAAATGAGCTTGTGAGGAAGTAAATTATTGTATCAATGAATGCATGATTAGAAAAGCGAGAATTTGATTTTGTGAATGATTATCACACCCGTCTAGTGACAGAGATAACAGAGAAACAAATAAATGTTGGTTATGTGAATGTTTTAATAAGTGTGATATCAGAAAACCAAATGAGCGAATGAAGGGATATTGAGAGTGTTAAAAATTGATTGATTCATAAATTAATGAATGGTAATATTTGTAAATGACCGACTTTGAGTGAAGGAAAATAAGAAAAAGTGAATGAGAAGTAAATGACTGTGCAAAAAATTGAATGAGTTAACGAGTGGAAGATTTTATAAATAATTGTCTTAGTAAGTGAGATAACACAGCAATAAATGATAGATTGAAGAAATAAGTGAGAATTTAAATGAACAAATTATTCTACATTTGTGAAAGACTGCGATAAAGTAATGCATGCCTAAGTGGTTAATTGTGTGAATGAAGGTTTTAGTAAGTGAACAAATCAATAATGATCAAATGAAAGAATACGAAATTATCGTATTAACGGTCGAAAATAAAATAAATTATTATGTACAGTACTGACTGAATTCGGTTATTAAGGGAGCCACGAAGTGAGTGATCTTGAGAATGATTTTTTTAAAAGTTTGTTGTGTAATAAGTGTAAAATAAGACAGAATGAATGTGTAAATATCGGTGTGAAGGAATGATTTAGTTTGTTAGCTAGTGAGTGATGGATTGTGTGAATGAATGCGCGAGTGCAATGAATGAACATACATTGCATGATTTTATTAATGGTCTAATGTAAGAGTAAATGATTACGCGTATAAATGAATGTCAGGTTTTGAGTAAATGGGTCTTATCGTTAAAAAGAAAATAATGAGTTTTCATAAGTTTCCGAAGAAATATTGCAAGTGTAGCAATGTTTAATGAGTGTTTTGAATGATAATGTTCGCAATTTTCAAAATTTCCTGTTAAAGAGGAAATGTGACGCCGACGGAATCAGATAAGAGATTAATTTATCTCCGTGAATGAATTATGGCAAGACCACACAGACAAAATAATCAAAGAGTTTGAAATAAAAAAAAGGAGAAGGAAGTAATTGACAGCTACCGTGTGGTCTCTTATTGATCACAAATAACAACTCGGAACAGGTGGGCCAGGTTTAATTTATTTTCTATTTCGTTTATCGACTCCTTACAGCTTAATTCATCCGAATGTTCGTTTCTCATTCAACAAATCGTCCCATGGGCGGAAAAGTCGGATCGTTGGAATTTTAATGAATATTGATGATGTGGAGGTTTAATCGTCACAAAGTCTGCAATACGGGCCGCAATGATCGTCGTTTTGGGTGATATATCCCCGAATGGGAACAGTAGATAGTGATTAAGGATTGACTGTTGTGCCCCGGAAAGGGTTTTACAGGTCGTAAATCCATGCTGTGGAAAGCAAATAATAACGCCAAGCCGGATTAAGAAGGCGCCACTATTATTCAATAAAGATCAAAGCAAATCCAGGGGCACTTTCTAAAAAGGTTATTTTTCAACGAGCACCATAAGAAATTCACGAGAGGGAGTGAGTATCAAAGCTTTGTGCAGGGCCAGGGCCAACATTTGCTGCAGAGGGGGTAATTTAGTTTTGCTCCGGTTTATTGCGAAGCAGACTGGAAGGAGCGAGCGAGAGGGTGAACGAGGGAGCGAGGGAATGTGACCGAGAGAGAGGATATTGGAAATGCCACGCCTTCCTCATATGAGGAACGTTGTCATTACAGCACGTGACCAGACGACCAATTTCAAAAACGTTTTTCCCTCCCGAACTCCCCGAACTGCTAATCTTTTTCTTGCCATATCAGAAAAAGCGATTTTTACAAGGCAGGCCACCGGTGGAAATCACGTTTAGCCCAGACGGGTTTGGGATGATGGGAAAATATAAAAACCTTTTCCGGAAGAAATATCTCGGATCTCATTGTATAGCTATCATTCTTTTTTAATCCAAAACGTCAATATAAAACTCTTTGAAACATAAAAAAACTATTGGCTGTGAATAACTTAAATACAAAATCCATGAGGAGTTAAATCTAGGTTTGACTATCAGTAACAAGGGCACGAAAGACGTCAGCAGATTTCCATTCTTTCTAACCAAAAAATATATAATTAGCCATCTACCTAAGGTGTCTATCGAGTGTTTTGCACTGTGCAATTAAATAACACTATGATGACTCTCCTCTAATAGATAATAGTTACGGCTCATTACCTAGTTATAATCTCTTTACTTTCTTCTTGAATGTTGCTTTTGAAGTATATTTGTTGGGTTTAGCTTTTTTAGCACTTGAAAATGAACTCTCTCTCTCTCTCTACATAAAATAAGTAATGCGGTTTCTCGTTCTTTTCCCATTCGATGCAGCATGACTGCAGATAGATTAGATAAGACCTCCTTGAAGACAGTGTAACGGTTTTCTTGTCTGAATTGCAGTATTTCTTTAATTATCCTTAAGTTTATTGTTGTGGATTTATTAGCTATCCAGAATTTGGTATAAAAAGGCCACTTGAGTACAGAACAGCGATGATCAAGATGAAGATTTCGTGGATTTATTTTTAAATTGATTCTACTCAAGAACAATGCGCTAGGATGGGCCATCGTGTCATACCGATTTCAGCAGTCGATGATCGTCTAATCATCCTAGTCTTTACGAGACAGTTCAACTGAAAGAATGGCCAACCAAACCAAAAAAAAGAAAAACTGAAAGTTTGGAGATGTTTTTAGTTATGATATTATGACCTACAATTCTTTGATTGAATTGATAAAGCAGCGTGCAGTCATAATTATAAGGTGAATGATGCAAATAGTCTAATTAAACGAATTATGTTTCATAAAATTGTCATGAATTATGCTTGATTAAAGTTTTAAAGTTTGGGCTCCATAGGAAAGACAAAAAATCTGTAACACCACTAAATATTGTGGATATATTGTCTTCTTTTTCTTGGGAGTGAATTTAAAAAGGAAACTTGAGGATAACCATCCAAATTAAGATTTGTTTCAGAAGTTACTTGTCAACTGTCATTTTAACTAAGTCAATCAAGTAGATGTACATGCTGCGCCATCATAGCTTTGTCATCATTAACCTTAATCTTTATAGCAGATCTTGATTTGTCTTTCCTTTGATCAAGACTTTATTAATCCTTCACAATAGGGTTGTGTTGGTTTTTTCCGGACTTGCTGTGGCAGGTCGGGAATTTAATCCCCACGTCACCAGCCCTGGGGTGTTGGGGTGTTGAACCACCAGGTTTTTTTTACTTCAACTTTGTTACTTGTTAGTTTCGCTAGTACGGTTTATTCATTGTGCTTTTTCTCGTGTTTTAGTTTGATCTTTGTTTGTCATGTCAAATCTTGGACTAGTGGAGTCCTTGGGTAAGCACGATACCAGATCTTGAGTCGTTGGTTTTAATTGTTAGGTGTTATGAAAGTTGTCTTCTGTAGAATTTTCCTTTCATTCAAGTGACAGTTCTAACTGTTAAGTTATGTTGTAGCACGAAAAAGGAGAGCGTCCTATATTTATTCGAGCGTACTGACTACTCTAGTGCTTTAGTTCTTACAAAACCAGATTCGCTTCTCTTCAACCACACCTTGGTCACACTGTTCTTATTGGGGTTGCTTTTTGTTTTGTCTCTTCCAAAGTTACAGCATCTACCATCCTTGTGCGATCCAAGCCGAACACCTTTTTGCGACGCAACTGCAAGAACAACTGACATAAATTAAGAAAAATGGAGAAACTGGACGTAAAGGAAGCTTGAAAGTAGTCCTTGGACACGTTTGCAGAATTCAACTTTTCTTTACATCTCACAGCATATATTATATACTGCAGTTTACAAAGCAGACGTCACATATTGTAAAATCAACAAACCCAGAAATAGCCGCTGGCTCTTCGTATATCATTAGATATTTTCGCGTTATACTACTCTTTCGACATATTGCACCCACTTCGTCCGATTTTCATTTTTGCACTGCAAATGTAAGAGTTCTTAAACAATTCTATACACTGACAGAAACAGATGGAAAATGAACAAAATGGTCGAAAAACTGAACTTTGGGACCACAACATTGCTCTGTATTGCAATAAGAAAACATTATTCAGACATAAATTATATATAAAAAAATCGGTCTGTTTAACTTCTCTGGGGGTGTGGGGCGCTGGGGTGGCTCTGGTACACGGACACCGATAGCCGTCCCCGATCGGTTTGGAATGTGGGTGGCTAGGCAACACACGCACATCCCACCAGGAGATCGGACGTACTTGAGTCAAAATGTAATTTGAATGGAGTCCCCTGATGCCACATTATTTCCCGGTGGGCTGGCTGGGGCTCTCTTCTTCCCGGGTGGAGGTCTGGTCTTTGTGCTAATGGTGAAAACCAGGGCGTTATTACACACATAGAAATTCATCTCTAGTATTTTCCTGCCGTACAGGCGTACAACGGTGATAATTTACAAGTTATGAAGGATTGTTTATCATTACACTTAACAAGAAAAACATTTGTGCGTATGGTTTGTTTTCTTGTGTTAAATAAATGTTTGATGGAAAGAAAGAACCGCATTGCGTTTCTTGTTCCGTAATTTCAAACCGATTGGCTCGAAGATCAGGAAAGGTTGTTCCCGACTCGGCCCGGTAGAACAAACTTTTTCCCTGTATGTGTTTGCTAATGGGAAAACTGTACGGGGTCCCAGGAGCCTAATGTCCTCTGAAAACTGCCAACTCCTCGGGAGAACTCTTATTGTTTCTTCGCAACTGGAATAGCTTTTTCCACCTCGGGCGACATTTCTACCCTCCAATCGGTACGTGCATCACTCATTTTCCTTTGATAATCCCCTAATTAAACAAGGCCCTACATGAAATAGCCTTACAGCCTAAATTAAATTGTAAATCCGTCTAATAACTGTAATTTAGTTTAATAGAAAATAGCCTATTAATAGTTAAGAGCGAGCTCGGCGTGGGGATCCGTCTTCCCCGGAGTTGTTTTTGTCCCTTTTTACAAATTATTACTAGGGGGGAAAAAACTCGCCCAGGGGAAAATTGTCCTCACAATTTATAGGTGGGTATTCTCGTTATTACAATTATATTTTAAATTAGATTTATAGATTATACCGTTACTTTGTGGAGGATCTTCAGAAAAATAGAATAAAATTTACGTCTAAGGAATATAAAAATCGATAAAAGGCAATTCGAGATACGGCAATAGCTCGGTACGTTAGCACAAGTGCGACAGGCATGACATTGAACTTGCTATGCTAATGTAATAGCTGCTGACTACGCTGCATGGTAGATCGTTATGAGGTATACAATACATTCATCGTCGTGTCATCGCGCATCAACGCAAGTGCCTTTCCCATACTCCGTACTGACGCATTATTATATAATCTTTAATAATCCCGTAAGATATAGTCTAAAAAATAGCCTGAGATGGAAAACATTGCAAATCTTTATTGTTCGGTTATCAACTAGAATAACTAAGTACATAATGCAGATGATTTGATCATATTTCAAATATTAACTGTTCATAACTAGACCGCCTAAAAAACCTCGCTGACAGAAAAGAAAAAAGACAGACAGACACAATGAGTGGGAGAAAATTAAGGTCAGGAGAAAGAGAGAGAGAGGTAATTGAGAGATAGAAGGAGAGCGAAAGAAAGCCGGTGAGAAGAGAAAAGACAAGAAGAAGAAAATATAATAGAAGAGAGAGAGAGAGAGAGAGAGAGAGAGAGAGAGAGAGAAGAGAATTGGTGAGAGACGGATTTACATCAAAATTTGTCTGAGAGACGGTTTCCTTGAAAAATTGATTTTAGTTTTATGTCGGAAATGTATCTTTTTCCATTTGTTGGTACAATAAACTAATTATCCAATTTAGACTTATACATCGATGTCAGTACATTTATACGCTATTACGGAAATTATTGAAAGAGTCGTTGTTCGCCATCTTTTTACTGGAATTTGGAAATCATTAGCATGAGAGAAGGAAAAAGCGTTTCACCTCGTCAATGAAAATTTCTGCTCGAGTCTGATGCGGAACTTTGTTTGAAAGTTGAAAACCTTTAATTCTCCAATAAGAAGAATGGATGAGAAAGCAGGGGAAATAAGCGCATCAAATAATTGGCCGAGTTTTCTAATTGCTCTCCCGCTCGAGGAGGATGGGACGGATGACGATATTTCCCTATATTTGTGTTTGTTCTACCCTCGAGGGGACGGGTCCCGGTGGTTAAATTGCTTTCCACCGCATGACGAAAGGCGAAATAAAGAAGGGGGAATGATTAAAAAAGTTTATCTCCGAGTGGAACGAGCTCCTGGATTACCATTCGGAAAGACTCCCTTGTTTAATTTAAAAACGCCCCCGTTGAAAGACGTTTCGACGAAATATATGAAATTCGCGAAAGGACGTGTGAGGCGCCCGTTCCATTCTCAACGGGCTCCTTTATTACCAGGCGATCAGTCAAGGGCATTACTTAATCCTCTTACTTTAAGTAATTGTCCTTCAAGGCCCCTGAAGAGACATTAGAACCGATTCCTTTACTGGCTAATCTGTCTCCTTCAGCGGTTTTCAAACGTGTTCCCGTTCCAAATGAACCAATTTGGCCCTGGAGCACTGAAAGGGAGTGGCGACCTTTCAACGCTCCGTTTTATTTTCTTTCAAACCTCGAAACGACCTGTAGAAATCCCTGTCAAAACCACGTCGTACAGTTAAACAACTAATGCAAGGACTAACTACTAATGCCCATTATCCGTGCTTTTTGAGCATTCAAGCGAAACACCGAACGAAAACGGCCTTCAAGGTTTGAAATCTCTAAGCATCCAGTTCATTCTGTAACGATCGGCTTCGGGGCACGCAATGTAAACAACATGTAGAATTACATCACTAAATAACAGGGATTATAAAATTTAGGGGGCTCCATCTTTTGTGTTAACTACAGTATTTGACTTGGAACAGTTGTTGATTCGAAATTCTGATCAAACTCGATCCACTGTAGTCCAAAATGGTAGTGGTCTGAAAATTGATAATGTTCGAGTATCATTGACCAGCATTATAAGATTATATTTATAAATCCATTATCATTGCTTCTTTACGTTTCAAGTTTTACATACTCAATACATTTCGTTTAAGTCTTGTTTGGGGGCTGTTAGGGCTATTCATTCGATAGCCAAGTCATTCGTAGGTTCAGTCATTCACTTAATTTCACGACCATTTATTCCTTAATTGGCTCATTGATTTATACCTTTTTCTCAATCACGTCTATCAATGAATAACACAATATTCCTCTAATAAAATCGTAATCATATTCATCCACCCACGCATGTTTCATTATTTGTACAAACACCCAATGAATTAAAATTCAATCGATCCCTCATATTCTCTCACTCATACGATACATCATTCATGTCACTTGTTAATTCACATGATCATTATTATTTGGAATCATTCATTAATTCGTCTATTTAATGATGGGGATTCATCAATCCCACAGCTATTTATTCAATAATTTACACATTCATTTACCTAAGGCTTCATTCACACGCTCATAGCGGTATGGTATCATTCCTTCGTACAACACACATTCTTCTCATTCACGTGATAAATCAATATCAGATTCACTCACGAATTAGATCATTTATTTAATATAACAACCATTTATTAGTAGGTTTACTCACTTGTTCATTTACATATTCGTTCAAACACCCAATTACAAAATCAATTTCTAATTAGATCGATCGCCCTCACATTCGTTTACTCAGCCACACATACACTAGCTCATTCGTTCCCTCACTCGTATAAAGAATCCTCATTCATTCATCCCCCACTTTGCTAATTTATTTTCTCATTCACAATAAATCAACAAGTTTTCATTTTCTTAATTGTTAAATCACTGGTTTAAATTTATTTTCTCTCTATATCAATTTTCGTTATGTTGATTAGTTTGAAATCAATCGTCAATCGAATATTATTTTTTTTCAATATCTTCACCACTTGCACTATTTTATATGGAATCGTTTTCAGGTTTATATCCACGAGTTTTACCATTGATTAATCAAAAATTAAAAATCAATTTTTACATCGCATTTAATTGAAACATCAACCTGTCAGGCATTTTGACATTGTTGTATATCCAGACCCCCTCATGATCTGGCCTAGGAGTCAGTCGGTAATTGCGGAATATGCGTCGTAGAATTAAAATCAATAAATTAGAACCGCCCTATATAAAGAAAAGAAATAGAAGAAGAGTGATAGAAGAAATTATGAATTCCAGGCTCCGCCCGGTCTTACAACTCCTTAAAGAATAATCAAGGCTCTTCTTGGCGCGATCCTCCCCCATTAAAGTCAATTTCCACTACCGTACAATTGAGAAAACCGGTTTCAGGTCCGTCATCAGTAGCAACCGGTCCAAGGAACGTTAATGCCCCGTACGAAATAGGCTACAAGTCGGCCAGTTTAGTCAGCCTGTGGAAATTTCGAATATACAAGATTTAAAGATAGCAAAAAACCATAACAATGACTACGACCGAAGAAAAAAAAATTAGACCAGCCATCCTCGAGATTAAATTTTCCAAGGAGGTTTCGTGTCGAATCGCAAGGGCTGTATTGTCGGCCTCGCATGCCCTTCCGGGTTAATTGGATTTTTTAATTTCACGCTCAACCCCCGCACACCCAACGAAGGAGGAGGCATCGAAAAATTAACCGAAAAGGGGAGAATCGCCCTAAGCGTGAAAAGCTCTACCGGGACGGCCGATTCAATTGGTCCAAAAAAAAAAATATATATAAAAAAAATATTCCAAGAGGAAGCAAGGGGCGGAATGAAAACCTTAGGAGCCAATTAGCTGGTGTACATTATCCAAAATTTGTCTTTTCATTCCCAACAGGCCTCAACTATCAGTTCACGCAGGACAAAATGTGTTTATATCTTTGGAAAACAAAAGTGAACCTTTCAACTTGAAACGCTTCATTTTCTTCCCTTTTTTTTCTAAAAAAAAAGTTCTGCCGGTTGACCTCCAAGATGATTCCAAACGAGACTACTAACTGTTCAAAATAAAAATATTTACCGTTGGAATCATTTCAAAATCGGCACGTGAAATGTGAATTTGAGCCATTTCCTCTGTTATCAAATTAAGGAGAGAGTTGGGCGAATTAATGGAGTTAATGAGGGAGCGATTGGAATAATGAGTATGTGAGTAGTTTAGTAAGTGGGTGACTGCGATAGAAAATTTGTTAATGAGATAATAAGTTAATTTTAAGTGAATGAGTTATTCAATGAAACGAAAATGAGTTAACTAGCGAGTAAGCGAGTGATAGTGGGAGTGACCGTGTGAATAACGGACTAGGTTCTTGAGACATTACGTCGATTTGTGAGAGAGTAAGTTGCGCGGAGCGCTTGCTGCGTCTGTTAATACCTAGCAAGGTAAATTACTGATATTAAGTTAAATTTTTCATTTGCATTACGCCTAGATTACCATAAAATTCTGAATGTGGATCAATAATAACAACTAAATAAAAATCTACATTCATTTAACTGTCATAGATTAATGAGGAAAGAAATTATATAAATACAAAATTTACTAATAATGTAATATACTAGGTGCATCAAAAATTAAATTTTGATCCCCTCATTAAAAACCATAATAAATCTATTCGGACACACATCTTGAAAAAACTTATAAATTTGTGCAAAATGAGATACAATGCACTACAGTAGGTTAAATACATATAATGGGGAAGAGATAGAGATAGAGGTAGATAGATAGACAGATAGGCAGTTAGATAGATAGATAGATAGATAGAGGAGAGAGAGAGAGGAGAGAAAGAGAGAAAGTGAGAGAGAGAGTGAGAGAGTGAGGGAAGGAGGGAGATAGACAGACAGACAGACAGACAGAACGTGTTAGATGGGAGAAAAGTGATCTACAGTGTGAAAGGGGAGAGGGAAAGGGATAGATATATAAAAAGAAAGAGATAAAGAGAGGGAGAAAGAGCAAAGAAAAAAAAGGCAACTATAGAAAGGACAGACAAAAAATAAATAAAGAACGATATAGAAGGTGAGTGATAAATAGATACACAGAAATGAATAAAGTGACAGCGAAAGAGAAAGAGATATATCTATAGAATGAGAGAGAGGAAAAAGAAATAGGTAAAGGTATGGATAGACAGAGAAAGAGAGAAAAGTGAGAGAGAGAGAGAGAGAGAGAGAGAGAGAGAGAGAGAGAGAGAGAGACAGACAGACAGATAGGTATAAATCGGGAGAGCGAAAGAGAAAGAGACAGTGAAACAAGAAACAGGAAAAGATATACAGAAAAATGTTCAAATAGATCGAAATAAAGCGATAGCGAAAGTGAGAGGAGAGAGAGTGAGTGAGTGAATGGGGGAGCGAGAGGGAGAAGAAAAGTGAAATAGTTTGAAAGGAGAGAGAGAAAGAGGTATATAGATAAAAAGAAATAAATAAAACGAGAGTGAAAGTGAAAGAGAAAGAGAGAGAGACTGGGTGAGAAATATGTCTGTGTCTATCTACATGTCGCTGGAATGCTGGAAATTGTATATTCTGTTTTATCTGGCTGCCTCGAGAAATTTGAATCCAAATCGAGGCTCGAGATTCTGAATTGTTTATTAAACGATATTCCAGGAGGTCAATTGGAAAACCCAAAGACGAGGGATATTGCGTTGTGGCCGGAATTCATTTGTAGCGGTTTCCCTTAATTCAGTTAGGCTGTTTGTTGAAGTTTCCGACTGTTAACGGCCAAGTTTGCTGTACAAGCCGCCCCGGGGGCTTGGGCAGAGGAAAAGCGCACGGAACCCCTCGGCTTTTCCCTCATGAATCTTTTCCACTCCCACGGGATAATCCCAGACGAATATAATCATAATCAGTCAAGCTGAGATTTCCTCTTAATTAAATCGAAAATTATTCTCATGGTAGAATTAAATATGTGCAATACTAATAACACTTAAGCGGATGTTGTAACAATATCAGGCATGATCCTGATTAAAATCTTAATCTTCTAATCTGCTTCTAGCAAAATCAATACGATATTTAAATATTCCATTAATTCAAATTGCCCATCAATGCATAAAGGGTTGAGGGATAATTTGAGCGTGCAGATAAGGCGTGATTTAAAATTCCATCCTTTAGTGTAATTTTGACATATTAATAATTGCCGGTGAAAGGTTTGCTACTTTCTGATACTTTATTAATATTTTAGAAATATCTAATAAAAAATCCCTGGATCCTTGAGATTTATAAATTGTTCTTCTCTTGCCAGTTTGGAATGTTAAACACGTTGAAAATGACAGGACAGGACAAACAAGAGTGTGCTTTTCCCTGCTTATAACCCATACCCCATTCAAACCAAAACAACAAACTCAACTTAAAAACTAATTGTCAAGAATATTATAACAGCAATCAGGTCTTTGCTGTCTTCAAGAATTCGTTTGTATTTCTCTTTTTGTCAGGGATATATGCAGGGTGAAGCACTGAGAGTCTGAGACACCTCTAGGGAAGGCACCATAACAGACCAACCCGAGAGAACAGTCAGATCAGCAACGACCTAAATAAGGGCTCATTTTGTGTTTTTGAGACCAACCACTGAAGATGATGAGAAGTCGACATACCTAGGATATACCAAAACAACGAAGGGTTGAGGATCAGCTTTGAATATTCCGTAGTAGCGAAAAAAAACTATCATTTCGAAAAACCTTCATTGGTTTTTATGTTTTTAACTTGTTACTGTGTCTTATGCTATGTTTTTTCCAGTTGATAACCAACCACATTGAAGAAGGCGAGACGACGAAATGCCTTTGATAGACCAAAACAGCAAAAACAAGAGGAACTCTTTGAAATTTCCTTATTAGAAATAAACGAAGAAAGATAGATCAAAATGATCTTAAAGAACAAACTGGAATGCGCCTTTCCCTGCTTAAAACCCAGATCTCATTCCAACATACAGGAGCTCAACCTACCGTCCAAAATATCCGTTTCAGGTCTGAATACTAATTTTTGCCACCTTCAATAATTGCTTCGTAACTTTCTGTTAGTCAGGGTTATAAGCAGGGTGAGAGTATTTCGGACTAATTCGGAGTCTGGCTGAAAAGAGCGCTCGTGAGGAGAGGAGAACAGGTGCTTTTTTGATCTTTTTTTAAGTGAGTTTGGCGGTAGACGTGTAGGACGAACGACGCATACTGCATATCTTAATTTGGCCGTTAATTTGGTAAGTAGTGCGTACCATTTAATTACTCCCCCCATACAAACATATGTATGCATAATATATATTGCTAGTTGACGAACCGTTAGATTGTTGATTGTCTCTGTAATAATGTATTACAGTATATATTGTATATAATTGTATATTGTGTATGTTTTGAGGTAACGGATTGTTAGTAGCAGTTGTCACTATATTATTTTTAATAAATCACTCTTCAATCATGTACTATTTTTCTGAGGGTGGCTAGGGGAGAGATTGAATTAATAAAATCGTCAAAGCACACACCCCTTTGTGACATTCCCTCCGTCATGTGAAACGTGCACCGGCTGGGGTGGACAAACCCTGGATTCCACTTGACATACGAGTGTTGGGACGGAAATGGAAAAAAGCGGGAGCGGGAGTACCCGGATAAAGGGGTAGGGGGGTTGGTTGGTCGGGGGGAGTAAAAAACAACCCCTAATTTACAAACACGGGACACGGTTTCACGTTTGCGACTTTATTAGCGGCGTCGATTTAATTACTTTCAAGTGCTTGTTAACGATTGTTTTCAAAGGATTGTGGCGTGTTGAGAGAAAAAAAAAAGAAAAGATCTCTCGTGTGGGGTCGTTATACAAAACCTTCACAACACGTTACAAATTAGGGCGAATCAAAAGAGACTTTTCCTCTTAACCTTTGAAATTTGAATATTTACTATATTTTCAATTGTCTGACTTGCTCGACCTCTTTCTCGACCTCGTATTGATTTTCATTTTGACCTTCATAATTGATGACTGATTTTCCTTTTGTTTTATCCCAAGTTTGTCACATGTGGATCAAATGATTAAAATCTAGAATCATGCGTGTCTCTTGGGACCGACCACTGAAGGTGAAGAGAAATTTAAAAGCATCTGAAAATTCACTAATAAGAACATAAAACAATAAAAACAAAAATCTTTAATTAGTTTTTACGGTTGTACATATTAACAAATATAAAATCGTGCTTTTTCCCTTTGAGACCGACCGATTAAACCTAGAACCTGAAACGCTTCGAACAGTTCAAACCAGCACCAATAAATAATAATTAGTCAATCAATAATAGTGCATTGTTTAATGATTTTTAACGAATTATCATGTCTATAATTTTGTCAGTCCCTCTAACTACCCACCGCTGAAGATGTCAAAACGCGGAACGCTCCCCAAGTCTATTACAGTAAGGTAAGGGGGTTTCATCTTTGAAAATTTAATTAAATGAAAATTATACAATCAAATCGATCAATTTATAGTTTTATTTAAGGTTTTAAACTGATTTTCACGTCTAGAATCATTAGAGTTTTTTTTTTTTTTTTTTTGAGACCTACCACTGAAAATGATGAGAAGTGGAAACGCCAGTGACAGATCAAAACAGCAAAAGGTTGACGAACAGTTTAGGAAATTCACTAGTAAGGGCATAAACCTAAATTGAAAATCTTCTGTTTGGCTTTTATGGTTTTAACGAATTAATGAACAATGCTTTTGCGTATTGAGACCCACCACTGGCGGGAAGTCGAAACGATTCTGAATACCGAAAATACCAGAATCGCCTTTGAAAATTCGTTATTAGAATTTAAAACAAAACCTCAAATCTATATTTAATTCTCTGTTTTTATTTTCAGTTTTACAGATGCTGGTTTGGTTTAAGGTTTTAATGGACTTTTAGCTCTAGAGTTATTTATTAAGAGTTCCTCTTAAGGTTAAGGATTAAAGATGGCAAGGAACCTTAAATCTTTTAGTCTTAACAAATTAACATATGAAAATAAAACAATGGAATAAAGGAATCTTAGTTACTTTTACATTTTTTGAACGTAATAAGATGTTCTAAATTGCGACAGTTTCATTCAACCCGCCTCTGATGATGGGAGAAGCCGAAACGTGAGAGATCAAAACAGTAGAAATTATCAGAGATCAGCGTTGAAATTTCAATATCAGAATGTGAATGAAACCACAATTAATAATAGATAATTCTTCGGTATATTCTATAAAATCTGGAATTGTTAGTATATGTTGTACATTTTCAACAATCACATTCTAGAATATCTATTTATGTTTTCGCGGTCCGATTGACCAACCAACATCTTTCAATTAATCAATCTTCATCTCAGGTATTGGTTGAGATAAAAAAGCCACGAGCTTGATTCGACCCCACGAAATTCGGCTATTCTATAATATTATTAGGATTACTCCCAAGACAAACCAATGAATATGGCGACAGTTAAAACACCTCTGACAGTCCACATAATCGAAAAGAAGAAAAATTGATTATAAAATAAACTTTAGAAAATCTGAATAGTTTAGGAAAGAATTTAGGGAAGCAAATTGAGCCTACTGGGTTTTTATAGAAAATGATACTGCTTGAAATATTGGCTATGTTGTTTTATTCTTTCTGATCACGTTTAGTGTCTACTTGCATGACTATAATTAAACTTTATGCAATGTATTGGTTGAGATAAAAAGTCAGTGTGACGAGCGGGATGCGAACCCTTGATCTTCGGCTATATACGACTTTGAAGTCACGATAGCTCAAGTGGTAGAACAGCGGAGTCATTAGTTGAAGGTCGTGGGTTCGAAACTCGCTCATGACACTGACTTTTTCCGAACAAAGTCCTTACATAAACAAAATAATTAATTGAAATACGTATTTGTCCTCACTCAAAGCTATTTGTAGATGTGGCATAAGATAGGTTTTATCTCAACCAATACCTTTCATAAAGATTAATTAATTGAAAAATGTTAATTGGTCAATCGGACCACGAACTCTAATGGAGGTAGGTGGTTGTCGGTTAATGGAGGGCGGTAATGAGGCGACGAGGGGCCCAACTCAAAGATAAAAGTAAGCTAAAAAATGTTTTATTGTCTGTTCGGAAATGGTTCGACGATTGTCCGGAATAAATTGTGTTTACATTTTTTCTCTCTGAGGATGATTACATTGCAATTACTGGAGATGGTTAATAAGCCTGCAATTTATTTTTGTCGTTTTCCGGGAAAAGCGCAGAATCGACAATTCCCCTTTGTCAAACGACCGTCGTATACTCGTTAACGGGCGGTTTACTTTAAACGTAGTTTCCCCGAAGGCGGAGTTGACAATTATTGGCTCGTTAAACCCAGAGCATCCGTCGTCGGTGATTGAAGGTGGAAGAGTTTCGAAAAGACACCACCCCGGTTTTCTCTCACTCCTCCAGTTTCCTCCGGAATCCTGGATAATTGGTTCCCGGTTAATGGAGGGGCGGTAATGAGGCGACGAGGGGCCCACCTCAAATTCGGTTAAGGCTCAATTTGCCGCCTCCGAGGAAGGGCCGCCGCCTCTAATCTCGCCCCCGACGACGGTTATTTTATCAATTATTTCCCCTCACACGTTTTAATAGACCTGGCCCGGAGGGATCTCCCTTTAACTTTGTCAATAAACCCCGGGAATGGAAATCCTCCCGCGGCCAGCGAACCCGGCTTTAAACCAACCCTCGCGTTTATCATTTCTATACTTTCAAAAGACATGTTAAGAAAACCCACTGAGAAACACTTCCCACAATCCCAAAGAGACTTTAAGTGTTGTTTAAAGGGCCGAAAACCGATAATACAAACGGTCGTAAACATGCTTTTCTCATTTATAAACCCTGCCGAGGAGGGGTTCTTTTGATCTTCGTTCAAGTACAATCGTCGGAGCGGAAAACGAGAAAAAGATGAACCGATTTAACGGGAAACGGCTGCTCTGGATGTTATACAAATTGCACCGTCGGGAATTGGTGAAATCTGACCCTTTTTACTCCTGAGACTCGTCTGATTCTCCTCATTAAATTAATTTTTCAAAAGCCTAAGAAAAACACAAAATATCCTACCATTTTCCTACCTTCAACTCGTTTTCATCCATTATTACTTTCCCACTTACATAACTGTTCGTACAAAATCAACTGCAACCATTTTATTTTCACAATTAACAGAATTATCATCAGACTGTTTGTTCTACCGGCTTAATTATCTAATTTGGCAAAAATTACCACATGACTTCAGCATACTTTATTTGTGGGGGCACGTTGGTTTGAGGTTTTCTACATTTTACAAGTATTATTTTCCAAATATTGCTTATTTTCTCGGTGCACCGCCTTATACGCAAATTTTCATATATATTTTCTTGTTTCGCAACCCACGATTTTTAATTTTAATGTTGGCTTTCCACTTTACCTTGAACACCGGTTTTTCTAAGAGCTTACATGCTTAATTTGGCTTTACTAGAAACTATGCTCGTTCACTCACCATCCTAAGTAATTTCCTTTTTGTTATTTGCTTCATAGTTCTCTCTCGTTTGTATTATTTTAAATTACTTAGGCTTTTTATAGTTTAACAGTATGATTTTTAAAATAAAGCCAATTTTCCAACTTCAAGCACGTCAGTTGAGCTGTAAGGCTTGATATCCCGGACCTCCAATATATTTGATCGTTTCGCAATTTTACTCGCTTTTGTTCCCAACTTTTCGATTGTCTTGGTCTTCGAAACTTTTCTTCAAGATACATTTGTTTTTCTACAAGCTCGCGTGACAAAAATATACCAATTTACCGGCTGATTTTAGCATAATTTTAGTTTGTTGTTCGACAATGGTTGTTTTATCAGAATCCGAATTAATTGCTGGCTAGTTTTTAAGTTTTTCCATTTCACCTAGGCTCGTTTTTTACAGGCTCACTAACCAAATTTAACAAATATTGTCTATTTTGTGTAACAACTTCGTCGTGTAGAAAAGCTGGCTATTAGCAACCTCTCGTCTTATAGTCGTCTTAAGACCCTTCTCAACATAAATTTTCTACATTTTGCAATTACCTCGGTGTACTATTGTTTCTTGAAATTACATCGGCTCAACAGTTTTGAAAAATATACCGATTAATTTCTGTATAAATTCGTTTTGTTTTGATATTTTATGTTTTTTCCGCGAATATGCTACTTGGCCCAGCATCCGACATCATTTCTAGCCGTATTTTAATTTAACATGTTTACCTGTTTTAAACTAAGTACGTTATTCTGCTGTTTAACAGTATCATTTTCCCCACAATGTCTACCCTGTGGTTATAAACACTTTATATTATCCTCGACCTTTCGTCTTTTTCATCGTTTCGCGATTCACCCAACAGCTATTTAATTTTCCGATTATCGTGGTCTTTCACCCTTTGTTAAAATTGCATCGGTTTATTTTAATTTTGCCTATTTTTCTCTTTATAGCCAATTCATGTTAGATGAAAAGCTAACTTTAAACTTCTATTTATTTTATCTTCTACTTACTCTTCTAACGTTTAAAATTCGTCCTTTGTGACTATTCTTGGTTGAACATAAATTTCCATTAAATTATCACTTATTTCAGGTCAAATGTGATCAATATACAGGTTGTTATTGATTGACGGTAGCATTCTTCTAAATTTATTATACTTAATTTTTAATTGAGTTAAATTTTTCCATTGGCTTCTATTTTTTCTTTCGCTAATTAAATCCTTTTAAATGTTCATTTCATTTTTTATAAAACAGCCCTATTCTACAGGCTTTACATTATTATATTTTGTAATAATCCTCCATCCCATGAACAACTTTAAAGTGGCAAGATCGGCAGATCGACAAAACCAGCTCATAATCTCAGCACATTTCTTTTTACCTTCTAACCTGGTATAATATAGAATGAGATGATCAATAGAATTTTTGCCGGTTGTATTTTGAAAAGTTTAAATATCTGAATGAAAAATATAAAAATCTTCCGTTGCTAAGTTTTCCTCTAGACTGAACCCCATTCTACAGAAACAGTGTTTCCACCCCCCTACCCACCACATCCTTGGCAATAAATATTCGACCCACCGAGGAGATAAGATAGGGTTGGAAGGAAGAAAGGAAGAAGCACGCGATTCTCTAAATAAACACGTCGGCCGCTCATGGCTAGTTGCACCTATCATGATGCCGACGGGCGGACACGTACACGTAGTCTTATTAAGCCATGATGAATATTTCATTCGTCGGAAAAAGCCTGTTCAAACGATCGTTTATCCTTTTTTTTCTTAGGCTTCCCTTCTACGACGAGAGCACCGTGATGGATCGCGATCCTTCACTCCCTCGCAAACATCCCTTACATAAATTAGGCATTATACTGACTCTAGGGGGTGACTTAGAGGGGAAAATCGCTGTACCTTGAAATCTTTATGAACAAATGAACTGTTGTTGGTACTTCGAAATTGTATATGAATCTCTATTCTTAATCTCATATCGATTTATTCCTAACAATCGATAATTTTGTATTACGCTCATGTAACTTAAACTTATACATTTTACATCAATGTTTTACGATTAAATTAGTCTGTAGTTTGATAGTTTTGTTTCGTCTTGAACTCCAACTGATTTTTGTAGTTGTTGGATGTTCCACTGGTTAACAATCAAAATTCATTCAAATGGAACGATTCATGCCTTTCCCTGTTTATAACCCAGCACTAACGCAATTTTCGACTGTAGTGTGTCCGTAATAGTATATTCAGCGAATTGACCTAGTGAGTCGAATTATATCTTACCTGTAATCTAACATCATTATTAACGCTTAAGTCCAGTAACTTAGGGATAACGAGCGGACGAGGTACTAGACTGTATTCAACCTACACTGTATCAAACTAACATAAACAATCATAAAACACATATTTCCTAGACAAATCAATCACCGTGGCAGCCAGTAAGCGAGAAAATGCGAACCAGTGATTCGTATATTTTAATTCTAATCTATGTCCAGTTGGTTGGTGATAAAAAAGGAAAAACCAATCTGTCTAGTTTGCCAGTTTACTTGCGACTAAATCCGAAAACTCGGCGAGAACAGGCGGACCAAAGATTACACTGTTCTCAATTTACGCTATATACAACAAAGAAACATAAAAAAATGTTATGTCCTAGCCAATAAAATTAATCACCTTCGCCGAATTAAGTTTATAAACGATTAGGTTGCTGAAAAATGCGAGAGCATACGGACCAGAGACTTGTATGCGTTCAATGTAAACTATGTAGAAGCCAACATAATAACATTTATGTCTATGTCAAAAATAAATAAAATTACCCTGTCAAGTTATAAAAATAAATTACCGTCAGACAAGTTTATTTACGAGTAAGTTCCGAAACAGCCAAAGCAGGCGGACTTGAAATTCGACTTCTGCCATCTACGCCATATAAATATAAAGCACACTAGCATAAAATTTAAAAAAAATTGAATCATAGCAAAAACCTCCCTCAACCGGACAGGCTTAGTTTATAAATGACTACGTCAGAAAAGGTAGTGAATACAAGAAAGTTTTCAATATATGGTTTCCAACAAACCAACATAAAAAATGCATGTCAGCCTTTAACATCACCCTGTTAAAAGAATAGCTCGCTAAAACAAAGCGAAGAGTTGCGGACCAATGGATTAATTTAATTTATATCTAAAATAATGAAATTACTGACGTTAATCGGTTTTTTAAATTTAATTGAATAAGAAAAATCATATATAATTGATTAAATAATATATAAATATAATTATTCGGAGATCGAGAGATGTAGTCTGTGTGATGTAGGTTTTAGAAAAGCATTTTCTTTATCGTGTCACGTTTCGATCTTTATTGAGATCATCTTCAGTGCCTGGGATTGATAAACATTGTTTACATTTTACAAATACAAATGTGTAGGATGTGAAACAAAAAATTTATGCAATTCTAGAAATTTTAGATTAAAAAAATGATTAAATAAAATGAATTGATACACCGCTAGAAATTTTTTTTAAACACATTTTTTAGCATTGTATAAATTCATTTTATTTATTTATTACAAATACATGTAGGATTTGAAAAAATGAATTTATACAATGATATAAATGTGAGATTAAAAATTTAAAAAAGGAATTTACACAATGCCAGAAAATTGTAGATTCAATCCATGTACTTGTATTATACTATATTTTTCTAGCATAGTGTAAATTCATTTTTTTTTATTATAAAATTTTCTTGCATAGTATGAATTCATTTCTTCACACACAACAATGTTTATAAATCCAGGCCCTGAAGTTGACCTCAATAAATATCGAAACGTTGGCTCGATAAAGAAAATGATTTTCTAAAGCCTACTGCACACCAGACCGCATCTTACGACCTCTAAATCGTCAAAAAACGGTCACTAAACACCACACATATAAATATATTAGAAAATTAATTCAATAAAATATAAATATATAATTAGACTTCCTGGCAAAATTTATTCCTAGGAAAGACTAGCAAGCGAGGGTCTCGAGTACGTCTTAAGTAATTATTTAACCTCCCCTTTTAAATATGTCCAATCGTAAAATCGTTTTATTGCCATAGCTGAAAATAAATCACAACCATACCCAGCTGGGTGGCAGTAAACAGACGGATTTATGACGTCCCATGGATATTAAAACTCATGATTTCAAGTAGGCCCTCCGCAAACATGTCACTCGTTTCTTTGATGTGACGGGTAATAAACAAGGAACGCGGTTTACTTATAAAAGCAAATATTTCTCTCGAAACAGAGAACGCAGACTCACGTCCAGGACGACTCGACTCACCTGAAACAGACAAAAGAAAAGCATTGTAATAAAAACAGTTAAGAAAAAGGAAAATGCACTATATTAAAAATACATATAATTTTAATGTTATTCCGACTATTCTGAACAACATTGGTCGTAATTTTTCTTTTTGGAGAGCTAGAATATGAAGGCCGATGATTTCCATTAACTACTGCCGATATGTACAAAACCGTGTTTTTTAAACGAAATGATCTGACGAATCTGTCGGCCTGAGATGTCATATCGCTAAAATATTTCACTACAAATATCCTCAACGTGTGCGAAAGTAAACTTTTCCAGTCAGGTCAAAAATTTGGGGATCATTTTTTAAAACTCAATATTATGTGTCAGTCTGATGTGGCCTATTCTTAGTGATTTTTAGAAATTCTTTCAACAACAACATTGCATTTTTTAAACGAAATTATTATCTTTCCGTCTGAGATGGCCTATTCTTAAAATAATTTCTTACAGCACGAATATAGAAATGTTTCTGTAATAATATCCTCAATGAGCACAAAACTAAACGTTTCCTGTCAGATAAATATTTCTGGATCAACATAATTTCCTATAAACTAAAATTAGGTGTTAGTACGACGTGGCCTATTCTTTGTGACTTTTAGAAATTCTTTCTCTTTTTACAGCAAGAATATGAAGGTCATTAATATCGTTTTCAGGTCTGAGTTAGCCATCCTTGAGATAATTAGCCAAAGCAATAATTCGTTTTTTTTATAATAACATAGTATGCTCAACGGGTACAACTTTATCAACGTGCCATTTACTAAGTGGTTCGTGGCTGTCTTGTAGTAAGGGTTATAAGCAGGGCGATTCACTGACAGATACTACGGAAAATCGCCGGTCTGCTGGGTAATTATACTAATTTTCTAATCTATAAATAAATTAAGCTCATAAACTACTTTTAAGACATGATTAATAGAACCACTAATGAAGATGGCGAGAAGCCGAAACCTGTATGTAAGAAGAAAACTGTAACTATAGACAGACCAAAATGGCATTAAACGACAAACACTTGTTTGAATATAATCCATATTAAATAATTTTTTTTCTGTTAGTCAAGGATATAAGAAGGTGAGGCAATAACACAGACCCTAAACGAAACTCGCTATTTTAGCTAAATATCATCTTTATTGATAATTATCGTAGTTTTGAACTAAAAATAAAGTAATAAATAATGTACAAAAAATATTGAAAAAAATTAAAAAGCAACCTCGATTCTATTTATTGATTTGATCAAGTTTATATTCATCCATTAAAAACAACAAAGGAGGATGGAAAGCCATGAAATATTAATTGACATCAATTTGGGTTGATTCGTGGTAAAGGGGTGTGAAAATATTTGAAATAGCATTATCCAGGGTGTGACTCGAATATCGACGTAAAACACCGCGTTTTGGCGAGTAGGGGGTTGTTTTTTTATTGTTTAATACAGCCAATAGCTGTCAGAGGGGTTCGAAAACCAGCGGAGGGAGTTTTTCGGCTATTTAACAACACTGGGTTTTTAATTGGGTATTTTAGCGGTTGGGACAAAGCAGTCGGCGGCCATGTTTGATTACCCCCCAAGCCCTAACCCTTCAACCGACCCTTTCTCGACTTGTAATTGTATTTCAGGAGCTACCTCGTCGACTTAGTTTACCGGCGAAAAAGCTCAGAGCGGGGAGCCTAAATTCAATTAACGCCCTTTTCCTACCTGGTTTTTTTTTTTAAAGCGGGCTCTGTATGCAAATATAATATAAAAAAAAGCCTTCTTTTCACGTTGAAGGGGTGTCGGTTTCAACGCCGATAACACTAGAGGGGGAGGGAGAAGGAAGATTTTAAAACGGATTATCCGTCCGTGGGGAAACAGAAAAAATAATTTTGTGAGATTTCTACGGGTGAAACTGCAATTTTGATTGTTTGAAAAACGTAAAAACAATCTACACAAAAAACACATTAAAACAGTGCTAATAGTCAGAAATAAACGCAAAGGTCTATTAAGTCTATTAACTCCAGACAAACTAACAAAAACGTCTTCTCGCCATCAGTATATGACCGACTGTCGGACAGGTTATAAGAAGGGTGAGGCACTTAGTTTCAACACGGATGATAAAGGAGTCTGCCAATTGATATATCTCCAGTTTTGATCTGTTATAACCGTACAAATCAATGCACTTACTTAAAAATCAAAAAAACGCATCGAATAAAACAGAAATATAAACCGTCACTGAAGATGGGGAGAAAGGGAAAAACAAACCAGCAAGTGTAGTCAGACCAAAACAATCAGAAACGACCAAGGAAAAGTATATTCGACAAACTTCAGATAACAAGTTTTAATAAAAATCGTCTTCTTATTTGAGTAGTTGGCTGTCTGTTAGAGTTTGTCCTTTACTTACGCAGGGTGAGACACTAACGCCAACACGGTACGTACAATAGATTGTGTAAAGAACATTTAGTTTCGTACTTTCAAAGGGTAAAAGTTAAAATTTACTTTATAAAGCAGGCAAAAAGCTGGAAACATCAAAAATTTAGACTCGACCACTGAACATGGCGAGAAGCTGATTTCGTCTGAGAGAACAAGACGAGAAGAGAGGCAAAATAAAATTACCAAAAACGACCATAATAAAACTAAATAAATTTACACACGTCAACAACTCTGTATAGAAATAATATTCAACAATTGGTTTGTGTCTGTCTGCTAATCAAGGTAATAAACAGGGTTAGGCACACGATTTTACCCTTCTGAGAATTCAACTTGGAATTGTGATTTTTCTATCGAATCTATGAAGAAGTTAAGCTTTAAATATATCACTGATGACAATAAATGCAACACTTATCACTGAAAAAAATATCTGCCATACGAAGAGTTTAAGTATCGAACGAGTAAATTAAAATAAACTCGGCTAACTCATGACAACATTTCTCATGGAAACCATATTTAGTAATTTTGTTGGTCTGTCTGTTAATCAGGGATATAAACAGGTTGAGGCAAGACCCACCAGGGAAGATTGAGAAAATTTGCAATTTTGGTAAGTTAAAGTCGCTTCTCAGAAAGTTCAAAAAATATTGTTTTTAAAACTCCTTTCCTCGGTCCTTTCGATACAGAGTAATTACCATATTTTAATCTTGATATATAATTTAATCATAATCATAACTCTTGAATGTTTCGGCTCATCTTCATCATAATGAAATCTAAATTAGGCAGAATCTATTTTGGCAGGTTTCCTCCTGACTGCGACCTCTGTGTAAACCCCGTTTTCCTGTTACCGATCGATCAAATATTGACTTTATCTTGATGAATTTGATGATGTTTAAACAATCTAATACGAGCTTCGACTTAATAGCCTCTAATTGGCCCATAAAAGCTCTTTATGATATTAGACCCTCTAACTTGGCATCGATCTTGATTGATTTTAATTGACCGTATGAAAACCGCGCATTAGCGAGATGATGGTTGCGATGTGCATGACGGCGTGAGAGAAGAAAAAGTCGACGGCTCAATTTACCTTCTCAAGTAACTCTTTGGGAAACTTAGACGGAAATGTGTTTAATCTCGTAATGATTGATGCAGGTCGCCGCCGTACAGTCCGAATAATATCGATTTCCGACCAATATCGAACCGGGTCCGGAGTTTCGAAGTGCAATATGATTTACAGTCGACAGTAACGACGGGCTTTTCACTCCGGAAAATTTATACCCGAGGGCCATGATTCATGCGTGGTTATTACAATCCCTAGTTCGATACATCAGGTGCGTCCTGGAATTCGCTCTGTCGCGCTTTGTTGCAACGGTCAAAGGTTAACAACTGCCATCTTCTTCCAGTGGGCGATAAATCGACTTTTAGAAAGGATTTGAAAAATAATAGGCTATATAAATCAACATCGATTACAACTAAAAATGTCTGTGATGAAATAAAGTTGTGCAAAAACTTTCAGATTTTGTCACTTTGACAATGGTCCAACTTCCGAACAGTGAGGACATTCATGACGTCATGCACAGCGAGAAGTACCATCAGATAGGACGACCCAGGTTACCAAGGCCGCTCTATGACAATAGAATGTCCCTCTAGTTGCCAGAAATAATCAAATATAGTGAAAACTACCACATACATTATGCAGTCAAACGATGCTCGATACCATAGGAGGAATTATGATTTGCATTCAATAATGCTGCCGTTGGTAAGCCGGGTTTACTTTTTATTGGATCATTTTGGTATGTCTATTTTCGGAAGCATTTGCTTTCAATTCATCTTCAGCGATGGGCCTGTTTCTGTTGGCTTTGTCGTTTTATACATCATTTTTCAAATTCGTCAGAATGTATTTTTTTGTCGTTTGCGATCGTCTTATTTTCTGTGGCGTTTTTGTGCGTAATCTGTCCACATTTTGAAATAACCAAAATTGCCGGTTCACCAACCAGCACAACACTTTCCGTCGTGGTTTTGTCAGTGCTTTATCCCTCTTATATACATGACTAACGAGGAGGTTTAATCCGATTATTAGTTCAGCTGGCCGGAATTCAATTTCTACCGACAGATTTCAGTTTTAGTTTGATCTTTTGAATATTTTGGCTGTCTATACTCGCTGTTTTGTCCAACTAGACACTTCTCTTGTTCATATTCAGCCGAATCATGAAACGGCGAGGGCATCTTTGGTCCGGTGTGCACAACCGGCCAAAAGTTACAACGATACTTCAGATTTTGCATCCCTTATTGGCAAAATTTGTTAGCTACAACCGAAACTTTCTGAACATAAGAGTTTTTCAACCGTTCGATGATTTCCCGACTAACCAAGTTGATAATTTTTCATGATCCGTCAGAATCTTCCTCATTACTGATAGATTCTATTTAAACTTTATTAGCATACTGAGTCATAAACATTAAGCAATAATGGGAGGACTGGCCAAATTTCAGATTTTTAAGCAGTTTGATCGTCCTAGAAAAGGTCTATTGAGCAATCTAGGACGATTATCCTCACATGTAACGAACTTGACAACTGCAAAATAACGGTTAATTAAGTAAAAAATAGTAAAACTCGATTTTATATAAATATGTGGTGTTTCGTGACCGTTACACAATGATTATTTGGAGATCGTAAGGTGCGGTCTGGTATGACGTAGGTTTTAGAAAAACATTTTCTTTATCGTGCCGACGTTTCGATCTTTATTGAAATTGATACAACGCTAGAATTTTTTTTAAACAAATTTTTTAGCATTGTATAAATTCATTTTATTTATTTTTATCTAATATTTCTAGCATTGTATAAATTATTTTTTCATATCCTTCATGTAATTGTAAAATTTAAACATGTTTATAAATCCCGGGCCCTGAAGATGGTCCCAATAAAGATCGAAACGTTGACACGATAAATAAAATGATTTTCTGAAACCTACGTCACACCAGACCGCATCTCACGATTTCCGAAGAATACATATCACAATTAATTACGGTTTTTGGTGAAGATGAAAAAAATCTAATGGCACGACAGGGATTCGAACCTTCGGCTAGATACGCCGCTGCTCTACTAACTGAGCTATCGTGACCTCGATCCATTTGGACATCAACTCCCCATCTCAACCTCACCTTACGAGTTTTCCCTCCTTTTTTTGATTGGTCGAGCGGACCACGAAAATAGAGAATTTTTATATATATAAATTATTTTTTAAAGATTTATAACTTCAGGTTTTTGGTGAATGTCCATCCAGACAGGGTATGCTCAGTGTCTCCATTAAGTAAATGTTAATAGGAGCGGCGAACCTTTGAGAATGATTTAAAGTTCAATATATGTTTGAACAACTTTGTTCAAGTGCAGAAATGAGGGGGGAAATCGTCGCCGACGAGATTATTCTCTCCGAGTGGAAGAGATGTTTATTCAAGAGGCTCTGGCCCGTTTTTACAATGATCCGGGAGGGCGGAGGCTGATTTCCCATGGCGGTTAAAAATGTTTACCGCCGAGATGAAAGATTGCAGTCGGTACATAAATAATAAAAGTTCCAATTCCGGCTCGGTGTCTTAGTTAAGTCGGCTAAGTGGATTGAAGACGGGCTTTGGGGGCTAAAAGCCGGACTTCACGGCGTGCAAATACTCTCGCGCAATAGCTTTCCGAAAAGGTTTTGAAATAAACCCGAGAATTGGTTTTTGCCGATTTATTTATACAGGGCGTCGTGGCTTTGGGAGGAAGACGAGTCTCTTTAATCCGGCGACTGGATAATCCGAACCGGCCTTCCCTCCCCGTCGGACCCCTTCCTTTTATCGATTACGGGATTAATTAAAAACCCCTTTTATACATTGTTTTTGACTGACCCCCTTGTTTCTTGATTGAAAAGGCTTCATCCGAAGCGCAATCGGGCCAAAATGACAAAATTACAGCTTCACGGGCTTTATGTCACATGTAAATCCAAGCCTATAAGGAAAATTACAAAGCTTTACATTCCCTCATTGTCTTTGTTCTACTTGACTGATTGTCCCATACTACATATCCTTCCACCTCAAGTAAAGAGGAAATCGTCGACAAAAGGATAATGAACGACAATTTCGACAACGGATTTACATAATTTTGTAAACCTTGAAAAGCATGCAAAGAAGAAAATACTAGTTTGGAAGACAATTTGTAAACTGACGACATAAAATAAATGACAAAAGAAAACATTTCTGAAATTTGCTGGTAATTTCACGAAAGCTGACCTCTAAAAAAGAATAGGGTAAAACGTCAACTCGAAAGAGAGAATTTATCAGGTAAATAAAACTAGTTTCTATAGTTTCTGAAAAATCTGGAAAATTGGCAAGTCACCATATTGCTTAAAAATAGCAAAAGCACACTTAGGGGGAAGGGAAGAAAAAAAGAAAAAAAAACACTACTTGTTATATAGTTTGCAGTTTTTAGGATTTGGTTTAGTCAGCTTTAAAGAACGTAAGCAACTGACAAAAATTAGGACAACCCAATCTACGAATGAATCTGGGAATTTGTTAATTTGAAAAAAGTAAAAATAAACTCATCTAATGAATAAATCATACCAAAATAGCACTAAAGACACATAACCACAGACCTATCAGTGAGGATGACAAAAATGAGTCTGGTTGGTCAAAACGGCGAGGGATAAAAAGATAAACGAAAAACAAAAATGTTAAGCATTTTAATAAAATGCTGGCACTCTCAACACGACATGGCACAATTACACAGAAGACAAACACTTTGAGCCCTGAAGATGATCTCAATAAAAGATCGAAACGTTGGCACGATAAAGAAAATGTTTTTCTGATACCTACATCACACCAGACCGCATCTCACGATATTTGAATAATTATCCGTTAACGGTCACTAATCTCTACACATTTTAATAAAAGTTGTTTAAATAAAAATCGATAAGGATCATCAGGAATTTGTTCGTACCTGTGTGTAAATGGGATTTAGGTACGGAGAGACGCTGACCTATTTTCACCACGAGGGATGGCGGTTTTTGGAAGTGTTGGATTTGCAGTTTTGCTCTTTTAGAAACGTACAGATCAACCTATATTTTTAATGTACCAGGATAACTGAATGAAAACGCATAGAACAACCTGTGAAGATGTCGAGAAGACTAAACTAAAATAGGAGAGACAGTAAGACCAATAGGAAAGGGCTAAAACCACTATGGTAAACTTAGAACAATATGTGTAATTGTTAGGAGGTTGTTTTTAGTTTTGTCGATTTGTTCGTTATGATGAAATTAACGTGATCAATAATAATAAAATAATCAAACGGATTTGGAAAATTTAGGAAAGCTTTTGGCTTTGACACAAATAGATTGTGTCACTTTCATGGGAGACATCTCCTGAAGATGGTGTGATGAACAAACAAGCACAAAACTGTTCATATTATTCAGGATTGGTTAGAAGTCTAAAAGTCAAACAAAACAACCAGCCATTAAAATTTCATACAGCATTTCTTAAAAGATTTTTGGTTTAATTCGCCTATCAGAAAATGAAAAGTTATGAAATCAAATTGTAAAAATACACAAACCAGGAAAGATTTGGGACGATGACTGTCCAAAATTCATGGAATGGTTAGTTTGATTGTGCTAGCTGGGCTAAGGATGATTTCTTCTTGCCTTCTTCAGAAGTAAGATTGTATTGTTTTCTCAACACAAGCTGGCCCTTTATTTGAAATATCCCATATTGTAATAGGCTACATATAAAAATTAAGACTGGAAGGTCTTTATTGATCAGGGATGATCAGAATACGAAAAGTCAAATATTGCAAGCAATTAAATTTGGTATAAACCAATTTTTTCGGAATTCTTGGTCAATCGGAGTGTCAACTCTGAGAAGACCTGATCAATACGAAAACAGACAAACCAGGAAAATTTGGACCAGACCGGTCAAAAATAAGATTTATTTTGAATCGCATAGTCTGGGAAATATCCGCTGAAGGCTTCTCGCCTTCTTCAAAAGTGGGTCTGTATCGTTTACACAACACAGCTGACGGTGAATCATATTGTATTTTTACATATATGAAATGCGTCATTGTCTGCAGAAATGCGCATAATTTGTGAGCTGTTTAACGTACTGATGTTTTTAAAATGGTTTTCATGGCGTTATACGTGTTTTGGGAGAAAACTAGCTAAGGTGTTTTTCGAGACCTTTTCCATTAGGCCGATTGGAAAAGGAGAGCGTTGAATCGAGTTACCATTTCCACAATGGATGAATAATAAAAAAAAACCTCGCACGGATCTGAAGTCGACAAAGGAGGATGTTTGCGAAAGCTCCACCTGCGCGCCTACCTGGGCTTTTTGACGAAATCCTACACCGGCCCTTTGGGTCTCAAAAGATTAAAAGTTTTAGATATTTTCCGCTCTTTGCCTGTGGAAGTAATACGATAGGTTACGAGGAGCAACAAGTAGGTCAAAATTTCTCGACCCATTTCACCCAATTTCGGCTTTTCCGTAATTATCTTTTTCCTCCCGGAGGAACGGGGCCGTTATTTATGCCTGGGAAGAGAAATAGAGGAAATATGATAATTGTGGATCGTTTCGCCCGGGCTTTGCGACTGTGATTTATGCCCGAAACGGGGACATGTCTTATTGAGCCAAAACACGATATGAGTCTTTTAGTGGGTCCTTGACACGATAAGATCCTCATACTGGGTATAAAGTATTATCGACCAGAGAAGTACATACCAACGTGGAAAAATCTCACATATTTAGAAAATCAGAATCATTGTTTACATTATACCCTCCAATGATTTTCTCTGGCCCCATTTCAGCGGCACTAGTCAAACAACTGACACGGTAAACCCAGAATGAAAAAGCTTTGTTTAATTTTTTCAAACGACAAAAAATCAAGCGAATACCAATATCCTATAATAACCTTTAGATGTTAATATATTCATGGCAAAGATAACAAGACGAAAGCCATCGGATAGCACGGATGAGCAATAGAAACTCACAAGATAGATTTCCATTAGGGTAAAACTGAAAAAAAAAACTTAATTTCCCCCTTTCCTGTTTAGGCCTGAAAAGGGAAAACGAAAATAGCTCCGTTTCCCTCGACGAAGGAAATTATTATGCTAACAAATTCCCTTTTAACGTTACTAATATGCTTAAAATTACATTCGAACTACTCAATTTCAAAATGTATTGTTTTTTCATCTTGAACATTCTTTTAACAATAAACCACAAATACCTTATATTCATTTGTTTTGAATTTTCGCCGGTTAAATCATGTAACAGTTATGTTGTAAAAAAATCCTTGTAAGGTCGACAATTTCTGCTAACAACGACCTTCTTTGCCGAATCCGGTGGTTTTGTCGGGAATCTAAGCGAATAATCCCGGACCACGCAAACCCGATAGGCAATTTGCAACAATTAAAGCTGGCATACTCCTCGCTCGTTAGGGACGACTGATCCGGCCCAACTTTGATGGAAGAGTGACCGAATACAAATTACTAAGGTCTTGACATTTCCTCCAGGATGGATCGATTCGACGCAGTTGTCTAGAAGAGAATACTTCGGTTATTTTGCTTTTTTAATATAAATTAAACCCAAGTTCACAGTGAAAAGTATGCAAACATCAAACGGAACGTCGTGAGATGGGGGTCTGGTGCGGCGTAGGTTTCAGAAAAACAATTTCTTTATCGTGCCAACGTTTCGATCTTTATTAAGGTCTTCTTCAGGGCTTAAAGTGTTTGTTGCCATATTTGTGTGTCGTATTGAGAGAATGACTCACGCCCGCCTAAATACTTACGATATATATACAGGTTTTTGTTGGGGTACGGGCCTACCCAGGCTTTTAACCCCTCGGGTCCTGGTCGCCCGCCAGTTTTTGAGGTGTGCTTGGGTTTTTCTATCTTTTACTTTACAATTTCTACTTTGCTTCGTTTTACTTCCGTGAATTCTCTCTCTCTCTCTCTCTCTCTCTCTCTCTCTCTCTCTCTCTC
>CM077109.1:1427371-1445749 GCA_039619505.1 Cimex hemipterus
CGACTCAGTATAAGACACAGCTCTCTCTCTCCCCCTCCCTCCTCTCCCTCACTATTTTGAATTCTGTCTGTTTTTTTTTTCTTTCTGTCGAGTCTTATCTCTCTACTCTTCCGTCTCTATGTAAATAACTTCAGCCATCTGATTAAAGAACTTATCTCTTTCTGGATAAACGATCAGGCTAATATAAATGAATTTAATAAATGTATAATTAATTGGAATTAATTTATTTGCTTATCTGTAAAAAATTAGTCGATAGATATCGAGTATCGTATTATTGTTGGGTTTATTTGCGCTTTTCTACCTCTGTCATTAATTTTGACATTTTAATTGTTTATATAAATTTAATTTGTAAACACTGGTATGAATTTTTCATGAAGAGGCCGGGGATTATTTTAATATTTAAATGGGCCAGTGTATTTTGTCTCAATTAAAATATTTATGAAGACAATCAGCCTTTTAGCCTTAATATATCGATTTTTAATATTACTTACAGGTATTAATTATTCTATAAAAGATCATTTTTTTTCTAGAGAAGGTAAACGAGCTCTGAGCTTGGAAATATTTACAAGCGATTTTTCACGATGAAAAATAAAATAAAATAAAAACCCGATGCCCTTTACACCCCATGAAAATATGAATTTAAAGTCTATTACCACGTAAAATACTAATATTCCATCGAGACGGCAATTTTCTGTCCAAAACATAGGTAACCGTACTAAACAAAAGGCGGAAAAACTGATAATCTACTGATCTCCATCCTAGAATAAATCAATTACGATTATGTTGACAGTCACAAGGCAAGGTGTACTAGTCCAGGGGCACTCCATAATTGTACGTGTTTAGTTGTAATTTATATCTTGTCCTAATATTGCTTTTATTCCTCCGATGTCAACTTGTACGTAGGAATCTCGGAAGGTAAGCATCGAGTGGATTTAGGCAAATAATTAATAAACTCCTTGGCATATTCAAAATATTCGTAAAAGATTAGGTTGAATTTTGGCCACAATAGTCTATCAAGTAAAGAAAGTAAGTACAACCAAAATTATAAATTTGATAAAAAAAATTAAGGGCTACGTAATACTTCTTTAGTTTTTTTTTTTTTTTTTTTGGTTAGTAAGCAATCGTTCTTATCAAAAACTGACCACTAATGATTTTAATATTAAAAATAATTTATTTGATTAATTTGAATCCAGTGATCAAAATTATTAAGTTCATCGTTCTTTTCTTTGTTTGTCTGTCTGTCTGTCTGTCTGCCTGTCTCTCTCTCTCTCTCTCTCTCTCTCCCTCCCTCCCTTCTCTCTCTCTCTGCCAGTCTGTTTGTCTGTCTCTCTCTCTCTCCCTCTCACTCTCTCTAGCCCTTTATCTTTTTCTCTCTATCTCTCTCTCCCTCCCTCCCTTCTCTCTCTCTCTGCCAGTCTGTTTGTCTGTCTCTCTCTCTCTCTCCCTCTCACTCTCTCTAGCCCTTTATCTTTTTCTCTCTATTTTTTCTTTCATGTTTCTTTTATGTCCCACTTTCTCTTCCCAATATTTTTCTTCATATCTCTCACGCTCTCTGTCAGTCTGTCTGTCTGTCTGTCTCTCTCTCTCTCTCTCTCTCTCTCTTTCCCTTTGTAATGCATTTATGTACTGGTATTTATGTATCAATTTTTTACCTACTCCAATATTCCCTATATTTATGTTGTTATTGTTAATTTTATCACTCCCCCAAGTCTTCTCTCTGTTTTTCTTTCTCACTGCAGATAGAGAAAGGGCGAGGGAGAGCGTGAGACAATTTTATCTTAACAATGTTGTTGTGGTGTTAAAAATGATTGTTGACAAAATTGATTGTAAATGTTTATCCCCGGGCTGTTGTAACTGCGTTATATTATCCAATAAAGGGTTTTACGGCCGGATACCCGTGTGAAAAAAAATCTCTCTTGTGCTCATCGCCCTCGTGATCAAAGTGAATATACAAGGAATTTATTTTGTCAAATATTAATTTTACACCAGGGCCCCTCGTCGTTGCCGTTGCGGCTTAACCCTTTGGAAAGACTATACCACTGGGGGGACAAAAAGAAAAAAAAAAATTGCCCTTTCGCAGTTGTCTTTTCCATTGGGTGGGAAAATTTGCAATACTAGAAATTACCCACTTTGTCCTGCCTTCTGAAATATAACTGGCTGATCTAAAGTATTTGAATTTACAGTATTAATCACACCCTGGGAGAAAAAATTGCGCCTTATTCGAAAAAGGCTGAGATATTTATTTTTTAATGAAACATTTTATCAATATGCCATCCTCGTGAATTTCCTCTTCCTCTGACAAAGCACATCGCTACAGTTCTTCTTGTTTTTATTAAAGTTTTAAATTAAACCACAAAAATTTTTATATTGACAAGAAAACAATTTTGTAGAAATTATGAGAGTGGGGTGCATATTTAGATTCACATTTTCTAAATGATGGTCCAATTCCCAGATTTTAAATACAGATTTGTAAATCTGCGAGTAGAACGATAATTTACAAAACGTGAACCAATTTTGTTGTTGAAATAAAACCGGAAAGAAGGGCTCGGGAAGCACGAGAGGACTCGCCGGACCGTGAGAAGCGTTACACAGCTTAATTAAACGCTTATATAATTAAAAGCACTATTTATCTATGGAAAAACGGTTTCTTGCAGGGTAAAAAGAACGGATTTCTATTTAAACATTAAATCATGCCCTTTCAACGTATCATCAATCATATTATTACGATCTAACTAAAAACAGTATGTATTGTTTAAAAGTGCCTTTTGTTTAGTCGTTTCTCTTTTGACTTTAGGGAAAATGAATGCGAGAACCGAAGGACCAATATTGAACGATCGTGTTCTCGTTTTTCGTTGGATATCTGATATAAATAATATAATTATGGAATATTCTACGTTTTTCTCTCGCTCACACTCCATTTCCCTTTTCCTCTTTCTAACTTTTGAAATTAACTTAATTTTGATATGTAGATTTAAATTTATTTTCTATATCTGTTACTCTCTGCCTCTTTGATAAATTATTCTATTTTTTTTTTTTTTTTTTTTTATATGCTGCCCGTATTTCACCTTCTCGTTCTTTCACTCACTCCATCACTTTTTCCCTCTCTTTCTTTCTCTCTCACTCACTCACTCTCTATCGTTTTTGTTTTGTCTCTTTGTCTCTATGTCTGTCTATCCATCTCCTCCACCTCACTCTCTCTCTTTCTATTTATCTCTCTTTCCTTTTATCTATCTACCCTTCTATCATACACTGAGCCACTCTGTCCATCGTTTTTCTTTCTATCTTTATGCCTTGCCTGTCTGTCAATCTATCTGTCGCACATTCCCTCGCTTATTTTCTTTCTCTCTTTTAATTTTTCGCTACCTGTCTATCAGTCTATTTATCTACACATATAAAATTTTCTCTATTTTTTTAAAATATTTCTCAGTCCTAACCCTTAGAAGTTTACGTCCTACTAACTTTTGGTCTGCTTTAAATTTTTGCTATGCCATCGAAGTCAATAATCAACCTGCAGTTTGGTCGTTATGCGTATCAGCATCTTAAGCTTTCACCGTACAAAAATGACAAACGCCAACTTCATATGGGATATATACTTTGTGTGGATCGGTGACCTCCACGACTCTTTGGCACAATGATATAGTGAACTTCTGCTTCAAGATGGTGTCTTTCCACGACTAAAGAATATTCCACTTGATTAAAATGGCGAAAATGCGAGCAAAAGGTGTTTATTTGAAAAATGACTAATCTTCATGTTTACTTTTCTAAAATAAATCCGTTATTACAAAATGGCATGAACCAATTTTTTTTTGTATTTTCTAATTTGTTAATCCGATTTCGGTTTATTAAATTATTGGGTTGTCCGGAAAATAATGCAGGATTTTAAGTTTTCATTAAAAAAAATCTATATAAAATATTCTGTTTACGTTTACAGGATTACTCATTTGTATGAATGTCAACACTTATTAATCCTCTTCCAAATGATATTGTTTGTTTACCTCTGTAGCATTCCGCTACTTGGAAATAATTCAGTCATCCTTATAATGTCAAAGCGAGAATTTCGTACGATTTTCTTTTACGAGTTTAAACTCGGCCGAAGCGGAGCCCAAACGGCTAGAAACATTAACCAAGTCTGGGGCGAGGGTTGTGTTAATGAGTGCACTGTGCAAAGGTGGTTTAAAAAATTTCGGGAGGGAGATTTCAGCCTTGAAGATGAAGAAGGTCGTGGAAGGCCTTCCTCTCTTAATGATGATGTTCTGCGATCAGTGGTGGAAGAAAACCCCAAAACAACTGTTCGAGAACTTGCAGAGCAACTCAAAGTCAGTAAAACGACCGTCGCTGACCACCTCAAGGCGATTGGAAAAGTGAAAAAACTCGAAAATTGGGTTCCACACTCCACGTGTGTCACGTGTAAGGTCACAAAAATTATTGGAGCTTGGCTATGAAACTTTGCCTCACCCACCCTACTCTCCGGACCTCTCGCCTACTGACTACCATTTTTTTAGACACCTGGACCACTACTTACAACACATAATATTCAAAAATCAAACGGAACTGGAAAATGCATTTATTGACTTCATCAATTCTAAAAATTCTGAATTCTACTCAGACGGAATTAATAAGTTACCAACACGTTGGGAGAAATGTATTGAGAGTATGGGAAATTATTTTGATTAAAGAACATTGCTTTAAAGTAACTAGTTTCTTTTTTTTTGTTTAACACCAAAATCCTGCATTATTTTCCGGACAACCCAATACGATTAATAGAATAAGATAAATTACAATTATCCCCAATTATTTGATTTGAGCATGTATCCTTAGCTTGTGTAGTGAATGAATGTATTTATTAGCGTGAATATCTGAAGTGAGAGAGCCGATGGGGGAATATAAAGTATCCTATCGATTCTCAATTCGGTCCGTTGTAAAATATGCGTAATGTTTGTGTTGAGAGTGAATGGATTTAGCCTTAAGTGTTATGTGAGAGAGCCGATTGTGGAATATAGAGTAACCCATCGCCCCACAATTAGGTCAGTTGTATAATATAGGAATATCGAGAACTCCATTACCCTAATTGAATGGATGGAATGCAGATAGGTGTGAATGCATTTAAGCATGAAAGTGAGTACGAATGTGTTTGGAACTGCATGCTTTGGGTGCTGTATTGAACCTCGTTGCCTGAACAGATAAGGCTGAGGTCTGCCTCCAGACTGCAAACACCCGTGCAGGGGGGTGATTTTCGACTGTGCCGGCAATTTATTCTAAATTATAAAAGCTAGTAGAAGCTGGAATTGCCGGTGGAATACGAGAAGGAATGGAATACCAAATACTGAATTCTTGAAATAGAAAATAGAACTCTGTTTATATCTTCGGGGATAGTGATGACGGTTGGGTCAGCTTAATTGTAAGGAATTTTAGCACAGCAAAGAAAACACCCGTTGTTCTCGAAATGATTAATTGTCCGTGAAAAGTAGGGAGTACTGAACGTAAAAGGTTCAAGGCGCATGCCTAAGGGGTAAATTTAATCAAATCGGAAAATAAAGTTAATTAAATGTTTTAGCGCGTGAAGATGGCAGATTTAGACCGGAGAATTTTTTTTTCTCTTGCCCCTTATTCCTTTGATACCCGTCGTACACAATTTTCCACAGTATTTATTTGTTAGCCTATCAAATAGAATTGTTTCCACGTTATTTGACATTCCCCGACACGGCAGAATGAGTGGGTCTTTTGTATATTTTGAACGGTTTACAGTTCAATGATTGCGCATAACGGGCACCGGTAGGACTGACGCGGGCTGTTGTATATTTCGTTGAGATTAAGTCAACTTGAATTTGCTGTCTAGGGTTATAACTCATCCCAACATCATTTAACTCCGGCATCCCCTCCCTTATCAATCCTATTAAAACTTATCAGGGGGTAGGGTGAGAATATACAAAATCCGCGGAACGGGCGCCCATGGGAAATGACGCTGAATAATGCCCCCGGAGCGGTTTTTTGCCCTGCAACAGCCCAGGGCGAAAATTAGATTAAGCACAGGAGCCGGAGAGAAGTTTTTCATTAGACATAAACTAGTCTTTATGACAGTCCCCGTCGTTTATTGCCGCCGCCACCCCAGCCGGGACACAATTGGGATCCGAGTCTAATGAAAGCCGGGGCTCGGGCTAATGGCCTGTTAACAGCCACGGCTTTTTATTTAATTTAACGTCAACCGTCTGCCCGCGGGCAACAGCAAAGGCAGATGCAGCTTTTATTGAATTAGTCGGGCGCAGTCGACCGATCGCTTAAGATTAATGGCTTCGTTATTTAAGTGGAGGGTAGAGAAAAGAGCTTCAAGAGAAAAAGTCAAATAAATACTTAGAAAATATCTGAACATACCAATGAAACGTGTTAGGGTAAATACGAGTCAGATAAAGAGCGAGAAAAAGAAGAAACAAGAGAGCCCCTCCTACAGAATAAAAATTGAGCCCAAAAGGAAAAGAGACAGAGAGAGAGAAAAAAGAGGGAGAGAGAAATTGCTGAACGAAAGCAACACAGACGAACAGTGAAACATACATAAATGAAGAAAAACAAAGAGAAAACAACTAGTATGTGAGATTTTTGTCACAATAATTAAATATATATTTATATTTTACATTTACATACAGATTAGTATGTAAATAAAGCAAGATAGAAATATATATAGATAGATAGTTACCCTGAGAGAGAGAGAGTGAGAGGGGGGGGAGGGAGAGAGAGAGAGAGATATGTGTTAGATAGGACAAAAAGGAAACGAGGGTATGAAAGAGGAAGAAAAAAAAAGAGAGAAAGAGAGTGAGGTATAGGTATGTAATGTATATTCTAAATATACATAAAATTAAATGTCTATTGAAAAGAATGAGCAAATAGTTTATAATATGTTATAATTATTCTTTTCTTTCTAACAACCCATATATTACATATTAATAAATAAATCAAATATGAACACTTGTCGTTGCATGAGTAGTTCAAAAACGAGTTGACCTGTTTGGTTCGTAAATTAGTGGTCCTACAGTTATTGGCTGTAATAAACCACTGGCCGTTCTACAGGACCAGTCGTTAAAATCATGATTTACCAGCTATGGCGCGCGGCTTTAATAAATCAATATGCTTTTTTCAAATCTAGACCTGGGTTTTTATTTGAAAACTAGGTTTGAAGGATTCCGCGATTCTTGTAACAACAGAACATTAACAACAGATTATGTTATGCACGATAAAATAACTACTCTTTCGATGAATTATTCTTTTTACGTATGGTTCGGCTAGCCGAAAGTCTTGGGATCAAATCCTGCTCGTGACATTTTTTTCATCTTAATCCCCCTTAAACTGGTCCCAATTAAAAATTATTAATAATAAAAAATCTATTGTAATTTTCACCCTATTTTTTACTATAGTCTCATAGATTGTTATTATTTGGGGTCAATACATTGGGCTGACCAAATTGGTCATAGTTGAATTGGATTTTCGTTGATTAATATTTCATTGTCTTTCTTGTTAATTATGGCAAATCCTTCGTGCTTTAACATCCATTTCAGGTTGGATTTAGCCGAAGATCGTGGGTTGAATCCCGCTCGTGATAATCACTTTTTCATCACAACCAATTTTTACGTACAAAGAATAAAAATTAATTTAAATAAGTAATTTGGTTAATTAAACCACTAAACATAAATGGGTTAATATGATTATGTTGATTTTAAAGGCCTACTAGTTCGGGTTTGTTGGAAATTTTAACATTCTTGCGAAATCGAACATCATCTATCAATTTGAAATTTTGTGTTGAGTAAGCGAAATAGGAGAAATGGAAGAGAACTTTAACTGGTTTTTATTGAAAGTCTCTAATGATATGCGTTGAATATTAACAGTGGTCCTCGATAGTACAAAAGGCTTTTACAGTTATTAGTATGGCTAAAGTGCTCTTGCTCGAGTATGATTTGCAATGCCGATTGTAAATCATGTAAAATGTTCTTACTCGAAACGATTCTCAGCCACGGTTACCCAGAAAGGAGTAATTTACCTCAAAAGTCCAAAACAGGGGACGCCCGAAAACAGTTTAAACCCGGGCCATTGTAGTGTTTCCATACAATTTGATTTACAAGGAGGCCGGGGTAACAAATTGGCCGGGCTTCGAATAAGAATTACGGCCCTTTTCCCATCCGAGGAGCCGGCGGTGACAGGGCCAGGTAGTTGGCGGAGCACGGGCCGTAGTGGAAGGCGGCCGTGCAGGAAGGGCCGACCGTAAATCATACCGGGCCCGGGATTTATAGCCGGTACCATCGCCCTTGCACGCACACTTAGCCCTAATATGAACAATATCGCCCATATTCCAGAATCCGTCGCCGCGGACGTCCAACGGTATGGAACCATCGCGTGATTGAGACGTTACGATGGGTACCTAGGGCCGGAACGTTTATCCTTCTGGGATCGCGAGTTTTCTAATTTTTAACGCCCGAGAGAGCACCGTTCTTCCGCCTAATGAAGTCATGAAATCCTATTCCAAACCGCAGCCAACACAGTTGCAACATGCTTCATTCAGTTTCACATGGAATATGAATACTCCATAATTGAAGTTAATTCAATAATATCCAAAATATTCATAAAATTTTAATTTCGTATGATTCTTCTTTCTTTGCACTGCCAAAATAGAAAGAAGCATAGCACAAAATAGGCTTAATATGTCCCATTGCCAACCGATCACACTACACGGGTAATGACCTACTGCCTATTTTCTTTCTGCACAGTTAAGAATTTACGTTTTTATGGACACTTATTAAGGTGTGAAGGTGTCGAATTTATTACAAAACTTGCTTCAAGTGCTTCTAATCAGTTCATAAGCATAAGAATAAAAATGTTTTGTAAAATGACACGATTGATCTAATGGCCTAATGATAACCGTGTAAACCTTACTCAGAAGTTTAATGTTCCCTTTACCATCCACGTCATTTCGTAGTACTCTTCTCTCTTAGCAATCTCTAAAAATGAAGAAGAATTGTCCAAAATTGGTCTAATTTTTTCATGGGTTCTTGGTTGAGACGGAAAAAGTACAATTAATCTGATAAAAATATAATTAATTTGAATAGGCCAATATTGGTATGGTTAGATAAGTTTATGGCATATTATGCATTAACAAATTAACTCGTAAATGGAACATTAGCCTTAGCAGAAATATCGCCAAATTATGGATATCTGTTTTCTTATTCTGCATATCTTCAATTGATCAGTATCAATAAAAAATTGAACGATTCAAGGTAGTCAACATGAAAAAGCTAGATGTACTTTCACCCAATAGCGGGGACATCGGGGATTTTTTGTATTGGAGTACATCCTTCCATTATGTAGCGTCAGTAGCATATTTGTCTGTCCAAAATTGGTCTTAACTAAAAATTATTAACCATAAAAAACTATTGGAATTTTCACCTTATTTTTTACTATGATCTCATTGACTGACATTGTTTGGAGTCACTACCACATTTTGTTTCTTTATTTTTTTCATTAAGTTATATCTTTCGTCGTTTAGCATCCATTTAATTTCCAATAAGCTGCAAGTGTCTTTAATCAGTTCTCTAGGAATAGAAATGACGATAGTTTGTAAATCATGCTTTCTTTCCATTTAATGTTGGATCGTCCAAAATTCGTCTTGTTTTTAAGGACTCACACATTAAGAGTATATTTTTATTTATGCATTAAGATCTCATGGTAATTTTTTTGTTTACTAAATTTTATTATAAATACTATATTTTTGAAAGAAAATATTCCTGGTCGCTCATCTTTCATGTTGTCTCAGATGATTTTTAATGGTTTCATCTCTAGGAGTTTAAAATTTCCCTCTCCTATCATTTTTTGCCTTGTAAAGGTTTTTTTTCTCCTGCGATCTCAACACATTCAAATGAACCAAGCCGTAAAAACGGTGAAAAATTGCACTGTACATAAGTGGTGTTTAAAAAGAAAAATCGTCCGTACGTGCTTTTGAAAGGAAAGGCATTTCCCCAGGCAGCGGTTTCGCCGTTAAGGTCATTGAAATAATTTGAATTCAAAGCACAGACTTACAGCAGGAAGGGCAATTATATTGTGCTCGTATTACGGCTCGTTACGAATTTTATGAAGCATATGCTTGTTAGCCTACTTGAAAGGATTAAAGATCTTTGGCCGTGTTAATAAACCGGTACGGTTTGAATTCAAATCGCGAGTATGGGAGCGCGGGAAAGCCTAAACACGACGGATAATCCATATGCAAGGCATGTTCCCATGCTAATCCGCCGTGGCAGCAATAAGGCCGAAAGGATGAGACCGGTCAGGATGAAAAAGTTTTGAAATTTTTATTTTTACGAGCCACGGCCGACTTGGCCCGGCTTAGCCTTCGAAAAGTCAACAAAGCATAAAACCCGGACCAAAAAAGAGGATTAGGATAATTTCAAAAGGGTTACGACGTGTTAGGTGGGAATTAAATTGTACGCTTTGTGTATTCACAGAATAAAAAAAGGATATCACCTTTTGAGAAATTACTCAACCGGTCATAAAACAATATTTTTTATTGTCACCTGTCATAAACAACTTCCACTTATTCATTCATACAGTAAAGAAAGAAAGAAGCCTTATGTGGAGTTTACTGTGGGTCGAGACCCAGGTCCGCCTGTTCTCGCTGTCACTGCTTTTCACCTCTAAGGACAAACTGCTGACAACTGGTCGTTACCTCTAAACCACACAACTAATGCCATCTGCCTTCTCTTTACACTTTCTATAAAACGTATCTCGTCATTAAGAATTAACCTTAAATCTCCAAAATTGAATTCATCATACGATAAAACAATCAAATTTAAATTTTACATTCAAACATTCTGTAACTGCTACATAATCTAGCTTTGTACGCCTACTCCAACAAAAAAAAAGCCCTAATTAAAGCATTGAGAGGAACTTTGATGAGGTTATGGATGGTCAGAAATCGGTATGAGGAAGGAGGCGTTGCCTACTGAACCAGGGGGGGGTCAAAAGGTAAGAGGTAACGTCCCAAGCCGTTTAGGACTGAATCAAATCAAATATAGATGAAAATAACAAAATTATCCTTGTTCGAGTACCAGGACATACAGGGACATGGAAATACACAAATGCATATATCCATCAGACAACGGCGTATCGGCTTTGTGCCATCACCAGTGAGGAACGGTGTGAATGAACCGAATGTTTTCACGTACTAGCAGACTAACAACAACTTAACCAAAGAATAGAAATCAATTCTGACAGTCCGGCAGCAGTGTAGGCAACTGCTTCGGTAAAGTTCGGGACTGCATTACGGCTCTGTCAGAGACTGGGGCAAACATACTTGTTTTGATACCAGGTCACACTGACAAAAGAGCAACGAGAATGACTATAAAAAAAAACAAAAAAACAATAGAACATTTGATGGCATCTGCTAAACCTTTTTGCTGCAAATCAAATTGTCAAATATCACAAAAACCTACAAAAAAAGAGAGATAAAAAATCATTTGAAGGCTTGAATCTGACTTAATAATTAGTCGATAAAAAGGTTTGACCTTATAAGTGCAAATTACTTGGGCGTTCGATGTGACATACCTTTCTGCAGTAAATATTGTATCAATGTTTGTTTAACAAGGACCCCCCCAATTTGTAGGTAGCGAGCAACCTTTATCAAGAAGTGAGTAAAATCCATTGGCCATGGTCTGTAAAAAAATATGTATAAACACCTGACGGACGTTATGTCAACCCTTTTCACTCCGACCTTTCGCCCGTTTATGAATTTAAAGACAATCGGCCTACTCGATGACCTGGATGATTTATCTCCTTTTTACACCTGCTGTTTGTTTTATTGTTCCCCGTTGAGAAAACGGGCGTGGGGCGGGGAAAAAAAGGGGGCTGTTTGTTCACGGCGTTTGCTACGGTATAATTAACGTATGATGTGACTAAAAATTGAACAATTGTTTAAAGTTCCGGCCTTATCGGAAAAATCAAGCAACCTGTCTATATAGAGTTTGATTTCATTAAGACTGTAGTGTTTAAATTAGCGTTAAGTATTAGAAACCGGTTCTTTTCGACCTATTTCAAGCGAAGTGTGATCTTAATCATAAAATAGCTATCCAAAAAAAATAAAAATAAATAAAAACGATTTGGTCTTGTTTTCGTTGTTCACCCGTATACTTCGCAATAAGCCAAAGTCAGATGTAAATAACGCAACTCATCATTCGGTAATTTTCAAACTAGTTACCATCAGTAGTGAACTTCAACAATTTGGTTATTATGAAAGGCCGCGTTTGTCTTCGAAACCGGCCTTTTCATCGTGAACCGTTCAAAATCAGCGTTCAGTTCATTTTCAAGGGTGTTTGATCTAGGACTTCAAGTTATGATGACAGAACCGATCTTTTTAATTTGAAACCGACGTCATCGTTTTTTTTCTTCCTTTATTTGCGAGTCGTTTACAAACAGGTTCGTCCGGGACGATAAAGAGTTGAAACTGCGCTTTCATTGTTCAGAAGATGTGCATTTCATTGACCTCGATCCCTCGATGTCCTCGTCCCCTCCGATCCGAAAGGATGTTGAAACAGTTGTTGGCCCAGTTTGTAATGTTTGAAATACTCTGAAAATGGCCGGCAAAAAGCGTTCAAGAGAGAAATTCGTACGTAAAAGTTTCCACATTAAAATTGCTTAGGTATTAAATTAGTATAATAGGCAAAATAAAACAGTTAGAGGACAGAGAGAGCAGGAGATAGAGTGAGAGGGAGGGAGGGAGCATGGATGAGCATGGAATGAGGAACATCACCAAAATAGAAAAAAATGCATTTCGTAATTTGTAACGTAAATTGTGTGTGTGTGTTTACGTGAGAGAGAGAGAGCGAGAGAGAAAGGAGTGAGCGCGCGGACGAGAGAGAGATAGAGAGAGAGAGAGCAAAAAGCGGCAGGTAGAACTGAAAGATGAGATAAACGATAAAGCACGACGCTTAGTACCATAACAATCATTAGTGACGTCGTACGGTTTTACTATTTTCTAAACAAGACAAAGTACATGCAAAATGTGCCATTCGTTGTTCAAATAGTAGCCATAAGGCATGAAGTATAATCAAGATCTGGTGTCCAAACATTACTTTTTTATACTGCCATAAACTTTGTCTGTCAATGATATGACATAATATTTGGTTGTGGGGAAGTTGAAGGTAAATCGTAGTGAATTTTCTTAGTCATCAACATCATGTCCTTGTCGGACCTCCGGGCTTCAAATTTACGTCCGTTTGAAAATGTATACGAGATGATCAATCCCGCAGTAAATTCGACAAGCCGCCAATTGCCATGCCTCTTCTTGCCCTTTGTCGAAAAGGCCGTTACTAGGGCAACCGTCCGCCCTTTCCCGCCGACGGGGAAAAATTCCAAAAGGGAACAACGACGAATTTAATAGCGCCAGCCCTGTGTAACGACCGCAGAACCCTATGAATAATTTATGGGAAAACATTCAATTTACAGGCCGATTACTCGGGCCCATTAGCTCGACTGACAGCTGACAGAAAATCCTAGAAAAGTTTTTTTTCTACCCTGCCACCCTTCCATTTCCAATCAACGTCTCGGAGTCATCACTCATCCGGCTAATCATATCGTCTACGAACGACGTCCAGCGGATAGACGGTCAATGATTTTGTATTGCACCGCTTTCAAGTGGTTGTTAATTGCTGACGAAAAACAAACCAACGTTACTAAAACTGCCTGCAGATTCCAAAAACCAACCTTTTCCTTGGGAGACCGTGTATTACAAATTAATAGCGTAATTCAGTATTACGCTTCCTATGGTTCTAGATGCTCAAACCAACCCAACTGCCAATGATTGTTCACATATAAAATTGTTTTAATATCGGTCACAAACAACAGCTTTTCATTGCGGTTTGCCAAATTTCGCTTGGTTCCATCGTGTCGGATTCGTTATGGCTCTTTACCATACATTGAAAATCTCAACAGGCATGACACACTACTTTCGGGAAAAATAAGGCCAATATCGTTTTAAAAACAAAGATCCAACTGGAATAAAATCTCTGGGCCAAGTGCTCGACTGGAAACTCCTAGTTTTAATACATAGCCGGTCAGGGCTTAACGGGCGTTCATTTGTGTCCAGAGGGTGAATGGGACGAAATAAATATCCCCGGTGATATATCGGGGGCAGATGTTGTCGGCGTACAATGGGTCGGGACAATGCGATGACAGGAGCTGCTCCCCTGTCTCTGTGCCAGTGTTTCCAAACAGAGCAACAGTTAAAACGAAGCACTCGGATGGACTGAGGACGAATTTAACCCCTGACTCTTTGGTAGAAGCGGTCAATGAGATTTATACGGTATAAAAGGGTTCTATTTTATAACACCACATGGATAATAGTTACAAAGAGCAAATATACATAATTTCCGAGGAAATATGTTAGGTTTTGCACTGGGACTAAATGAGAAATGAACGGAGATTCACACCTCTCTGGTACTAAAGTACTTTATTTACTACAAATGAGGAAGAAATAAAAACACCAATACAACCAAGGCACTAATGGCATCTTATGCCATCAGTTGTGCGAAACAAATCGATGCCCAGGTGATCCAGAATCAAGGTAAAACCATAAAATTTGAAAGGTTTATGGTAACTTTAAATTAAAGCATTTGTGGAGAGGACCCAAAGAAAAGAAAGACTTCAAATCATGCGAAGATTGTACAGTCAAAACCACCGGAGGTCAACAGAATTTTCGGCAAGTACTAAAATTACTACTTCTACTTGACAAGTTTTCCTTCCCCATATTCACTAAGCAAATCGGGTATTTTTCCAGATTTTCACCATTTCAAAGTTCCTCGATATTACTTTCCAATGGACAAATTTTATGGATGTTTCCCAAGGGTAAATAACTCTACTAGTGCTTAGTTTGTGTACCTAAATTTCTAGTTAACACGCAAAATGAACAAACACTTTTTTATTAAACTTAATATTTTTACGCTAATGAACCACAATAAGACATCTTCATTATTAAAATAGCCTGCTCATTTAAAAGATGTGCTGGGGTTTCCCAAGGGTAAATATTCATCCTATTACGTACTGTGGGGGTATAAACTGAATATTCAATTTTTTTGATTTACGTTCCTTCTTGTTGCTTTATACGACACTCTTTCAAACTTACAATTTTATAAGACAATTTATCAACGCTGGGATGGGAGTATGACAAGGGTACATAGCACCACTACTTCTTAGTACTTCATCTATGAAATTCCTAATTTACCTAAATACAGGCGATTCCACTATCTTTAACCTGATGAGAAATAATAAGATATCTAAATATTTAAATTATTTTCCTTATTTTTTGAAATTTCCGAAGGGTACATACCAATTTTACTGCATAGAGAGATTTTCTGGGTATATACTGAACAAGTAGTTTTATTAGTTTTTTGGTTATTGCCGCCTTACATGAAAATCGTTTCAAACTGAAACTGCTTTTGATTTATACAAATTTTGGCGGAGTGCCACAAGGGTACATACCGTCACTATCCCTTTCTTGTTTGGCTATGAACGATGTTTTAGTCTGGCAGACGCGTCAAAACTGTATCGGTGTTATTTTTGATCATATTCACCACATTGGAAATATGGAAGGACTCAACGATACGAACCCACCACTGAAAATGGCTTGAATTTGAAATTTCCTTTGTTTTGCTTACTGATTAATTCAGGATGATTTAATCTATGATGACCAATAAAAATTTTAGTTACGCATGCCCAAAAAATGTTTCTTAAGGCTTTCTTAAGTTATGATAAATAATTGTAAAAAATAAGATAGCGATTTTGTACTAGGGAGTGAAGTCTTACTTTTTCCCGTAGTTGATAGAGGGGGTAATAATCCGACTACCCCTTTTAAAAATTATAGCCCTAGTGTACCACCCTATTATCCCAAAAGTGATTGTTATGGCGATTTTCTTTTTAAAAATGGTCCTCCCGGCATTCCAGGTGGAAACAGGTCATAGAATTCATAACCGAACTGTTTTGTTTGTTTTGCCCAGACAACGGCCCTCCTCTTAGGGTTAATCCTTATTTTCTTCCCTTTGTCCAGGGGCGACAAAGAACAGAAACGAAATCCTTTTTGCCCAGAGGGCCTTAAACAGCGGTCAGTCGATCCTTTGTCCAGCCGGCGTTACACTTAGTTGGGCCAGAATGGGCGGTTAACAAGGGCGCAGCCATTCTCCCTGCAGTTATTAAAATTGAGAAAAAAGGTGGAAATAAAAATAAAAAATGTGGAGTTAACAAAGCATAGAAGATAAGAGAACTGAGAATTCGCCTAATGGTTGTTCCAGACTGGGAAAATGTTTGTATCGGACTCACGTTCGACCGGCCAGATTGGCTTGAATAAATTCCCTGGCTTTATTTCGAGTCTGTGGGACACAGGGTCGCATTTCGATCCTTGTTTCCTTTTCCCGTAGGATTTCTTTGTCTTTTCTCTTTGACGAGAGGTTAAAGCGAGATGCTTCGCCTCAAGGCGTTCCAGGGACGGAAAAGTCGAAAATAAGACGTTTTTAGACCTCTCTAATAACAGAAAAGGGTAAAATATTCTTTTTACGGTGCCGATCTAAAAAAGAAAACTCTACATCAAAAGGATCTCTTTATTTCCTCGGAAAGGAAAAGAGCTACAAACAAACGACTCAGATATGAAATAATTATTTCACACTACTAAAACTCACCAATATAAATTTTGTATTGTAATAATTATAAAATAAAATAACTAAACACTTCATGCATCAAAAAAATATGTAAACAGCTATTGCACGGAAAAGTTCAGCAATTTTTAATCAGTACTTGTATTATATTAAAGAAATACGATTAACTTGGTAACTAGCTAACGACAGCCTCGCATCACAATAAATTTATGTTATAATGTATCTATTTATCTGCCTGTCGAATATACCAGATCTGAAGTTATGGTTGTATTGTTCTTTTCTAAACTGTTTCCATTTTCTTTTTGGTCTTGTTCTAAATATCTTCTAATATTTCTTTCGAGCTGTACATATAACCTTACACCACCAAAGTAAGTAAGTAATGAATTTATCTGTGCGTAAAGTTGTAAAGACATGAGACTGTTTCCCCCCTGATTTCACTGACACTGAATATATAGCGATTAGTCCCCTCGTTCACTTAGTTTGATGAATACTAAATACGTTTTTATAGTATTTATTTACACGCAAAAACATCATAACGAACAATGGAAAACTTGGGTGGACTAAATTAAAGTGACTGACCCTAAAAAACCTTATTTCCCGGAAGCAGTGTTGCTCACTGTGTTGCCCAATCGCGTGAAAGAGGGAAAAACTTTTTAAACTGTTTTGCACATAGATAAATTTATAACCTTAAAATAAGTATGAAATTATTTTTTTTAGCTCCATATTCAAATAATTGGTAAGAAATGCAGGTCGGGGTTTCAAAAAGGAAACTTCATTTTTCCTAGTCCGTTCATAATAAATGCGGTTTTCACAATTTACTTCATCGCCTTTTTTTCCTGACGCCGGAGGTTTTTTTTCGAGGCCCTACCAAAATAACAAAAACGCTGCCCTAATTGTATCGGACATTCAAACATCGCCCTTCACGCGGACTTGTTAATGTCCTGCCAGTGAAATTGGTCCTGTGAAAAGGAGGGCTGGGGATAATTTTTTTTTTCTCGACTATGTATGTTTGCCTCGACTGTAGACGAGCTGAGAAAATTGTCCCTTAATGAACCCCTCGTCGACTGACTTAATTATAAAGCCATTCCACCGACGGCATCACGAATTAAAATTGGTCCATTCTCTTTTTAGTTTTTTTGGCCCTACGACCACTTCGTGCACCTCACCGTTTGAACTAGGGTGTCCTTCTTGTTTGCGTAAAAAACTAGTTTAAAAATCCTTTTGAACCTCTTTTTATTAACATCTACACATTTTTCATGTCCGGATTTGTTAGCTTTTCTTCCGGATGCGTTTGTTCTAATTTTTGGTACCACTTAAGTGATACAAGGAAGAAAGGGAGAGAGAAGGAGAAAGGTGACAGGCAGAGGTGAGAAGTTAAAAAAGCAACTGTAATGGAGGTATGTCAATGGAAAAGTGAGTAAAAAAGATAGATAAAAAAAAAGATAAAGAAGGAGAATGAGAGAGCAGAGAGAGGGAGAGGAAGAGAGAGAGAGTGAGAGAGAGAGAGAGAGAGAGAGAGAGAGAGAGACAGACAGACAGACAGACAGAGAGAGAAAGAGACAGACAGACAGAGAGTTATAGGAAAAAAAGACGTTAGAAAAATTGTGAGGTAACAAGAAAGGAATAAAGAGAGAGTGATAATAAGAAAGATAGGTAGAATGAAAACAAGGTAGAGAGAGAGAGAGAGAGAGAGAGAGAGAGAGAGAGAGAG